>NW_019168004.1:13128535-13159194 GCF_002303985.1 Durio zibethinus
ATATTCAATCTTTATCTACTTAACCAATCACGTTGACATAAAACAATGAACTTTTAGAATATGAATAATATTCAAAATTTATCAAATTTCTCCAAGAACTCGCATAGCAAACCAAACGTGAGGATCGCCTAACCATCGAGATGATCTCTTCATCTCTATTCCAGAAGGCGGAGCTAATAATTTCAAAATCTAATCTCCTAACATGATTTCGATTCTTTCTTTTCTATATACAACATGATATATATAATATATGTGAATTCTATACATCAGTACTATCATATTACAACCCAGGACAAAGGAAATTTGTTGTTGTTATATGGGTTTGCTAGCTGTATTTTTTTTTTTTTAATTCAAACTAGTAGAACTTCATTGATTTAACTGATTAATGTCCATCAATAGTTAGAGTTAAAATCAGGAAACTCATCAATCGGGTGCATGTCCTCTTCAACCTGTGGACCATGTTTAGCCAGGGTATGGGCTGCTTTGTTACCTTTCTCCTTTTGTGTGCAAATCTGACATATATCAATTCTTTTGATATATTCTTTACTATACTTGTATGAATGCACTTAGTATTGCAGCAAAACTTCATTTTCTGTGTAGAGGCTTTAGGATTATCCAAGAGTCCCCTTCCATAACGATCTGTCTGAATCCCATTTGTAGGAGCTACATCTAGAGCTTTTGGTTGCTTGCAATCGCCTCAATAATACAAGCCTCAATGACCCCGTGTACACCTATAGAAGCTGCTTCCCACTACTTGACCATTCTGGATGAGATAATTCACACATGCATGAATATATTAAATTATTAACCATAAATATTATAGAGAACAACGGAGGTAGTTAATTATTGGTCTGTCATTTTGTCCATAAGTGCGACAGGTGACAAATATATAATAAATATTAAATATTAAATATTAAATATTATCATCTCGAAATATTATCTTACTTAATCATCAAAAAGGGATCACGTCGTTTCCTCAAAAATAATATTATGTTAATTATTCGTTTCGATTGGGATGCGAAAAATCGTGGAATCTTTCACAAGTAGGACCCCATGACATCAGGACCTGTCAATAATTTGTAGGGTTTCAATTTTGAAATTACAATTTAAAATATTTTTATTTACTTTCAATCAAAAACCTCAAAAAAATCAACATTATTTGAGGATATAGTCTAAGGAAAATATGTTATACGTTTTTTAAAATACTCATAAAAAATACTTAGTGTTTTTAATTAAAAAAAGTGTTTTTATTCTTAAAAAATAATTTTTGAGATATTAATGTATAAGTGATTAATATTTGATGTATTATTAATCAAAATAAATAAAAAACTTAAACAATCCAACATCATCATTTCAAAACCCCTAAAAAAGCATCTTTCTAGTTGGTAATTTCATAATTATTAAGTTATTATATTCTGTCTTTCAATTAATCATCTCCATTTCCAAAATTATAATCACCAAATTTAATTATACAAAATCTTGAAAATTAGCTCTATTGTTAATTATAGACATAAGCAAAATTGAAACAAGTAAATCTTGGACAACCAGCAACAGAGAACAACAAAAAAGGATGGGTTAGAAGACAAGTAAAAGGGACACATGCAACCACTACATGGGTGTTGTATGCAAGCGTAGCTGCTCCAAGGTTGGCACCGGAGCTCATGCTGCCGAACAGTTTGAAAACAAAAATATAGAGGGAAATTTTTTTTCCTATTCTTTATGCATAGCTTTTAATGAATTAGAATTGGAACGGCCTAGAAACAGGTGGTGGCGTTCAGAGCTTCTAAACCATCTTTAATTGCTTTCAACGTAAAAAATAATTATTTTATTATAAAATTTAGAAAATCAGAGAAAGGATGTTCAACTTTACCTAATTGTAAATTATTATAATAGAATGTGAGTAAATTTGTATGTGTTTTATGCTTATATTTCTTTCGGCACAATTCTTTTGGGTAATTTCATAAAATTTGGTCCATCGAATTAAAATAATTGAAAACGTATTTTTTGTTTTGGTGCAAGGCTCCGGGATAAATGCAGAGCAAAGAAATTTAAAAAAAAAAAAAAAGGATAATGAAGTGTTAATGGTCGGAATTGATGCACATGTTTCACATAATCACATGCACGCTCCGCTATCATCCAATTCCAAAGGAATAAAGAAATTTTGGATATAAATAGGTAACGTAGGTGGTTGTGATAAGCAAGCACAAGAGTGAAAAACACCAAGAGAGCAAATTCAAAGAGCTAGCGAAACATGGCTTTGGCCTTAACATTGGCATTGCCAAGGTATATCGTCCTCAAATCCAATGACAAGATCGATTACTTGGGCTACATCCATGATGATGGGGAGTCTAATGGGTATATCCGGTTCATGGAAACCCAGGCTGTGAGTCCATATGCAAGATTCGAAGTGGAGACTGCTAGCACTAATGGCTTGGTGCACATAAGGAGCTGTCAAAACAATAAATATTGGGTACGAACCAAAAATCTTTCAATCACTGGAAATCCAGCGGAGCAATACTGGATTACTGCAACCGCCGTCAAGCCGGAGGAAGACCAATCCAAGGAGTCGTGCACGTTGTTCAAGCCTATCTCTGTAGACCCTGCAACAAATGCGGTTCGAATTATGGACGTCCAATCAGGATGCTATTTATGCTTATGGCGGTTTAACAATCAAAAATTTGCTCGCTGCGTGTTGGCAAATTACAAAGTCTATGATCATAATAGCCTCGACATCTTCACAATTATTGATTGGCAGTCGTTGGTGATTCTCCCTAGGTACGTAGCATTCAAAGGAGATAATGATCAGTATCTGTGTCTTCGTCAGATCCAGGGTTACCCATATTTGCAGTTTTCAACTAATGATATTGGTGATTCATCCGTGCCATGCGAGGTTTTCAACACTAATGATGGAGACGTCCGCATCAAGACCATTTCTTCCGATAAATTTTGGAGGCGCAGCCCAAATTGGATTTGGGCGGATTCTAATGACGTCAGCAGTAACAACAAGGACACCTTGTTTCGCCCCGTCATAGTTAACAATACGACAATTGGTCTTCTTAACTTGGGCAACAATAATTTCTGCAAGCGCCTCACAACCGAGGGAAAGACGAACTGCCTTAATGCAGCCGTCCCCAGTGTGACCAAAGAGGCCCAGCTAACGGTGGAGGAGCCTGTCTTGACAAGGGACATTTATAATGTCAAATATGATCTTGATAATTCTAGGGTCTACGACGAAAGAGTCCTCCTTGTTGCCAAGAATTCTGCAGATAACTATACCCAGCAATCTAGCACTTTAGACGTGAAACTTTCCTACACAGATACCAAGACTAGTTCGTGGAAGACTATGTTTTCGCTAAAGTTAGGTATGAAAACCACCTTCGACGTCGGCCTTCCACTCATTTTTGAGGGAAAAGTTGAATTATCCGGTGAAGTTCAATCAACTACCGAGTGGGGAGAGACCACGACATCAACCTCTGTTGTGGAAGTTGTCCACAAAGTTACTGTGCCTCCAATGACTAAGGTGACGGTACATCTAATTGCAACAAATGGTAAGTGTGATGTTCCCTTCACATTCATGCAAAGAGACACTCTTTATAATGGAGCCACTGTTACGACTGAAGTGCAAGGCGGCACCTTCACTGGTTCTAATTACTACAACTTCCACTTTGAAACCAAAGAAGAGAAGATCACGAACTGAGAAAATACTCAAAACTCCACTTGGGCACAATTTGGGAATTACAAGGATTGTGCGTGCTTTATCTGTGTGTGTGCTGTATCCACTAAATAAAATTGTGCTTCCTTCATGGAAGCAATGTTTTTTTTCTTATTATTAAACTACAATAAACATGTAAACTGCATGCATAGCGCAGTGGCATATCCTGCACTTTAATTTGAGAATAAATAAATTTATGTGTGGTGTTATTTTATGTGATTTGGATATTATTTTGTATTTTTCTTTATGGTAAAGAAATAGATTAAAAATGTAAATTTAGCACATCAAATATGAAATAGGTTTTAATTTGGTAAAGAAGATGACGTAAAATAATTTACAAAATCCATTAGAAGTGAATAATTAAGAATTAAAATTAATATTATTGTCCTTGAGGCTCAAACAAAATTAATTTGTATTTCCGTATTATCAGGTAAAATCTTGCTGTCAGTTTGGTTGAGAATATGTTAGCTTTGTGGTTTTCCCCTTAAGGTACAATTTTTTTTAGAGCATTGAAAATTACCACAATAACTATTTTATATATTTTTCCCTTATTATTTTAATTTTAAATTTTATTTTGTAACTGTTTATTTATTCAAATTCTTTTAGACTTGTATCTATTTTTTTAAATCAAATTATATATAATATTATATTACAGCATATATGCTTATTTGATAAGGTTTGCTTGCATGTAATCTTATGCAGACAATCTATACTATTGACACATAGGATAGTTCTTTAATTGTAATTGATCACTAAATAATCATATTATTTAAATTTAAAAGATATTTCAAATCATAAAAAATTATATTTATCCAAATTTTTTATGTTAAATAATTTATAATCTTTATATTCATTTAAGTGAGATAAGATTATTGAGATCATTCCAATGAAAAATAAAAATAAAATCTCATTTAAAATTAACCTAAGTATTTTTATATAAAACATGTAAATATTATTTATCTTGCATTTAAACTATATAAGTACATTGTAAAACAATTTTAAACCTTTGGACTTCATTTATTTATTTATTTATTATTATATGTTATGTAAAGCATGAATATATTTAAATAGTGCATTTTTATTATTATATTTGTAATATATGTTTTCAATATTTTATTTTAAATTAATTGATTTTTGTATGATAGTCAATAAAACTAAATGCTTGCATGAAAGATATGCATTGTTATAATTTCATCGTGTAAAATAAATATATAATCAACATTCATTTTAAATTATTTTTAAGTGTATAAATTAAGTTAAGAGTTATAAAAAAGACTTTATTTAATAAGTTAAATAAGATTATAAGTCAATAATAACATATAATACTTATAGTTATATTTTATTCGCATTACAATAATAATCTTTTAATGTTTCCATATGTCCTATGATATATAAAATTCCTTCAAAAAATAATTAAGACTAAAATAGATGAAATTAATATTTTTTATATAGATGGTGAATTTAAACTTTAGTTTGGGGTTAGATTGACATTACATAAATAAGAAGATAATAATACATGACAAAATATTCATTAACCAAGTAACTAATCTTTAATTAAATATTGATAAATTTAAAAGCAAATTAAATTATTGATTTTTTTACTATAAATATGAAAAAGACATAATTAAAACAAAATTATTTTTCCTAAATTTAAAATCACATATATCGCTTTTTTTATTTTTAAATACTTTATTATTATTTTTTTAAATTCAAAAAACATATATCACTTTAAGTCTATTAATAATTAATAATTTGTTCTACATCATTTTTTTCCGTATTCTATTTTCCTTTAAGATTTATATTGTTTTCATAATTTTATTGTTTATTTTATTTAGATGATTTCTTCTTCTGACATTAGTTTTATTCAAAAAATTTTTTGTTTGTCATACGTTTCTTGATTTATTTTTTAATATTTTGATTAAAATCGTAATTTAGTAAAAGTATGTGGATACTTCTTTTATTATTTAATTGATCATTCAATATTTATGTTTTCCTAAAAAACCAATATTATATTTATATTCAATGTTTTTTCACTTTTTGATCCATATCTAATATCTCTTATTTTTCACATTTATTTTCAACACTTTGATCAAGATAATAATAGCAAAGTTTAATATTCTTATGACATGTTAATTGAATATATATTTATATTTTATATTTTTCATAAAATTTTAAACTTAGATATAATTGTAAGAAAAATATAAATTTTACAGTGTAAACACATATTTAAATAAATAGAATAATTCATGTATTGCAAGGGTCACAAACTAGTAGTGTTAATATTGCACTTATTGAAAATTTGGTGATAAATATAGCTTATCATCTTAAGTAGAGTTAAAATTTTAGCCCTTATCTCAAAATACAAAGATAGGCTTATAACTTAAATTTACATTAATTAGACCTAATAATTTTAAATAAGATATAATTACAATAAACATGTAAACTGCATGCATAGCGCTGTGGCATATCATGCACTTTAATTTGAGAATAAATAAATTTCTGTGTGGTGTTATTTTATGTGATTTGGATATTGTTTTGTATTTTTCTTTATGGTAAAGAAATTGATTAAAATTGTAAATTTAACACATTAAATATGGTAAAGAAAATGAATATTAATTATTTTATATTGGAACACTTGCACCAGTTCTTCTAGGTATTAATATATAATATTTAGATATGCTTTCCAATCTTAAAAGAGTGGAGTAGTTAGATTAACTGCTAATAATTTTTTTTGTTGAAAAAAGTTTAGGTGAAGAAAAATTATCTCATTTTGAATATATATATATATATATATATATATATTATATGTGTTTGTGTTTCCATTGTAATGAAAAAAATCATGGAAGCTTTCACATAAACTAAAAAAATATGACTTGCCAATATGTGTATAGGGTTCAATTTTCAATTCTAATGTGCTTTTTAATTAATTTATTTTGAATAAAAAACTTTAAAAATTCATTATTTAAGGATATAAATCCCTCCTCTTTTCTTTGAATGAAGGAAATAAACCTAGCTAATTAATTATCAAGTGTTTTTGTTTTTTTTGGTCAGGATTATCAAGTGTCTGTAAAAGGAACAAAAACTATATTTAGTCATGCAATGAGATGCATAAAATAATATTCTTAAAAAAAAGATAAATAATAATAATAATAATAAATAAATAAATTATCAAGTTCGTTAGCCACTTTATAACTAAAAAAAAAAAAAACTTGATAGGCCACGACTTTAATTGAAATTTACCGATTTTCATTTTCTTTTTGTGATTTTGACAAAATATTATAGTCTGACTCAAGACCAAGTCATCAGTTCTTAGATAGAAAAGCACAATGCAGAATCATTAATTTTTTCAGGAGGTACATTTGGCGAAATCAGTTTGGTATTGTTTGTAAATACTATTTGTTTGTTTGTTAGTTTTATCATCATTTGTTTGGTTTGATTATCTCGTGAATTCTTTGATATTTACTGGTGCAGGCTGTTTCTTGACTGATAATATTAAGGCAACTCGTTGGCTAAGAAATATAGTTAATTAGTTTATATTCCAACGCTTGCACCAGTTCTTGTATGTATTAATATATAATCTATATGATTAAGAGTTGAAGAGCAAAATAATCTTGATATGCTTTTGAATAGTAATTGAGTAGTTAGTTACATGAAATAATGGTTTTTATTAAAGTTTAAGTGATGGAAAATTATCTCATGCACATCACTAGTTTTAACGATTATTTATTTTGCATTTATAGATTGTTTATTAAAAAATTATTATTAATAACGAAAATCAAATTTAAATTTTTTAAACAAAATATTCAATCCTTATCTATTTAACCAATCATGTTCACATAAAACAATGAACTTTTAGAACATGAACATTACTCAAACTTTATCCAATTACTCCAATTGCTCAAAAAAATTTATCTTTTTTTTTATAAATTTAATGGTAGTTCCAAATATTTATACTTAATAAAATTTTATCTTCTGTCAAATAAAGTCTATTTAATAAATTATTTAAATTTAATATTTTTAGATAATTATTTAAATTCAAATCAAAATCTATTAAAAATTATTTAATAGATTATTTAAATTTAATAATTTTAGATAAGTTAATGAATTATTGACTAAAAAATATTTATTTTTAAAGTAATAAAAGCTTACATCTTTATATGAAAATACGAGAGATTTGAATGTTGTTAAAAAAGTTTGATAAAAATACGTTTTTGCTTTAAAAAAATAATATTTTATTTATGTTCTAATTTAAATATTTTTGTATTATATATTTGGTTAATTTATTTGTTTCTCTTTAGTCCATAACTTTTTTTTTAAATTTTTCTTAAATTGATTATAATTAACTTTTTTATTATATATTTATTTTTTTTATTCATTTCTTCAATGTTTTTATTCTCTATTAATTTATTAACATATTTTCTTTTATTATTGTATATATTTAATTTTGACAAATTAATATGTAAATTTATATTCACTATTTCTTTTTTTTATACTTTTTATTATTGAATTTCTTTGTCTACAATGAATAATATGAGAATAATGATAATCACTACCATATCTAACTCACAAAAAATACTATCAATTATATTAAAAATGATTAAAAATAAAAAATATTTTAAAATTTTTTTTAAGCATAATATAAATAATTATTGTTTCCCTTTTATCTAAAAAATAACTTTATTTTGTTGACATATATAGAAATAATTGTTAACCCAATATGTTTGTGTAATAATTACTTGAAGTATGTAAAAAATAATAACTAATAAAAAGCAAATAATTATAACAAAATTAATAATTGTGATTTGTTGTTCAACCAAATATATATACACCACTTAATCAACATTATGATAAAAATAATTATTAATTTTAACTATTTAAATATTGATTCTTGATTTTTTATAAAATAAGAAAAAAACAGTAGCAAAATTTTTAGTATTTAACAAATAAATTGAAGAATATATTTTTTAATGAAAAAAAGATTTTTATAATTTTTAAAAATTTACAAAAATTTAGATTTTTTTTAGATGAACAATATCATTTATAATATATTATGTATAAATTATTATTTAATTGTAACTTAGCATTTATAAATATATTATTATATATTAGATAAATAATTAAAAAATAAATCTAAAATTATGAAAAATTTAATAAAAAATCCCGTACATTGTACGAGTTAAAAAAATAGTTAAACATATATTATTCGTTTTGATTGGGATGTGAAAAATCATAGAATCTTTCACACGTAGGACCACATGAAAATTTGTAGGGTTCAATTTCGAATTATAATTTAAATTTTTTTTATTTATTTTCAATCAAAAAATTAAAAAAAAATCAACATTATTTAAGGATATAACTCCACCGGCCTCCTTTTCTTGTTGTTGGAAGGATATAACCCTAATTAATTAAGTGTTTATAGAAAGCCTAAAAATTATTTAGTTAATTTGATGATCGAGTCATGCAATTTGACATATAAAAATGATAATGACTGTGTGGTGTGTTATTCAAAAGAAAAACCATTTGATCAATTTCTTTCCTTCCATCTTAACACCACCTTTCACCTTTCAGGTTTAGACTTTTCTTTTCATTATTACTTACAAGCATGGATTCAAAGAGCGGTGCAGTTGTGGTGTAATAGCCGTAATTTTGCGGTAACACCACCACCTGCCATTGTTATTTGAAAAATATCAGGTGAGAACTTGAATCTTATAGATATCAGAGTGTGACGGCCGCAAAAAAATATTGTAGCAGCGAATAGCGATCTTAACGGACTATTATTGCCACTGTTCCATTTTTTTTGTTAGAAAATCAAAATAAAAAAATTGAAAGCCCCCCAAAAAAACTTGACATCAACCTCAATCTAGCCTTAACAAACTCAAATTTAATCTCAAATCAGTCATCAATCCATTACAATCACCAGTTCAACACAAGTAATTACCTTTGTAAAAAATATTGCATATTTTTGTTGAATTTTAATGGGACTAAACTGATCGGTGAAGTTAGCCTCTCCATCTTACATCTTCTGCTGAGTGAGGGCTCAAGCGACTTGACTGAAAAGTAGACTCTTCTAGTCAACAGAGCGGCTGTAGCTTGGTGGTGCAGGCTTTTTTTATGAGCACGAGCCCCCACTCCCCCCTCGTTCGGTGTCTTTGCTCTGGAGATGCAACGCAGGTCAGCCCCTACTTGGAAGAGATTGAGTTGGTGGTTCAGAAAGGACTGATTCCTTGGAAACAGAGTCTCTATTGAAAAGAATCTGAGATCGAATGCCGATGGATCCGGTCAGGGGCCAGCTAGAGGGAAAGGAAAAAATAACTAGGAGAAAGATCAGAGGATGGCGCTATGGTGAGGGAGGGTGGTCGTGGTGGTCGTCGGCGTGCTAACGGTGGTGGAGTCGGGTGGCCCCCAGCCGTCGGGGTTAAATGGGACTGCGCCGACTTCAAAAACCCCAACCATTGTTCGATGGATCTACGGTGGATTTTGCCGTACTAACAGTAGTCGGGTTTTACTGTTTGAGGGAAGGGGAAAGAAAGGGACAACCCCGGAAAACGCCCTTTTATACTGTATTAAATGAATGGTTTGCCTTCAGTGTTTGGGCTTTTTGTCTTGATTGTAGAAATAGTTTGGGCAACTTTAGATCTTTGATTGGGCCTTTATTATTTATTTTTCCTCTCACAAAGTCCATTGCTGATTCGTTCATTCTTGAATTGGCTAGCAATTGGTCATTGTTCGTTAAAACTTGGGTTTCCTTTTTTTTTAATTTTATTTTGTTAGAAAGATGATCTCTCCCTTTTTTCTTTTTTTAATTCTTAATTTACCTTTAAATTCTCTATCTTACTATTTACCGACTGAAATGACATTACATGACTAAGTTTCTTTAAACCTGTAATTTTCAAATGCTAATTGATCCAAAAAAAATAATTGGTATGATCTTTCTTTTCTAGTTACAAAAATGTTTTCAAACAGGTTACATTTTTATGGAACTTGGACTTTTACCCCATAGGCCCTATTAATTTGAACCCTAATAATGCATGATTAGTAATAACTTTGTCGGAATGAGTTTCTTAGTCAATATAAGTTTCAAATGAAATTGTTATGGTGATGAATCTCCTCCTAATCGGTCTAGAAGAGGAGATTGTTAGGAAAATGGGGTTCAGCCCCATGTAATTGGTTTTAGACCAATCAAAGGTCATGAGCTTTAGTCTTTCTTTTTATATAGAGCCCTAGCTACTTAATAAAAAGAGGTGAGGTTATTTTAAGGTGGTGTGGCAAAACCAAGAAGAGAAAGAAGAAAAGCTAGTAAAATAGAGAGAAAAAAAAGAAAGGAGAGTTGATTGAACGAAAATTGATCCGTAGTCCGATTGAGCTGAAACTTTATCAATAAGTTTATGATTTAGAGTTTTACATTAAAAACTGTGAAGATCAAGTTTGAAGCTCTCTAGGAACAAATCCAATGTGTATTTATTGAGTTACTTATTTGGTAAGATTTCTCCAATTGTCTTTCTAGTTATTGATTAGCTCTAGTTTTAGCTAGAGAAGAACTTTGTATATCCATTATTTGATAGTGGAGATTTTTCTGGTAGTTTGTGATTTTTTTTTTTACATTGGAGGGTTTTTCACATAAATTTTAATATGCTTTATTTTTTTTGCGTTGTTGATTGTTGATTGTTGTCTATTATTGTGAGTTTATTGCGATATATTGCTTTTGTATTGTTGTATTTATTGCTTCAGGTCCAACATGATGTTCAAAAGGAAAATATGATAAATATAGTAAATTTGAAGAGTAAGGATAGCGCACATCTCTTAGACTATTCGGATATACCACGTCCCTCCAAAAGTCCAAAGTTTTCTTTAGTGTGTTATTTTAAATTCTGTTCTTTCGAAGTGCTTTCTAAGTACTAGAGGAGCTAGATTTGAGGAAGATTAATGTGTGAGTCAATGGCGTATAAGTTTTTTAAGAGGATTGCCCTCATATCTTAGTTTCATGCCATATTGCTTGGATTGTGTGGTGTTCTGTTTCCAATTGCTGGGCCTGGGATTGGGTGATACTAAATGCTGTTGAAGACATGTTACGTCATTGTGAAGGAGTTACAGTGGGATTGGGTAATAATGAATATTTTGTCTACATTTATAAGAAGGCTAATCACTATGCAAAATCCCTTGTTAAGTTGGGTGTTGAATCCTCTAAGCTATTTCACCCCTAACTTTAATGGATATAGGGGTATTTGTTGAATAAATAATACAGGGCGGTGATGTTGGAGTGGAAAGCTCTCTGCTAGTACCAAGGGAAGCCTATTGTCTTGCCGTTGTTATTATGAATAAAATCAATTATTTCGCTGAGAAAAGAATATCATTGATAATTTAGTTGATAATTATTGAACATTTAAAAGTAAAATAATATAATTTAGTAGTAAATTATTGATAATTTAATAATTAATTAATGATAATTTAATAAAAATCATGGATAATTTAATATAAATCAATGATAAATTAATTATAAATTATGAATAATTTAATATAAATATGTGATAATTTTATAATAAATAATTGAAAACTAAGTTGTCAACAAATGATAACATAACAATAAATACATAATAACATATTAGTAAATTATTGATAATTTAGTAATAGTAAATGTAAATTATTGATAATTTAGTAATAGTAAATCACTAAAAACTTAATTATAAATCAATATTAATTTAATAATAAATTAGTTAATTATTGATAACTTTATAGTAAATTATCGATAATTAGTAGTAAATAAATTATAATTTTATAATATATCATCATCAATTTAGTAGTAAATCATCAATAATTTAATTATCAATTATTGATAATTTTTTGTATACTAGAAGTTGTCAAGAATTGAACTTTGGTTATTAACAAAAACAAAACAAAACTTTCCTCTCATGAGTTTAGGATAAACCTAACATAAACCTATTTAATAAAAAATTTAGTAAAAAATTTTACATTTAAATAAAACAATAATGTTATTTTATAAAAAAAAAATTACCTTTTACTAGAATGAAGCTCGCTTTTTCTATAGGAATCAATTGTTAGATATATGATGGCATAAATTTTATCAATAATTACTAATAGTTTATCATAAATTATCAAAATTATATAAAAAGTTACTTAAATTACATTAAGATGTTATCAAAATTTTATAAAAAATTTATAAAATTAGTATCAACGGTTAAAAAAAATATATCATAAATTATTGTACTGATATAAAAAGTTATCAAAATTATATCGAAAGTTACCCAAATTTTATCAAAGGATATAAAACTATTAACAATGCTTACAAAAATATATCAATGGTTATCGAAATCAAAATTATATAAAAATTATCAAATTTTACTTATATTTACCAAAATCAAAATTCAACTATTAAGATATATTATTATTATTATCATAATATAAAAAATTATTTATTAAAATAAATTTTTAGAGATAAAATTACATGTACTTCACACACGTGCCAAAAACTAATATATTACAAGCGGACATCCAGTCCTTAAATATTTCTAAATTCGTCACTATATTTAATAATAGATGTGTTCATAAATTGAACTGCATAAACCCAAGTGCAATCAACTTTTTAAAGACTCGATTCATCAGGCTCAAGAATTCGAAATTTAAAAAAAAAAAAAAATTTAAATGAATATTGTGAGGTAATGTTTCAAAAAACCTCAAATTAGACAAAATTTTAATCAATGGTGGAGCTATGCTGAAACTAGAGGGGCCATGGCCTCCCCAAGATTTTTCATGCCCTCTATTACATACGAATATAATGTATATAATTTATAGGTGTTCTTTTTAAAAAAATAAAAATGACCCCCCTAACAAATAAAAAGTTGTTTTTTTTTACTATAAATGTTTAGAATCTTGAGGTTTAAGGTTCAAGTTTTATTGTATGTGGATTTCTTTCAATTTTATGTTGGATTTATGTAGTTATGCTCTAATTTGTTAATTAATTTCTTTGTTTAATTATTAAATTATATAATATTTTATTATGATTGTAATTTGTATTTGTAATTTAAAAAAAAAAAAACTTTTAAGACAAAAATAATCAATTCTCAAATTCCAATTAATTTATAAAAAGTAGTAATTTTGAAAAAGTTGAAGCTCATAAGGATGATGTACAGTTGCCAAATAAAGCATACCAGACGTGAAAGCAACAAGGCAGCACATAACCTAGCTAAGTATGGGAACAATTAGAAGAAGATGTAATATGGGTACAGGAATGTCCAGAGTTCTTAAAGGAAACTATTGAAAAGATTGTGCCAGTTTGTATTAATATAAGTGATTTTTCCTATAAAAAATATTAATATTTATAGTTTAGTTCTCATTAAAAAATTAAAAAATAAATGTATTTGTTAAATATGATGCACATTAATAAATCAAAACTATTCAAAGAAGTTTAACAAAAAATTAAAAAAATGTGAGATTAATAAAATAGAAAGAGACACAAATTGCCCCTAAAAACCTGAACTCATCACTAAGTTTTATTCCCCAAAAACTTGAACTCAGCACCAAATTGCTATACCTATTGCAAAAAAAAAGTGTATTTTTGTCTTCTTAGATAGCCAATTAAAATGACGGTACAAAGGATGATTAAAATTTCTTTCATGATAAGATCTGTACATCTCTGTTTTCTGATTTTGAAACCATTAATAGTAAATTATAAGTTTTTTTTTTTTTAAAAAAAAAAGCTAGAGAGACATTTTATTGGTAAAATGAGATAAACAAGTTACAACCAAGCAACCTAGTCACGATCACGAAACACACCTTGCTTAGCAAGGAAGTCGACAAAACTATTTGCTTCTCTAAAAATATGAACAAAAGAAACATTTTCAATGCTTGCGAGGAGGTTGAGGAATTTGTTAAAAATCGCGGTATATCTCCAAGGACTATAATTTGTCATCTTTAACCAAGAGATAACAACTTTTGAGTACTTTCCACAATGAGATTTGGCACTGGACTTGGTTTTGCTTCTACTAAGATCGATAAGGCTTCCACTACAGCCTAAAGGTCAGCTAAATTTGAATCTGCTAGACCAATGTGCTTTGAAAACATAAGAATAGCCTTGCCAGAGCAATCGCGGTTCACCCTTCCAATTCCAGCAGGTCCAGGTTTTCCAATTGCAGAACCATCCACATTAATCTTCCAACATCCTATCAGAGGAGAATACCAGGATATATGCCGTCGAGGAGACTTCTTAACACCAGGGATGTGGGCTTCATGCATGGCGACTAACGAGTCCAATGAGGAAGAACACATAGCAGGGTTTTTTACCTTTGTCTACCAGTCGGTTAAGTCATAAATATGATTTGTTGAGAGGAATTTCTGATAGAAAATAATCTCATTGCGAGCGAACCAGATGGACCATGCAACAGCGAAGAAAAGACTATCCCAAATCATTTTCTGAACCGGCTTTAATGGAGCTGAGCACCATGATTGGAATGCAAGTTTGAACGAGCTGGGAATCACCCAAGAAATGTTCCACTGGTGCAGACATTTATTCCATAACAGTCAAGAATTGTTGCACATAATAATAAGAATTGTTGCACGTAAAATGTGGACATCAATTTGTCCAGAAAAAGATACAAAGTATGTATAAAATACGAAATATAATAAAAAGATACAAAATACAAAAAAATACGAAACACAAAAAAAAAAGTAGAACAGAACAAAAAATCAAGAATGGCAGTGGTGCCATCCCCGGCACCACTGCCACCACCCGTGCCACTAGACCCACCAGACCCTACACTGCCACCACCCGTGCCACCTGACCACCAGACCCTACACTGCCACCACCCGTGATTGCCAGACCCTACCCTCCACCTCTCTAATTAATTTTTTCGTTGACAAACTACCAGTTATAGCCAAGATTAATAAAAGACGCATGAGGCTCATGTTTACACCCGTGCTGAGCCCCATGCCTTTCCCCCCCAAACACACGGAGCTCTATAAATAGAGCTCTTGGCGAAGCAAAAAAAAAAAAAAAAGAAAGAGGAGGAGGAAAGAGACGCTGCAAAAAAAAAAGCACAAAAAAATATACACAGTCCTCCCCGTAGGGAGGAATCCAGCGCCGAGTTTTCTGCACGAAGAAGAAAAAAAAGAGTTAGTTTAAAAAAAAAAAAGAGTCAGAGCACTAAAATTTATAGTTTCACCGAAACTTCACCAGCAAATCTATGGATTTTGAGACTCTGTTTGGTGAAAAGGACGTCGGATCTGTGTTCAGGGAGTCGAAAGGAGTTTGTGAGAGATTTTAAAAATTTTTCAACATCGTAGACGGCGGCCGGAGCTCGCTGCCGGCAAGGATTGCGGCGGCCGGAGCGACGGATGGCCACCGACCCCAAGTCGGCTGAGAAGAGAGAAACAAAAAAAAAAAGAGGTTTTTTTTTGCTGAGAAAGGGAAAAAATGAATGAAAATTTTTTTTTTAAACTTTTATATAAACTGTCAATAGCCAAAACGACGTTGTTTCAACAAATGCCCAAAACGACGTCATTTAGACCAAGTAGGATCCGCGCGTCAACTCGTGACCCGACCCGGGGTTCGCGTACCCGACCTGACCATCCGTTTCTCCATCTGCCCCTGACCGGTCCATCCGAACCGGACTGCGCTTGAATCGTTGCTAGACCGAGCCGAACCGTCGGACCGAACCGCTAGTTGACCGGACCGTTGACGGCCCGATTCAGGTAAAAAATTTTTTTTTTGAATTTTTCTTATTTTTTTATATATTATTTTATTAATATTTATGCATATTAAAATAATTATATTTATTAGATTAAATGATGAAATTGTGGTTAATTTTTTTTATGTAATTATGTTAATTTTTAAAATAAACTTTAAAAACAATAATATAAAAATAAACTTAATAATAATACTAAAGTAATAAAAAATGTAGGAAAAGGAAATTTTTATCCGACGATGAGATTCAAAGGTATTCCGAGTAGTGATGCCTACGAAATCTCTAGGTGAGAAGATTTTTTGTAAAATATTACCAGTGTATTGGAATATTTATAGAAAATCTTCAATATAATAAAATTTTCATTTTTCTTCAATTTTTTTAAAATAAAAATTTCTTTTTTATAATAATAAATAAAAATTGATTAATATATTAAAAATAAGTAATAAAAATAGGAAGAAAAGAAATTTAATCCAATGATGGGATTCTAAAAGTATTTCGAGTTGAGATGCTTTAAGAAATCTCTAAGTGAAAAGATTTTTTGTAAAATATTACCAGCGTATTGGAATATTTATAGAAAATCTTCAACATAATTAAATTCCTTTTTCTTCAAAATTTTAATTAAAATTAAAAAATTAATAAAATAATTAATAAAATTTTTGAATGAGAATAAAATGTGTGCATAAACATGAAAATATTTTGCATGGCATTCATGACATAATTTTTTACGAAAAGTAAATTTAGACCTCCCAAAGATGAGATTCTAAAAGTATTTCGAGTAGAGATGCTTTAAGAAATCTCTAGGTGAGAAAGAGTTCTTTTAATGTTACCAACGTACTGGAACATTTTAAGAATCATTTCAATAAAAAGTTTTTGATTTTTTTTTCTCGAGAATAATTTTTTTTTAAAATAATAATAAAAAATAAAGAAAATTATTTTTTGAATACTGAAAATAAGACTGTTTGTATCAAAATCAAAGGATAACACGTTGTTAATTGGTACCGTTTTTAACGGGCGCTATGGGGGTACTAATCCTTCCCCACACGTAACCGACTCCCGAACCCAGACAGTTGCGCAGACCTTAAAATTATCTTTTTAATAAATTTTAATTAATTTTAAAATTTCATTAAAAAGATATGTTTTAATAGGTGGCCAATCGCACCTAGCCAAAAAAGATTGGTGGCGACTCCGTTAGTTTTTTTATTAGTTTCCAAATTCGTCGGGCGGACACAAAGCCGTTACGACAACTTGGCGACTCCGTTGGGGAAACCTTTTGTTTTCAAGAGTCATGCCAAAATTAACTACTTGTTATCCTTAAATTTTGATTTAAAACAGTCTTAATCAATTTCTTAAATTTTTATTTTTCATTTTTAGTAAAAAAAAAACAAACAAAAAAACAAATCAAAAATAAAAAGCAAAAAAATTCACACACATTTCTTTTACTATGCCTTTTATGTTTTATTTTTTCTGTATATATTGCTATCAATAAATTAGGATATATTTGCACACAATGACACGATGCATCTTGTACATGAGCTTTATACCCGGGCTCCGTCCTTTATAGGAGGAAGTAAAGTACCTACGCTCTCGTGAGGTGATAACCTCCGCAATGGCAAACGAAATACTTTTACTCGAATTGAACCCTTTTCGTTCGTAGCCTGTAATGGGTGAGGATCGCGGTGCCTTACTAGTCCATCATGGATGACAGTAAGGAACAATTTGGGAACCTTTAGACCCTGTCAATCCAAACCTAGCATATAATAAGCCTAAGAAACCAACCTTATGTAGAGCCCCGTCCACCTTTTTGTAGAAAATACCCAAGAATAAAAGTTGTGTATAATACGAAACAAAACAAAACAAACAAAAAATCTCAAAACACAAAAACGAAACAAAAAAATAAAAAAAATATTTTTTTCTTAAACCACATCCCCACACTAACTCCATTTTGTTTCTTTTTCTTTTTTTTTTTGCATTAATCATATCAAATATTTTTTTTGCATTCATGCATCATTTGCATAATTTTTTTTTAAAAAAAAATTTTCAAAAATAAAAATTTTGACACATGGCATTCTGATTTTTTTTAAAAAAATTTTATGGTAATAAAGGTTCAAGAATAGCTCGCCCTTCAAAAATTTCGACTCAACCCACTCACCATTTATACAATACTAGGACACAGAAAAGAATCATGGAGCAAGAACAGGCCAGTCGATTTGAGAGAATTGAGAAAGCTCAAGAAGAACTAAGAGGGGATCTTAGTAAAATAATGGATATGTTCAAAAAACTTGATAAGGGAAAAGCAGTGGAAGAAAATCCTAGTCTTCAAGAGAGCAATCACCAGATATGGTAGATCCTGTTTATCCTCCAGGGTTTGAGCCATGACTGAACCAACCTTCACAAGGAACTAGAGTACCAATTTCTACTCCCGATGGATATCCTAATCCTTATCCAGGAATGAAATCCACACTTGCTCCAGGACAATTTCAAAATTTTGTTAATCCCATTGTGATGGAAAAACCACCTGAGCCAATCTTAGTTCCTGATTTGGATGATCGCAAGGAAAAAGAAAAGCTAGGGATGCAGACACCTAAAAAAGTAAAAGATACCAGTGCCCGGGAGAAGATGAAGTTATTAAAAAAAAGGCTTAGGACTGTAGAGAGAATGAATTTTTATGGCTCCACAGATGTGGCTGACCTTTGTTTAGTTCCAGATATGGTAATTTCGCCTAAATTCAAGATCCCTGAATTTGAAAAATATGATGGCACAAAATGCCCAATGACCCTCATCACTATGTATTGTCGAAAGATGGCAGCATATGCTCGAGATGAGAAGTTGTTAATGCATATATTTTAAGATAGTCTTACGGGTTCTGCAGCTAGATGGTATGTTTAATTAGATAGGACTCGTATTCGTTCTTGGCAAGAGCTTACAAAGGCATTCCTTACACAATATCGACATGTCACGGATATGGTTCCAGATCGTCTATCTCTTCAAAGTATGGAAAAGAAAGCAACTAAAAACTTCAAGGAGTATGCACAAAGATGGAGAGACGTGGCTGCACAAGTTCAACCACCTCTCACTGAGAAAGAAACAACTGTTTTATTTGTGAACACCTTGAAAGCACTGTATTATGAGAGATTGATAGGCAATGCAACCAAGAACTTTATAGATATGGTGATATCAGGTGAGATCATTGAAAATGCCATAAAAAATGGTAAGCTTGATGTAGGAGAGACAAGTGGAGCAAGAAAAGATGGAGCTCTCAAAAAGAAAGAGAATGAAGCCCAAACAGTAAACTATGTAGGGCAACAGTTCAGAGGTTTCACACCCTACTTTGTACCAATCTACCAAACCCATTACCCTTCTGTAAACCATGTTACATCCATCCCTCATCCATATCAACCATACCAACCACTACAACAACCAGCTTATCCACCCCGTTTTAAGCCATCCTTTCAGACACCCACCTACAATCATCCTGCTGCACCTATTAGACCAAGATGGAGACCTAGTCCTAATAGTGGTTTGAGAGCCCCGAGAAATATAAAAAAAAAATACTTTTGATCATATTCCCATGACATACACAGATTTGTATCCTCAACTTATTGATAAACATCTGCTTGCTCCTGTTATCGTTGAACCCTTGAAACTTCCATTTCTCAAGTGGTACGAACCCAATGCACATTGTGATTATCATTATGGGAATTCAGGTCATTCCACTGAAAATTGTATTGCTTTAAAGCGTAAAGTGCAAGGGTTAATCAATGAAAGAGTATTAAATTTTGATACCAACCAATAAGGGACTCCAAATGTTAATGGGAATCTTTTACCAAATCATACCAGACCATCAATAAATGCCTTAATTGATGGGCAAAGAAGCCACGTGAAGGAGAAAATAAATGAAGTTAAGACTCCGATGGCTAGGGTGTTCGAATTCTTGGTCAAAGTTGACATGTTGAAGCCAATAGAACCTCAAAATTGCTCTAAAGTAATTAGCTCAACTGAAAGCTGCAATTATCACGAAGGTGTTCTAGGGCATTCTATTGAAAATTGTTACCAATTTCGTCAAGAGGTACAAAAATTGATGGATGAAAGTCGAATAGAGTTTTACCAAGAAAGAAAAGAGTCGATGAAAGCTGAAGTGTCTACCATTGATTCAAAGAATAAGTTTATGCGTAGACCGGTAACTATCTATTATGATGAAAAGCCAACATCGAAGCTAGAAAAGCTTATCTCCCGACCTGTGGTGACAATTAAAGTTCCTGGCCCTTTTTCATATCAGAATGATAAAGCAGTACCTTGAAAGTATGATTATGATATCGTAGTCAACCCAGATACTGCCAACATAATGGGTGTAGGAGGCATAACTCGAAGTGGTAGGTGCTATACCCCAGAGGCTTTAAAAAAGCTAGAAAGGAGAAAGCCAAGGTAAGAAAAAAAAATGAAAGTCAGAGTGGTCTTGACACAACCCCAAAAAAAGAATGTCAGAAGCCAGTATCTGAAAGTGAAACATGTGAATTTTTGAAGTTAATAAAACATAGTGAGTATAGTGTGGTAGAACAGCTTAACAAGATGCCAGCTAGAATTTCGCTATTGTCATTATTGCTCAGTTCAGAGTCACACCGTAATACTTTGCTGAAGGTGTTAAATCAAGCATATGTGTCTCACAATGCTTCTGTTGAATATGTGAAATAGCTTGTTGGTAATCTGACAATTTCAAACTATATCTCCTTCAATGATGAAGAGATTTCTCCTGAAGGTAGAGGAAGTATCAAGGCTCTTCACATTACTATGAAATGTAAAAGTCATATAATGGCTAAAATTTTGATTGATAATGGCTCATCTATCAATGTTATGCTTGTGACTACTCTGGCAAAACTCCTTGTTGATGGATCTTATATGAAACCTAGTCATATGATAGTGAGAGCCTTTGATGGAACCAGAAGAGAGGTGCTAGGAGATATAAAAGTGCCATTACAGATTGGCCCATGCACTTTCAATGTGAAATTTCAAGTTATGGACATATCTCCTTCATACAGTTGTTTATTGGGTAAACCGTGGATCCATATGGTAGGTGCTATCCCATCCTCATTACATCAGAAAGTTAAATTCATTGTTGAAGAGAAGCTAACATGTGTGACAGGAGAAGAAGATTTATTGGTAACTCAATCGATAAATACTCCTTATGTGGAATCGACAGATGAAGCTCTAGAATGCTCTTATAGGTCCTTCGAGATTGCCAATGCAACATATATAGCTGGAGGATCTAAATTGTATTTGCCATACTTGTCTATGACGACTAAAATGGTAGTCAAATAGTTTACCAAGATGGAATGGCGACCTGAAGTCGGACTTGAGAAGAACCTGTAAGGAATCACAGAGCCATCGATCGTATATGAAAAAAGAGACAGATTTGGCTTGGGATATAAGCCAACGAGAGGGGACAGAGCAAGAATGGTGAATAAGAAAAAAGATAAGAGGATAGCTAATCTTAAGGGATATGAGCCAGAGTCAGAGCCCATAGTCATTCCATACCTCTATGATTCTTTTCACTTATGAGGATACATTTATCTAGATTTATCGGAAGCCCCAAATGTAAGATTCGTGAAAAAATTTTTAGAGCTAGTCATTCAAATGGTGGATGATGGAGAAAAGTAGAGTCGAAGTGAGGAGCTGTTCGTGTACCCTTGTCTTTCAGATTTTGAGTTGGATAATTGAAAAGTTACAGAATTGCCTGTTGTTTTTAAAACTTTGAAAGAGTAATGTACTATGAACTTTAAATCTCTAATTACTTTCTACGAGTATTAGGAGATCTTTTATGGTGTTTTTATGTTTGTCGTTCTAATAAAAGACTTAGAAGATGCATCCATATTTTTTCTATTATTTTTATTTTCATTTTACCTTTCATTCTTTTTTTTACATTTTCTTGCCATTTCATTTTTGTGTGCCAATATTCTTTCCATTTTACCCTTTGCAGGATCCCAAACAATGAACATAAAGATAATCATGACAATAATCTCAGATTTGATTTCAAAAACTTAATTCATGTTGACGAACTTGATAATGAGAAAGATTCAGATAACTATACTACCTCCTGATTTGTTAAAATTAATGAAACATGAAGATAAGCCAATTGAACCCCACCAAGAAATTATAGAATCAATAAATTTGAGAGATGGTGAGAACAAAAGAGAGGTCAAAGTTGGTACATTTTTTTTACCAGCTGAAAGATAAAAGCTAGAAGAACTGCTCTTAAAATATGTAGATGTGTTCGTATGGACTTGCTAGGATATGCCAGGACTCAGTACTGATATTGTAGAGCATAAGTTACCTTTAAAATCAGGATGTAAGTCGATGCAGCAAAAGCTAAGGCGTATGAAACTAGAGATGCTGCTGAAAATTAAAGAGGAAGTGAAAAAACAATTCGATGCTGGATTTTTGGAAGTGGCAAAATATCCTGAATGGGTAGCCAACATAGTGCCAGTTCTTAAGAAGGATGGAAAAGTGAGAATGTGTGTCGATTATCGAGATTTGAATAGGGCAAGCCCTAAGGATAACTTTCTTTTACCTCACATTGATACTGTAGTGGATAATACTACTAGGCATTCCACATTTTCCTTTATGGATGATTTTTCAGGCTATAATAAAATCAAGATGGCTCGAAATGATATGAAAAAAATTACATTTGTGACCATGTGGGGAACATTCTATTACAAAGTCACTAGCCCCAGGTAGGCTGGGAAGAGAGAAAAAAAAAGGTTTTTTTTACTGAGAAAGGGAAGAAATGAATGAAAAATTTTTTTTTTTAACTTTTATATAAACTGTTAATAGCCAAAACGACGTCGTTTTAATAAACGCCCAGAACGACGTCGTTTAGACCAAGTAGGATCCATGCGTCAACCCGCGATCCGACCCGGGGTCCGCGCACCCGACCCGATGACCCGCTTCTCCATCAGCCCCTAACCGGTCCATCCGAACCGGACTGCGCTTGAACAGTTGCCAGACCGAGCCGAACCGTAGAACCGAACCGCTCGTTGACCGGCCCGGTAGGTAAAATTTTTTTTTTGAATTTTTCTTATTTTTTTATATATTATTTTATTAATATTTATGCATATTAAAATAATTATATTTGTTAGATTAAATGATGAAATTGTGGTTAATTTTTTTTATGTAATTATGTTAATTTTTAAAATAAACTTTAAAAACAATAATATAAAAATAAACTTAATAATAATACTAAAGTAATAAAAAATGTAGGAAAATGAAATTTTTATCCGACGATAAGATTCAAAGGTATTCCGAGTAATGATGCCTACGAAATCTCTAGGTGAGAAGATTTTTTGTAAAATATTATCAGTGTATTGGAATATTTATAGAAAATCTTCAATATAATAAAATTTTTATTTTTCTTCAATTTTTTAAAAATAAAAATTTCTTTTTTTATAATAATAAATAAAAATTGATTAATATATTAAAAATAAGTAATAAAAATAGGAAGAAAAGAAATTTAATCCAATGATGGGATTCTAAAAGTATTCCGAGTAGAGATGCTTTAAGAAATCTCTAGGTGAAAAGATTTTTTGTAAAATATTACCAGCGTATTGGAATATTTATAGAAAATCTTCAACATAATTAAATTCCTTTTTCTTCAAAATTTTAATTAAAATTAAAAAATTAATAAAATAATTAATAAAATTTTTGAATGAGAATAAAATGTGTGCATAAACATGAAAATATTTTGCATGGCATTCATGACATAATTTTTTACGAAAAGTAAATTTAGACCTCCCAAAGATGAGATTCTAAAAGTATTCCGAGTAGAGATACTTTAAGAAATCTCTAGGTGAGAAAGAGTTCTTTTAATGTTACCAATATACTGGAACATTTTAAGAATCATTTCAATAAAAAGGTTTTGATTTATTTTTGTCGAGAATAATTTTTTTTTGAAAAATAATAATAAAAAATTAAGGAAATTATTTTTCGAATACTGAAAATAAGACTGTTTGTATCAAAATTAAAGGATAACACGTTGTTAATTGGTACCGTTTTTAACGGGCGTTGTGGGGGTGCTAATCCTTCCCCACACGTAACCGACTCCCGAACTTAGACAGTTGCGCAAACCCTAAAATTATCTTTTTAATAAATTTTAATTAATTTTAAAATTTCATTAAAAAGATATGTTTTAATAGGTGGTCAATCACACCTAGCCAAAAAAAATTGGTGGTGACTGTTAGTTTTTTTATTAGTTTTCAAATTCGTTGGGCGGATACAAAACCGTTACGACATAAAATGACATATTTTACCTAAATTTTTTTTAACTTTTCATAAAACCATAACATATTATATGCTAAGTAAAAATTTTCAAATCACAATTGTTATTTAATTTACCTCTTCTAACTTGAAATCCTAAATTTGTCACTGATTTTAATTATGTTGTAAAAGTTAAACAAAGATCTTTTCCCTATAAGACCATGCGTGTTGTTTTCATGTTCTTAAATATTTATTCCACATCGCAATCGTTGTGGGTTTTTTTTTTTTTTTCTTTATTGTCTTGTGGTTTGTTTAATCTAAATTTTTCTGGATGTAATAAATTGCACGTGATGGATATATACATATGAACCATATAGAAGCAACAGGTGTACTAATTTATTTTTCCTTTTATCCATAACTGTGATAGTCATAGGTGACAAATCAAAACATTCAAAATAAAATCTTAAATTCTATACCGTTCAAATATGGATTAGTTTTGGGACCACATTAATAATAATTGTTATATATCTTAAATTTAAGCTCAAATCTTTCAAAATGAAGTTTTAAATTATATACCGTTCAAATATCAATCCACTTAACTAGGGACCACATTAATAACGATTGTTATATATTTTAAGCACTAGATCGAAAAATTTTCCATCTGAGGACCACTTTGTATTCTGAGTTACAACGACAATGAGAAATGAAAAATCAACATTGGGGCCATGAAAACAAATTATTTCTTTGGTCCCGGCTGTAAGAACAGACAATCAAAGAGAAAACAACATTCCAATCCGAGCTCAAGTGACCGTGGTGGAGTTATTAGAGCGGTTCTTCCTTGTACAGTTTTAGAAAGTATATTGGAACGAGACAATCGAGAACATGGTAATGGCTTTCAAACAAGTCATAAGGGCAACAATACTTTCATGACACTTCAAAAAAAAAAACTCAATTATTTCGCTTGTTAAAGACACATCTTCGTGGCAATTATCCTGAACCAAAGATCTCCCTTTCTTTTCCCTTTCAAGTAGGATTTAGCATTAAATTATAGTGTTGGGTTTTATTAACCCCACTGGGTTGAGAAAGACCTTAACAAATCAGAGAATCTTTGTTTGGTGAAAAAAAAAAAAACAAAAAAAATCAGTTGGAGCTTTCCATGCAACTTGGACAGCGGCTTTTCACTACGAGCTAAGGGCAACAGTGTCCGGACTCTTATGCATGAAAAACATGCTCACTTGTTTAGCTTGTTAGGGCCAGGTGAGGGGCAATTGTCTTTATCCAAAGATTTTTTTTTTTTTTTTATACCCAAACGGAAGCTTAGCGTATTTATTTTTATTTTTATGCAAAAAAATAATAAGATTAAGAGAAAAAATTGTAAGTACTTGAATTTAAAATCTAACCTATTTGATATTATTTTTTAAATGTCATTATATGAATCAACTTATTAATTTAAAATTCGTTTCGCTTCTTGAGAAAGCAAGTCCCTTTCAATAAATACTAAAATCTGTCTCGCTCTTTATTATAGGAATTTTTTTTATGAATATTTATGTTTTTATTAATAAATTTAAATTGAATAATCAAAAATATATTTTATAAATAAAATATATATCGGCAAAAACTTAATTCATATTAATTCAACAAAATTCTTTGATCATTATTTTTTTTTATTCTTTTATCAATTAAAATTGAGTATTTCATATTCACAAACTTAATCAAACATATCATTTTCTTTTAAAAAATAAAATAAAATTTACGTACATCCAAATACTTGTAAGGTTATTGAAAAATTAAATTATTATATAAATAAGATCAAGATTTGAAATTGAAGAGGATAATTTTCTAAAAGTAATAAGTTGAAAGCTTACTCTTATACAGGATAATTTCATTGAATAACATATTTGTTATTTAGTTTGCTCTTCTAATTTGAAATTCTGGATCCGCCACTGATTTTAATTATGTTGTAAAAGTTAAACAATGATCTTTTCTCTATAAGACCATGTGTGTTGTTTTCATACTATAAAATGCGCATTCCACATCGCAATCGTTGTGTTTTTTTTTTTCCTTTCTTCAGTGTACTTGTGATTTGTTTAATCTAAAATTTTCTGGATGTAATAAATCGCACGTCATGGATATATATATATATATATATATATATATATATATATAAAAGCCATATATAAGCAACAGGTGTACTAATTTATTTTCCATTTTGTCCATCACTGTAATGGTCATAGGTGACAAATCAAAACATAAATTATTATTATCACATTCAAAGTATTCGTTTCTCATTGTGATTCGAAAAATCGTAAGGCTTTCACATGAAGCAGAAATAGGGCGTATGATCAATTTGTAGATGTCAATTTTCGATTCTAAGTTTTTATTGATTTATTTTCAAATAAAAACTTCAAAAAATTCATTATTTAGGGATATAATTTTTTATGGGAGGATTGTCATAATGTATAGATCTGTAGACCTATTGCTAGATATGGATGAAAAGAGTCACCATCAATATTTTTGTTTAGGTGTTATTTGCCATCTGATTGAATCTGTCATATTTAAGAGGAATTCTAAATTGATTTAGGTATATTTAAAAAATAGATTATGATATACAAAATTAGAGTTAAGTTCGAGAGTACGATTACGCCATGGGAATTTATAGCATCCCTTTAAAAAATGGTACCAGTTAGATTTCAGATTATCCAAGTTTTTATCATATTTATGATTTACCAGATAATTTAATATTGAAAATATATCTTAAAATTATCCCAATAGTTTAGTAGCAATTTAAGATATTCTTTCACCTTAGGAGTATTCATGGGGACTAATGTCCCATTTTGAAGATGTTCCATTGTTAAATTTATTAAAGTATCTTATTTTTAAAAAAATTAGTAAAGTCTCCAATAGTTAGGTAAGACTTACTTTAAAATAATTCTCCAATAGTTTAGATGATAAAAATATTTTTTTTTGTTTTTTTATCATTTTATTTTTGAAAATTGATTTTATAAAATTTTTAATAGTTTTGGTGGATTCCGTTTTAAAAATTAAAATCCATGGAAAATTCTCCAATAGTTGTGGTAGAATCATAAATTTTTTTGTAGAGATTTTTTTTTGTTTTTTATTGAAGGAATTTCTTTTTGTTTTATAAATATTTGTTGAAAACGTATTTTGAAATGATCTTTTTTTTTTGTATTCCTTTTTTTTTTTACTCATTTGAAAAGGTTTTTTTTTTACTGTAATTATCCTTTTTTAAACAAAAATAATTTTTACAAGATAATAAATTTTCAAAAATAAAACCCAAAAAATAAAAAAAAAAAAAACTAAAAATAAAATGAAGTAAAATAAAATAAAATAAATAAATGAAAAAAGGAAACATTGCGATTTGGATCAGGTTAATGCGTGAGTTAGCAGGTTAGGAAGTGTGGATCTTGGGCCTACCAAACACTGCCATTTTGGGCAATATAAAAGTGACTTTCAACGGTTTTATCCTAGATGCCTCTGCTCTCTCTCTTCTCTCTCTCTCTAAACCCCCTAAATGCTCTCTCCTCTCTCTAAACCCAATAGTGATCTTACCAAAAACTTTAGAAAACCTTGTCGGTTTCTAAAAAAATTCATATTCTGTTAAGAAAACTCATCGAAAAATTCAAACATTCAAACTTCAAACCCAGTTTTCCAAACAAAAACCCTAGAAATTTTCTATTTTTTCCATATCCTCTCCAAAATTCTTCTAGAACCTAATCTCAACCCTAGCAACCTAAAATTAAACCCAGAATCTTCAAATCTCACCCAAAATCCTCAAATCGATCTAGAATCCCAAAACCTAGTACTGCCTAGAACACCCAATTCATTCAAATTAACCATGTCCCCTCTAAAATCCATTCCCCTATATTCTATAATGTTATTCCGATTATAAGCATACTTAGAACAAATTTAGGAAACGGGGTAGAATCAATCCATGCTTGAATCCTGGATTTGATTTTGTTCGAACCTCAACATATGTCTAGGTTCATTGCTAATTGAAAATTTTCTTGATTTGAGCTCTGACTGATCCTTTGACCGAATTCAATTCTCAATTTCAGTTATTCAATTAGTAGTTAGGAAAGAATAATAATAATAATAATAATAATAATAATAATAATAATAATAAACTATGTACAATATCATAATAATAATAGTAATAATAATATATAATATAACAATAATACTATAATATATTGTCATATAATATACTATGTTAATATATTAATATAACAAAATAATAAAAATAACCTTATTGACCCCGAACATATATGGGTGTCTACAAAGATATTATATAATTAAATGTTTGTATGTAGTATGGATAAAAACTATTTAATGTGATGATTGAGTTATAATAATAATAATAATTTTGTAAATATGATATAAAGTTGCACAACGTAAAATAGAAATTTTTAACAATACTAATAGAGTACTGAACTTTTAATTTTAATGAGTATAATTCAAATTTGATAATCTTTATACAAAAAATATCAATTTTCATTTCGTATTCTTAAAATTTAAGTTTAAAACTTTCAAAATAAAATCTTAAAGTCTACACCATTCAAATACCGATTAGCTTCGGGACCACATTAATAATAATTGTTATATATCTTAAAATTAATTTATTATCCGTACGATACACGAATTATTTTTACTTATTTAAATATGTAAAACTATAAATTAATACTATTTAATCATGTTCAAGATATATATAAAATATATAAAATATATTTAAAATATCAAGTCATAATAAAATTAAATTCTTTACTTAAAAATTTGACAAAATTTGAAACATACTATAAATAATATTTGAGGGAAAAATATTCAAAAAATATTATAAATAATATTATTAAGTACAACAAAATGTTAAAATAAAAAAAAAAAATTTTATCACTTTAAATTAAAATTTTTTAACTTGCATCATTTTCATCTTATGTGATTGTTTTTATACACCTGCAATATTTTAAAAGGCTCATGATCTTCAATATGCTCTTATTACCAAGTAGAGATATTTATAAAGTTATTTAAAAAGCTCTTGATTTTCAACATGATCTTGTTTGTTTAAAAAATGAATTTAGATGAATATTTAAAAAGGTTAAAAAATTTAAATAATACTCTTATTTGTTTAAAAAATGAAAATTTAATAAATAGATATAAATGGATATCTAGATGTTTAAAAATGGATAATCGAAATAATAATTAGTCCATGCACTTATCAAGTTAAACTAATTTAAATATTTTAAACATATTTGAATAAAATTAAATAAATTGCGATGATTGTGAGCAATTTTAAATGGGTTCTAAATAAATTTGTGATGAATTAAAAAAAAAAAGAGCTGATTTGGAAGAGAGTGAACAAAATGATTATTTGATTGAGTAACAATTTAAAGCCAATGATAAAATCTATCAGTAAGTACCTATAAAAGAAATTATAATGTGGTTAAATATTAATTTTAAAATATTGGAAGATGTGCCTAATTTTATTTGTCATGAGAATAATCCAACATTCAATACTCAAACTTAATTAATTGGAAAATTTTTCTTTAAACAAAAATCATATAGATAAAAAAATTACCAATTAACAAAAAAAAATTATTATACGTAATGGTGATGGCTTGAAAAAATAGGATACCAACAGAAGGACAAAAAAGTTACCGTCGTAGTTCAAAAAAACTATATATCCAAAAAAAACTTTAATTGAAAGTTTGAATGAAAAATTTTGGTTGCTCATAAACGAACTAATAATAAATGAACCAATGTGATGGGACCATAATTTAATAATATCTCTAAGTGACAGATAAATAAAAGTATAAAAGAGGATTGTAAAATTTTAATTAAAGCAAATAGCAGCAAGTTTGAGAAAAAAACTTACGTAGCTATTTGTGAGATAATTTACAGATTGAAAAAAATAATAGTGAAGTAACATATTTATAGGTTTATTAAATAACAATTAGAATGTATAGATAATTTTTAAATTAAAGTGTATAAATAAT
>NW_019168004.1:13160194-13233298 GCF_002303985.1 Durio zibethinus
AAAGGCCATAAGCTTTAGTCTTTCTTTTTACATAGAGCCCTAGCTACTTAATAAGAAGAGGTGAGGTTATTTTAAGGTGGTGTGGCAAAACCAAGAAGAGAAAGAAAAAAAGCTAGAAAAATAGAGAGAAAAAAGAGAAAGGAGAGTTGATTGAACGAAAATTGATTCATGGTACGATTGAGCTGAAACTTTATCAATAAGTTTATGATTTAGAGTTTTACATTATGAACTGTGAAGATCAAGTTTGAAGCTCTCTAGGAACAAATTCAAGGTGTATTTATTGAGTCACCTATCTGATAAGATTTCTCAAATTATCTTTCTAGTTGTTGATTAGCTCTAGTTTTAGCTAGAGAAGAACTTTGTATATCCATTATTTGATTGTGAAGATTTTTCTAGTAGTTTGTGATTTTTCTCTTTACATTGGAGGGTTTTTCACGTAAATTTTAATATGCTTTATTTTTCTTGCGTTGCTGATTGTTAATTGTTGTCTATTATTGTGGGTTTATTACGATATATTGCTTTTACATTATTGTATTTATTGCTTCAGGTCCAACATGATGTTCAAAAGGAAAATATGATAAATATAGTAAATTTGAAGAGTAAGGATAGCGCATATCTCTTAGACTATTCGGATATACCACGTCCCTCCAAAAGTCCAAAGTTTTCTTTAGTGTGTTATATTCTGTTCTTTCGAAGTGCTTTCTAAGTACTAGAGGAGCTAAATTTGAGGAAGATTAATGTGTGAGTCAATGGCGTATAAGTTTTTTAAGAGGATTGCCCTCATATTTTAGTTTCGTGCCATATTGCTTGGATTGTGTGGTGTTCTGTTTCTAATTGCTGGGCCTGGGATTGGGTGATACTAAATATTGTGGAAGACATGTTACGTCATTGTGAAAGAGTTACAGTGGGATTGGGTAATAATGAATATTTTGTCTACATTTATAAGAAGGCTAATCACTATGCAGAATCCCTTGTTAAGTTAGGTGTTGAATCCTCTAAGCTATTTCACCCCTAACTTTAATGGATATAGGGGTATTTGTTGAATAAATAATACAGGGCGGTGATGTTGGAGTGGAAAGTGTTGGGGAACACCACAGCTCTGATACCATTTGTTGGGCTAAAAGCCTCCAATCCAATCACACCAGCGGAAGCGAAATCAAACAATAAATCAAACACATAAGAGACAACAATTTAACGTGGTTCGGTCCAACTGACCTACATCCACGGATGAGAAACAAGATCCACTAGTTGTAGAGAATTACAAACTTACATCAAATCATCAACCTCACTCAACAATCAATACTCATAAGACACTTTCAATCTCCTCTAGTCCTATGAAGTATTCTCAACCCAAACAAACACAAACCCAAACTCTTGTGCACCCTTTCAACACAACCAAACACATACCCATATGTTCTCATACATCATACCTATGTGGACCCTCTCAATCTCCTCTAGTCCACTCACAAACAAACATACACACCCATAAGACGTAGAGCCCCAATACTCCTATGGGGTGTCTATCTCACAAAACCCTATAACTCTCTTACATCTTTTTCTCATACCTAACTCTGTAGAGACTTCACCTATTTATAACCATACAAACTTGCCCATTAAGAATCCCTCTCCTCTTAGAATTCTTCTCCTGTAAGTCAAACTTGCCTATTAAGAATCCTCTTTCTCTTGGAATTCTTCTTTTGCAAGTCTTCTTATCCATCAAGCAATATCTGATAAATCCTAAACAAATCTCAAATAAATCTCTTATGGGATTTGAGTCAATATTCCCAACAGAAAGCTCTCTGCTAGTATCAAGGGAAGCCTATTGTCTTGCCATTGTTATTATGAATAAAATCAATTATTTCGCTGAGAAAAGAATATCATTGATAATTTAGTTGATAATTATTGAACATTTAAAAGTAAAATAATATAATTTAGTAGTAAATTATTGATAATTTAATAATTAATTAATGATAATTTAATAAAAATCATGGATAATTTAATATAAATCAATGATAAATTAATTATAAATTATGAATAATTTAATATAAATATGTGATAATTTTATAATAAATAATTGAAAACTAAGTTGTCAACAAATGATAACATAACAATAAATACATAATAACATATTAGTAAATTATTGATAATTTAGTAATAGTAAATCACTAAAAACTTAATTATAAATCAATATTAATTTAATAATAAATTAGTTAATTATTGATAACTTTATAGTAAATTATCGATAATTAGTAGTAAATAAATTATAATTTTATAATATATCATCAATTTAGTAGTAAATCATCAATAATTTAATTATCAATTATTGATAATTTTTTGTATACTAGAAGTTGTCAAGATTGAACTTTGGTTATTAACAAAAACAAAACAAAACTTTCCTCTCATGAGTTAGGATAAACCTAACATAAACCTATTAATAAAAAATTTAGTAAAAATTTTACATTTAAATAAAACAATAATGTTATTTTATAAAAAAAATTATCTTTTACTAGAATGAAGCTCGCTTTTTCTATAGGAATCAATTGTTAGATATATGATGGCATAAATTTTATCAATAATTACTAATAGTTTATCATAAATTATCAAAATTATATAAAAAGTTACTTAAATTACATTAAGATGTTATCAAAATTTTATAAAAAATTTATAAAATTAGTATCAACAGTTAAAAAAAGTATATCATAAATTATTGTACTATATAAAAAGTTATCAAAATTATATCGAAAGTTACCCAAATTTTATCAAAGGATATATAACTATTAACAATGCTTACAAAAATATATCAATGTTATCGAAATCAAAATTATATAAAATTAACAAATTTTACTTATATTTACCAAAATCAAAATTCAAACTATTAAGATATATTATTATTATTAATCATAATATAAAAAATTATTTATTAAAATAAATTTTTTAGAGATAAAATTACATGTACTTCACAACACGTGCCAAAACTAATATATTAACAAGCGGACATCCCGTCCTTAAATATTTCTAAATTCGTCACTATATTTAAAAATAGAAGCGTTCATAAATCGAACTGCATAAACCCAAGTGCAATCAACTTTTTAAAGACCGTTCACCCAGGCTCAAGAATCGAAATTTAAAAAAAAAAAAATTTAAAATGAATATTGTGAGGTAATTTTCAAAAACCTCAAATTAGACAAAATTTTAATCAAATGGTGGAGCTATGCTGAAACTAGAGGGGCCATGGCCTCCACAAGATTTTCAAGCCCTCTTTACATACGAATATAATGTATATAATTTTATAGGTGTTCTTTTTAAAAAAATAAAAATGACCCCCTAACAAATAAAAAGTTGTTTTTTTTACTATAAATGTTTAGAAATCTTGAGGTTTAAGGTTCAAGTTTTATTGTAGTGTGGATTTCTTTCAATTTTATGTTGGATTTTATGTAGTTATGCTCTAATTTGTTAATTAATTTCTTTGTTTAATTATTAAATTATATAATATTTTATTATGATTGTAATTTGTATTTGTAATTTTAAAAAAAAAAAACTTTTAAGACAAAATAATCAATTCTCAAATTCCAATTAATTTATAAAAAGTAGTAATTTTTGAAAAAAGTTGAAGCTCATAAGGATGATGTACAGTTGCCAAATAAAGCATACCAGACGTGAAAGCAACAAGGCAGCACATAACCTAGCTAAGTATGGGAACAATTAGAAGAAGATGTAATAGGGTACAGGAATGTCCAGAGTTCTTAAAGGAAACTATTGAAAAGATTGTGCCAGTTTGTATTAATATAAGTGATTTTTTCCTAATAAAAAATATTAATATTTATAGTTTAGTTCTCATTAAAAAATTAAAAAAATAATGTATTTGTTAAATATGATGCACATTAATAATCAAAAACTATTCAAAGAAGTTTAACAAAAAAATTAAAAAAATGTGAGATTAATAAAATAGAAAGAGACACAAATTTCCCCTAAAACCTGAACTCATCACTAAGTTTATTCCCTAAAACTTGAACTCAGCACCAAATTGGCTATACCTATTGCAAAAAAAAAGTGTATTTTTGTCTTCTTAGATAGCCAATTAAAAATGACGTACAAAGGATGATTAAAATTTCTTTCATGATAAGATCTGTACATCTCTGTTTTCTGATTTTGAAACCATTAATAGTAAATATAAGTTTTTTTTTTTTTTAAAAAAAAAAGCTAGAGAGACATTTTATTGGTAAAATGAGATAAACAAGTTACAAACCAGCAACCTAGTCAGCGATCACGAAACACACCTTGCTTAGCAGGAAGTCGACAAACTATTTGCTTCTCTAAAAATATGAACAAAAGAAACATTTTCAATGCTTGCGAGGAGGTTGAGGAATTTGTTAAAAATCGCGGTATATCTCCAAGGACTATAATTTGTCATCTTTAACCAAGAGATAACAACTTTTGAGTACTTTCCACAATGAGATTTGGCACTGGACTTGGTTTTGCTTCTACTAAGATCGATAAGGCTTCCACTACAGCCTAAAGGTCAGCTAAATTTGAATCTGCTAGACCAATGTGCTTTGAAAACATAAGAATAGCCTTGCCAGAGCAATCGCGGTTCACCCTTCCAATTCCAGCAGGTCCAGGTTTTCCAATTGCAGAACCATCCAAATTAATCTTCCAACATCCTATCAGAGGAGATACCAGGATATATGCCGTCGAGGAGACTTCTTAACACCCAGGGATGTGGGCTTCATGCATGGCGACTAACGAGTCCAATGAGGAAGAACACATAGCAGGGTTTTTTACCTTTGTCTACCAGTCGGTTAAGTCATAAATATGATTTGTTGAGAGGAATTTCTGATAGAAAATAATCTCATTGCGAGCGAACCAGATGGACCATGCAACAGCGAAGAAAGAGACTATCCAAATCATTTTCTGAACCGGCTTTAATGGAGCTGAGCACCATGATTGGAATGCAAGTTTGAACGAGCTGGGAATCACCCAAGAATGTTCCACTGGTGCAGACATTTATTCCATAACAGTCAAGAATTGGTTGCACATAATAATAAGAATTGTTGCACGTAAAATGTGGACATCAATTTGTCCAGAAAAAGATACAAAGTACATATAAAATACGAAATATAATAAAAAGATACAAAATACAAAAAAAAAATACAAAAAAAAGTAGAAAAGAACAAAAAATCAAGGATGGCTGTGGTGCCATCCCCGGCACCACTGCCACCTCCCGTGCCACCCAGACCTTACACTGCCACCGACCCGTGCCACCTGACCACCAGACCTTACACTGCACCACCCGTGATCGCCAGACCCTACCCTCCACCTCTCTAATTAATTTTTTTGTTGACAAACTACCAGATATAGCCAAGATTAATAAAAGACGCATGGGGCTCGTGTTTACACCATGCCAAGCCCCATGCCTTCCTTCCAAACACACGGAGCTCTATAATAGAGCTCTTGGCGAAGCAAAAAAAAAAAAAATGAAAAGGAGGAGGAAATAGATGCTGCCAAAAAAAAAACACAAAAAAAATATACTCAGTCCTCCCGTAGGAAGGAACCCAGCGCCGAGTTTTCTGCATGAAGAAGGAAAAAAAAGAGTTAGTTTCAAAAAAAAAAAAGATTCAGAACACTAAAATTTATAGTTTCACCGAAACTTCACAAGCAGATCTACAGATTTAGAGACTCTGTTTGGTGAAAAGGACGTCGGATCTGTGTTTAGGGGGTCGAAAGGAGTTTGTGAGAGATTTTTAAAATCTTTCGACATTGTAGACGGCGATCGGAGCTCGCCGCAGGCAAGGACTGCGCGGCTGTCGCAGACGGACGGCCACCGGCCCCAGGTCGGTTAGGAAGAGAGAACAAAAAAAAGAGGTTTTTTTTGCTGAGAAAGGGAAGAAATGAATGAAATTTTTTTTTTTTAAACTTTTATATAAACTGTTAATAGCCAAAACGACGTCGTTTCAATAAACGCCCAAAACGACGTCGTTTAGACCAAGTAGGATTCGTGCGTCAACCCGCGACCCGACCCGGGGTCCGCGCACCCGACCCAATGACCCTGCTTCTCCATCAGCCCCTGACGATCCATTCGAACCGGACCGCGCTTGAACAGTTGCCAGATCGAGCCGAACCGTAGGACCGAAACTGCTCGTTGACCGGATCATTGACCGGCCCGTAGGTAAAATTTTTTTTTTGAATTTTTCTTATTTTTTTATATATTATTTTATTAATATTTATGCATATTAAAATAATTATATTTGTTAGATTAAATGATGAAATTGTGGTTAATTTTTTTTATGTAATTATGTTAATTTTTAAAATAAACTTTAAAAACAATAATATAAAATAAACTAATAATAATACTAAGTAATAAAAAATGTAGGAAAAGGAAAATTTTTATTCGACGATAAGATTCAAAGGTATTCCGAGTAGTGATGCCTACGAAATCTCTAGGTGAGAAGATTTTTTTGTAAAATATTATCAGTGGTATTGGAATATTTATAGAAAATCTTCAATATAATAAAATTTTCATTTTTCTTCAATTTTTTTAAAATAAAAATTTTTTTTTATAATAATAAATAAAAATTGATTAATGTATTAAAAATAAGTAATAAAAATAGGAAGAAAAGAAATTTAATCCAATGATGGGAATTCTAAAAGTATTCCGAGTAGAGATGCTTTAAGAAATCTCTAGGTGAGAAGATTTTTTGTAAAATATTACCAGCGTATTGGAATATTTATAGAAAATCTCCATATTAATCCTTTCTTCAAAATTTTAATTAAAAAATTAAAAAAATTAATAAAATTTTTGAATGAGAATAAAATGTGTGCATAAACATGAAAATATTTTGCATGGCATTCATTGACATAATTTTTTACGAAAAGTAAATTTAGACCTCCCAAAGATGAGATTCTAAAAGTATTCCGAGTAGAGATACTTTAAGAAATATCTAGGTGAGAAAGAGTTCTTTTAATGTTACCAATGTACTGGAACATTTTAAGAATCATTTCAATAAAAAAGTTTTGATTTATTTTTCTCGAGAATAATTTTTTTTTTGAAAAATAATAATAAAAAATCAAGGAAATTATTTTTCGAATACTGAAAATAAGACTGTTTGTATCAAAATCAAAGGATAACACGTTGTTAATTGGTACCGTTTTTAACGGGCGCTGTGGGGGTGCTAATCCTTCCCCACACGTAATCGACTCCCGAACTTAGACAGTTGCGCAGACCCTAAAATTATCTTTTTAATAAATTTTAATTAATTTTAAAATTTCATTAAAAAGATATGTTTTAATAGGTGGCCAATCGCACCTAGCCAAAAAAGATTGGTGGTGACTCTGTTAGTTTTTTTATTAGTTTCCAAATTCGTCGGGTGGACACAAAACCGTTACGACATAAAATGACATATTTTACCTAAATTTTTTTTAACTTTTCATAAAACCATAACATATTATATGCTAAGTAAAAATTTTCAAATCACAATTGTTATTTAATTTACCTCTTCTAACTTGAAATCCTAAATTTGTCACTGATTTTAATTATGTTGTAAAAGTTAAACAAAGATCTTTTCCCTATAAGACCATGCGTGTTGTTTTCATGTTCTTAAATATGCATTCCACATCGCAATCGTTGTGGGTTTTTTTTTTTTTTTTTTCTTTATTGTCTTGTGGTTTGTTTAATCTAAATTTTTCTGGATGTAATAAATTGCACGTGATGGATATATACATATGAACCATATAGAAGCAACAGGTGTACTAATTTATTTTTCATTTTATCCATAACTGTGATAGTCATAGGTGACAAATCAAAACCTTCAAAATAAAATCTTAAATTCTATACCGTTCAAATATGGATTAGTTTTGGGACCACATTAATAATAATTGTTATATATCTTAAATTTAAGCTCAAATCTTTCAAAATGAAGTTTTAAATTATATACCGTTCAAATATCAATCCACTTAACTAGGGACCACATTAATAACGATTGTTATATATTTTAAGCACTAGATCGAAAAATTTTCCATCTGAGTACCACTTTGTATTCTGAGTTACAACGACAATGAGAAATGAAAAATCAACAGTGGGGCCATGAAAACAAATTATTTCTTTGGTCCCGGCTCTAAGAACAGACAATCAAAGAGAAAACAACATTCCAATCCGAGCTCAAGTGACCGTGGTGGAGTTATTAGAGCGGTTCTTCCTTGTACAATTTTAGAAAGTATATTGGAACGAGACAATCGAGAACATGGTAATGGCTTTCAAACAAATCATAAGGGCAACAACACTTTCATGACACTCCAAAAAAAAAAAACTCAATTATTTCGCTTGTTAAAGACACATCTTCGTGGCAATTATCCTGAACCAAAGATCTCCCTTTCTTTTCCCTTTCAAGTAGGATTTAGCATTAAATTATAGTGTTGGGTTTTATTAACCCCACTGGGTTGAGAAAGACCTTAACAAATCAGAGAATCTTTGTTTGGTGAAAAAAAAAAAAAAACAAAAAAAATCAGTTGGAGCTTTCCATGCAACTTGGACAGCGGCTTTTCACTACGAGCTAAGGGCAACAGTGTCCGGACTCTTATGCATGAAAAACATGCTCACTTGTTTCGCTTGTTAGGGCCAGGTGAGGGGCAATTGTCCTTATCCAAAGATTTTTTTTTTTTTTTTTATACCCAAACGGAAGCTTAGCGTATTTTATTTTTATTTTTATGCAAAAAAAATAATAAGATTAAGAGAAAAAATTGTAAGTACTTGAATTTAAAATCTAAACCTATTTGATATTATTTTTTAAATGTCATTATATGAATCAACTTATTAATTTAAAATTCGTTTCGCTTCTTGAGAAAGCAAGTCCCTTTCAATAAATACTAAAATCTGTCTCGCTCTTTATTATAGGAATTTTTTTTTATGAATATTTATGTTTTTATTAATAAATTTAAATTGAATAATCAAAAATATATTTTATAAATAAAATATATATCGGCAAAAACTTAATTCATATTAATTCAACAAAATTCTTTGATCATTATTTTTTTTTATTCTTTTATCAATTAAAATTGAGTATTTCATATTCACAAACTTAGTCAAACATATCATTTTCTTTTAAAAAAATAAAAATAAAATTTACGTACATCCAAATACTTGTAAGGTTATTGAAAAATTAAATTATTATATAAATAAGATCAAGATTTGAAATTGAAGAGGATAATTTTCTAAAAGTAATAAGTTGAAAGCTTACTCTTATACAGGATAATTTCATTGAATAACATATTTGTTATTTAGTTTGCTCTTCTAATTTGAAATTCTGGATCCGTCACTGATTTTAATTATGTTGTAAAAGTTAAACAATGATCTTTTCTCTATAAGACCATGTGTGTTGTTTTCATACTATAAAATGCGCATTCCACATCGCAATCGTTGTGTTTTTTTTTTTCCTTTCTTCAGTGTACTTGTGATTTGTTTAATCTAAAATTTTCTGGATGTAATAAATCGCACGTCATGGATATATATATATATATATATATATATAAAAGCCATATATAAGCAACAGGTGTACTAATTTATTTTCCATTTTGTCCATCACTGTAATGGTCATAGGTGACAAATCAAAACATAAATTATTATTATCACATTCAAAATATTCGTTTCTCATTGTGATTCGAAAAATCGTAAGGCTTTCACATGAAGCAGAAATAGGGCGTATGATCAATTTGTAGATGTCAATTTTCGATTCTAAGTTTTTATTGATTTATTTTCAAATAAAAACTTCAAAAAATTCATTATTTAGGGATATAATTTTTTATGGGAGGATTGTCATAATGTATAGATCTGTAGACCTATTGCTAGATATGGATGAAAAGAGTCACCATCAATATTTTTGTTTAGGTGTTATTTGCCATCTGATTGAATCTATCCTATTTAAAGAGGAATTCTAAAATTGACTTAGGTATATTTAAAAAGTAGATTATGATATACAAAATTAGAGTTTAAGTTCGAGAGTACGATTACGCATGGAGAATGTTATAGCATCCCTTTAAAAAATGGTACCAGTTAGATTTCAGATTATCCAAGTTTTTATCATATTTATGATTTACCAGATAATTTAATATTGAAAATATATCTTAAAATTATCCCAATAGTTTAGTAGCAATTTAAGATAATTCTTTCACCTTAGGAGTATTCATGGGGACTAATGTCCCATTTTGAAGATGTTCCATTGTTAAATTTATTAAAGTATCTTATTTTAAAAAAATTAGTAAAATCTCCCAATAGTTAGGTAAGACTTACTTTAAAATAATTCTCCAATAGTTTAGATGATAAAATATTTTTTTTTGTTTTTTTATCATTTTTATTTTTTGAAAATTGATTTATAAAATTTTTTAATAGTTTGGTGGATTCCGTTTTAAAAATTAAAATCCATGAAAATTCTCCAATAGTTTGGTAGAATTCATAAATTTATTTTGTAGAGATTTTTTTTATTATTTGAAAAGATTTTTTTTTGTTTTTTATTGAAGAATTTCTTTTGTTTTTATAAATATTTGTTGAAAACTTATTTGAAATGATCTTTTTTTTTTGTATTCCTTTTTTTTTTTACTCATTTGAAAAGGTTTTTTTTTTTTACGTAATTATCCTTTTTTAAACAAAAATAATTTTTACAAGATAATAAATTTCTCAAAAATAAAACCAAAAAATAATAAAAAAAACTAAAAATAAAATGAATTAAAAATAAAATAAAATAAATAAATGAAAAAAGGAAACATTGCGATTGGATCAGGTTAATGCGTGAGTTAGCAGGTTAGAGTGTGGATCTTGGGCTACCAAAACACTGCCATTTTGGGGCAATATAAAAGTGAGCTTTCAACGGTTTTATCCTAGATGCCTCTGCTCTCTCTCTCTCTCTCTCTCTAAACCCCTAAATGCTCTCTCCTCTCTCTAAACCCAATAGTGATCTTACCAAAAACTAGAAAACCTTGTCGGTTTCTAAAAAATTCATATTCTGTAAGAAAACTCATCGAAAAATTCAAACATTCAAACTTCAAACCCAGTTTTCCAAACAAAAAACCCTAGAAATTTTCTATTTTTTCCATATCCTCTCCAAATTCTTCTAGAACCTAATCTCAACCCCTAGCAACCTAAAATTAAACCCAGAATCTTCAAATCTCACCCAAAATCCTCAAATCGATCCTAGAATCCCAAAAACCTAGTACTGCCTAGAACACCCAATTCATTCAAATTAACCATGTCCCCTCTAAAATCCATTCCCCTATATTCTATAATGTTATTCCGATTTATAAGCATACTTAGAACAAATTTAGGAAACGGGTAGAATCAATCCATGCTTGAATCCTGGGATTTGATTTTGTTCGAACCTCAACATATGTCTAGGTTCATTGCTAATTGAAAATTTTCTTGATTTGAGCTCTGACTGATCCTTTGACCGAATTCAATTCTCAATTTCAGTTATTCAATTAGTAGTTAGGAAAGAATAATAATAATAATAATAATAATAATAATAATAATAAACTATGTACAATATCATAATAATAATAGTAATAATAATATATAATATAACAATAATACTATAATATATTGTCATATAATATACTATGTTAATATACTAATATAACAAAATAATAAAAATAACCTTATTGACCCCGACATATATGGGTGTCTACAAAGATATTATATAATTAAATGTTTGTATGTAGTATGGATAAAACTATTTAATGTGATGATTGAGTTATAATAATAATAATAATTTTGTAAATATGATATAAAGTTGCACAACGTAAAATAGAAATTTTTACAATACTAATAGAGTGCTGAACTTTTAATTTTAATGAGTATAATTCAAATTTTGATAATCTTTATACAAAAAATATCAATTTTCATTTCGTATTCTTAAAATTTAAGTTTAAAACTTTCAAAATAAAATCTTAAAGTCTACAACCATTCAAATACCGATTAGCTTCGGGACCACATTAATATAATTGTTATATATCTTAAAATTAATTTATTATCCGTACGATACACGAATTATTTTTACTTATTTAAATATGTAAAACTATAAATTAATACTATTTAATCATGTTCAAGATATATATATATATAAAATATAAATAATATATTTAAAATATCAAGTCATAATAAAATTAAATTCTTTACTTAAAAATTTGACAAAATTTGAAACATACTATAAATAATATTTTAGGGAAAAATATTCAAAAAATATTATAAATAATATTATTAAGTACAACAAAATGTTAAAATAAAAAAAACTTATCACTTTAAATTAAAAATTTTTAACTTGCATCATTTTCATCTTATGTGATTGTTTTTATACACCTGCAATATTTTAAAAGGCTCATGATTGTAGACACCCAATTGGGTCCGGCCCAAATCAATTGGGCCTGGCCCAAATAGGTAAGCCCAATTCAATTTTATCTTTTATTTTTTTTTCTCTTTTCTTCTTCTTTTGTATTTTATGTATTGTATTATTTATTATTATTATTATGTATTAATATATGTATATATTTATTTATTTATTTTTTGTTAATATTTATGTGTATTTTATTATTTATGTATATATATATATATTTTTTTATCTTTTTTATTTTATTCATTTTTGTATTTTTACTTATCTAATTATATATCTGATATATTTTTTTATTATTATTTATCCTATAATATCTGCTGATTTATCTTCTCTAATTATCTAGTTTTTTATTTTATTTGATTTTGATTTTGGAGGGCTGAGATTGAAGGCTGAAGAATCCCATTGGAAATGAGAATTCAATCAGAAGAGTCCAGTGGGATTCAAAGATTGAATTCCCGTCCAAGGAGGAATTGGGATTGATCAGGAACTCCTGATCAATCCCTATAAAAGGCACCCCCTGGAACAGAATGAAAACGGAGAAAACAGTGAGCAAAGCTACTGATTTGAAAGAAAAAGGCGTATAGGAAGCTAGGAAAGGTTTAGGAGTATTCTGAGAGTGAGGAGAATTTTTTTTAGAAATTTTGGCGAAAAATTTTTCTGGAAATTTCTGGGAAATTTCCAGATTCCGGCAAAAATTCCGACGAAACTTGAATTTTTCGGCTACAATTCCGGCCAACTTTGAAGTTTCCGGTGAGGTGCCCAGTTTCCGGCGAGAAATCCAGAAACCGACCAATTTTCCGGCCAACTTCCGGCAAAATTTCCAGATTCCGGCGAATTTTCCAGAATCCGGCACTGGTGTTCTTCAATCTTTAGAGAGAAGGGAGAGAAAAGGGAAGGAAGAGAGAGAGAGGGGAGGAGCGTTCTGCCGAAAAAACGGAGGAGAGTGCCTTTTATACCCTCCCAAAACGACGTCGTTTTGGCTTTAAGTTAATTAGAGGATCCGCGCGTTTTGCCGAACCCGACCCGACCCGGGCGTCGACCCGCTTCCTGACCCGCGAGTGCACCCCCTCCGAGCCAAGCCGAGCCGAGCCGAGCTGCCAAGCGTCCCCCCGAGCCGTTTTTCTTCCTTGAGCCGAGCCAAGCCGAGCCGAGCCGCTCCAGGTTTTTTTTTTTTTGGATTTTTTTTATTTGTTTTATTTATTTATTATTTTTTTATTTATTAGATTAGATTTATTTAATATTTTTTCTTTATCTTATTTTTATTTTTATTTTTTTTACTTTTCTTTAATTTTTTTATTTTTATTTATTTTCACTTTTTTTTATTATTTTATTTTCTTTAAAGAAAAATCAAAATTTCCAAAAAAAAATATTTTTAGGGAAAAGTTGAAAGTATCAATTTTCCTTAAAAATAAAATTTCAAAAAAGAGGATTTTGAGGAAAAGTTGAAAGTATCAATTTTTCTTAAAAATAAATTTTCAAAAAAAAGGGTTTTTGAGGAAAAGTTGAAAGTATCAATTTTCCTTGAAAATCAAAATTTCCAAAAAATATTTTTAGGGAAAAGTTGAAAGTATCAATTTTCCTTGAAAATCAAAATTTTCAAAAAAAAATATTTTTAGGGAAAAGTTGAAAGTATCAATCTTCCTTAGAAATAAATTTTCAAAGAAAATAAATTTTTGAGAAAAAGTTGAAAATATCAATTTTCCTCGAAATTAAAATTTCAAGAAAATATTTTTGGGGAAAAGTTGAAAGTATCAATTTTCCCTGAACAAAAAAAATCCTTCTTTTCTTATATTCTGATTTTGATCTTGATTTTTCTTTAAATAATCCGACGACGGAGCCTCTGTAAGTGAAACAATAGTTTTTCTTGCATACTCTTGAGGTGAGGGAATTTTCTCAATTTTCTGCTAAAAGTATTAGAGTCAATTGAGAATAATTTTCAACAATTAATTACTTGATAAAATTTTAAGGCTTTTTGGATAACACAAATTTAAGCTGGTACCATCTTTTGATGAGCGTTGTGAGGGTGCTATAACCTTCCTCACACGTAACCGAACTCCCGAACCCTGTTCTGGTTTGTAGACCTGAACCTATTCTTTTAGGGACCTTAAGCTTAGGTGTTCCTTGAAAGACAGATTCCATAGGTGGCCAATCGCACCTAGATAAAAAAGATTGGTGGCGACTCCCTAAAGTCCAATGTCTAGCGATAGATCCCCGGATCTAGGCGTTACGACAATGATCTTCAATATGCTCTTATTACCAAGTAGAGATATTTATAAAGTTATTTAAAAAGCTCTTGATTTTCAACATGATCTTGTTTGTTTAAACAATGAATTTAGATGAATATTTAAAAAGGTTAAAAAATTTAAATAATACTCTTATTTGTTTAAAAAATGAAAATTTAATAAATAGATATAAATGGATATCTAGATGTTTAAAAATGGATAATCGAAATAATAATTAGTCCATGCACTTATCAAGTTAAACTAATTTAAATATTTTAAACATATTTGAATAAAATTAAATAAATTGCGATGATTGTGAGCAATTTTAAATGGGTTCTAAATAAATTTGTGATGAATTAAAAAAAAAAAAGAGCTGATTTGGAAGAGAGTGAACAAAATGATTATTTGATTGAGTAACAATTTAAAGCCAATGATAAAATCTATCAGTAAGTACCTATAAAAGAAATTATAATGTGGTTAAATATTAATTTTAAAATATTGGAAGATGTGCCTAATTTTATTTGTCATGAGAATAATCCAACATTCAATACTCAAACTTAATTAATTGGAAAATTTTTCTTTAAACAAAAATCATATAGATAAAAAAATTACCAATTAACAAAAAAAAATTATTATACGTAATGGTGATGGCTTGAAAAAATAGGATACCAACAGAAGGACAAAAAAGTTGCCGTCGTAGTTCAAAAAAACTATATATCCAAAAAAACTTTAATTGAAAGTTTGAATGAAAAATTTTGGTTGCTCATAAACGAACTAATAATAAATGAACCAATGTGATGGGACCATAATTTAATAATATCTCTAAGTGACAGATAAATAAAAGTATAAAAGAGGATTGTAAAATTTTAATTAAAGCAAATAGCAGCAAGTTTGAGAAAAAAACTTACGTAGCTATTTGTGAGATAATTTACAGATTGAAAAAAATAATAGTGAAGTAACATATTTATAGGTTTATTAAATAACAATTAGAATGTATAGATAATTTTTAAATTAAAGTGTATAAATAATTTTTAAATTGATAAATATATTTCAAATTAAAAAAAAAATACTAGAATGTGATATTGTGATTTCAGATTGTAAAAAATTTTTAAAATAAAAAGATTATAAAGAAAATTATTAAGATCATCTTATACAAATTTAAATAAAATTATATGAGTTTCTTCTATTTTTAATAATTAATTTTTTTTTTATTTCAATACTTAAATTTTTTATGTATCTTATTTATGGTTATATTATGAAATGCCATATTTTACCTAAAATTTTTTTAACTTTTCATAAAATAATAACATATTATGTGCTAAGTAAAAATTTTCAAATCATAATTGTTATTTAGTTTGCTTCTTCTAACTTGATATCCTAAATATGTCACTGATTTTAATTATGTTATAAAAATTAAACAATGATCGTTTCTCTATAAGTCCATGCCTGTTGTTTTCATACTCTTAAATATGCATTTCACATCGCAATCGTTGTGGTTTTTTTTTTCTTCTTTCTTCAGTGTTCTTGTGGTTTGTTTAGTCTAAATTTTTTTCTGGATATAATAAATCACATGTGATGGATATATACATTAACCATAAAGAAGCAACAGTTGTACTGATTTATTTTCCATTTTGTCCATAACTGTGATAGTTGTAGGTGACAAATCAGAACATTAATTATTATTATCACATTAAAAAGATTCGTTTCTCATTGTGATTCAAAAAATTGCAAGGGCTTTCACTTAAAGCAGAAATAGGACGTATGATCAATTTGTAGGTGTCAATTTTCAATTCTAAGCTTTTATTGATTTATTTTCAAATAAAAACTTCAAAAAATTCATTATTTAGGGATATAATTACCCCCTATCCCTTTTCTTTAAATTATTTTTATGGAAGGATATAATCTAATTAACTGTTTGTATGTAGAATGGATAAAAACTATTTAATGTGATGATTGAGTTATAATAATAATAATAATAATAATAATAATAATAATAATAATAATAATATTTTTGTAAATATGATATTAAGTTGCACAATGTAAAATAGTAAATTTTATCAATACTAATAGAGTATTGAACTGTTACTTTCAATGAGTATAATTCAAATTTTGGTAATCTTAACACAAAAAATATCATTTTTCATTTCATTTCTTAAAATTTAAGTTTAAAACTTTCAATATAAAATCTTAAATTCAATATCATTCAAATATGGATTAGCTTCGGGACCACATTAATGATAATTGTTATATATCTTAAAATTTAAGCTAAAATCTTTCAAAATGATGTTTTAACTTTTATACTGTTCAAATATCAATCCACTTAACTAGGGACCACATTAATAACAATTGTTCTATATGTTAAGCACTATATCCAAAAAATTTCCATCTGAGGACCACTTTGTATTCTGAGTTACAACGACAATGAGAAAAGAAAAATCAACAGTGGGGCCATGAAAACAAATTATTTCTTTGGTCCCGGCTGTAAGAACAGACAATCAAAGAGAAAACAACTTTCCAATCCGAGCTCAAGTGACCGTGGTGGAGTTATTAGAGCGGTTCTTCCTTGTACAATTTTAAGAAAGTATATTGGAACGAGTCAATCGAGAACATGGTAATGGCTTTCAAACAAGTCATAAGGGAAACAATACTTTCATGACACTCCAAAAAAAAAAACTCAATTATTTCGCTTGTTAAAGCCACATCTTCTTGGCAATTATCCTGATCCAAAGATCTCCCTTTCTCTTCCCTTTCAAGAAGGATCTAGCATTAAATTATAGTGCTGGATTTTATTAGCCCCACTGGGTTGAGAAAGACGTTAAGAAATCAGAGAATCTTTGTTTGGTGGAAATATATATATATATATATATATATATATATATCAGTTGGAGCTTTCCTTGCAACTTGGACAGAGGCTTTTCACTAAGATCTAAGAGCAACAGTGTCCCGACTCTCATGCATGAAAAACATGCTCACTTGTTTCGCTTGTTAGGGCCAGGTGAGGGGGCAATTGTCCTTATCCCAACATTTTTTTTTCTACCCAAACGGAAGCTTAGCGTATTTTATTTTTATTTTTTATTCAAAAAAAATTAAAGGAAAAGATTGTAAGTACTTGAATTTGAAATTTAAACCTATTTGATTATTTTTTAAATGTCATTATATGAATCAATTTATTAATCTAAAATTCGTTTCGCTTCTTGAGAAGGCAACTCCCTTTTAATAAGTACTAGAATGTGTCTCGCGCTTTATTATAGAATTATTTTTTACAAATATTTATGTTTTTATTAATAAATGTAAATTGAATAATCAAAAATATATTTTATAAATAAAATATATATCGACAAAAACTTAATTCATATTAATTCAACAAAAATTCTTTGATCATTATATTTTTTTATTCTTTTATCAATTAAAATTGAGCATGTGATATTCACAAACTTAATCAAACATATCATTTTCTTTTAAAAAAATAAAAATAAAATTTACGTACATCCAAATACTTGTAAGGTTATTGACAAATTAAATTATTATATAAATAAGATCAAGATTTGAAATTGAAGAGGATAATTTTCTAAACTTAATAAGTTGAAAGCTTACTCTTATACAGGATAATTTCATTGAATATATTTAAAATTTTATTGGTATAATTTATTTAAAAAAACTATATTTTGTGAATGTATTAATAGATGTTACTTTCTGTTATTGAGAACAACATAAATATATTTTATTTTTTTGGCACATTTCATATTTAATCATAAATTTTCTATAAAAAATATATTTAATAAAAAAAGAAGAAATAAATAAAGATGGAAAAAATAAAAAATATATAATAGTGAAAAGATTTTTTACTTTTTTCTTTTATCCCTATTTTTCTTATACCTAAAATATAAAATTGTTTACTTTAGAGACAAGGAAACATAAAGAAATGAAAACGCAACCTGAGAAAACAAATAAAAATATTGAAATAAATTCATATTTCCTTTTACTATTTTTCCTTTTAAATAGTTTTATTTTTTTTCCATATTCCTCTTTAAAAAAAAAAAGAGTTTAAAAAGTTTATGCTCAGTTTTTTTTTTTTTTTTAAATGTTAAGTTACTAACATGTTTAATATTTTTTGTTAAATTATATTGTTTTAAATATATTTTAAAAACAAAAAAAGAAATATTAAAAAAATTAGAATATTGAAAAATTTAAAAATCCAAAAACCAAAACTCTCCTTTTTTTTATTTTCTTTTTCCCAAATTATTTTCTAATTTTGTTTTCTTGCCCTCTTTCTCAATTTTTTCCTTTCTTTCCCTTTTTCTTTATTTTTCTTTTACATTAAACATAAAAATATCTTTAAAACCAATTAATCTTTTTAAGGGTTAACTTACTAATTTAATTTCAAATATAATATAAATTTATATTTAATTATCCTCAAATCATTATTTTTATCTTGAATTGTACTTTGTCATAACATAAAATTACTCTTTCATTAATTAATGAAATCTTAAACTTAGGCATAAGCATACTAGGTATACCTTTTTCAATCTGCCTTTCCTTTTCGAATGTCTCAAATTTCAAACCTCGTTCTAATATCACTTGTTGAAAATCAACATGCATGCACAGTATCGACATGCACAAATAATAAAGCAAACCCAAAACAAGAATAAAGATACACAAATATATTTGATTTAACTCAAAATGACCTACTACAAATCTAATCCACTAACAAATAAGTCTTTACAATTATGAGACTTTTGAAATAAGAAAAGTTACTAAAAACTCCTTACTCAAAACCTAATCCGAAATCTAATAACACCCTTTTAATGACCTACTCACTTAGTTATTCTTTTGATGTCTAGTTATTTGAGAATATCAAATTAAAATCAAAACATTTTATTTATAAGGGTGAAACCCATTATGCCTTTCTAAAACTCCTAATGTGAGATACAAGATAAACTCTCAAGTTTTATAACTTTACTCAATTTTCAATGTGGGATTAAGAGATTCAAGGCAAACCCCAACAAGTTGTATAAAAATTATGGCCCCAAATCCCTAATTGAGCAATTTGATTCAATTGGGAATGGCTTTTGTATATGAGTATTGATATGCAACCAACACATGATTGTTGTACACAAGCGTAAAGCTCCAAGGCTGGCACAGAAGCTCATGCCGCTGAACATTACGAAAACAAAAATTTTTCTTAATCTTTAGTAATTTTTCTATTTATAATTAAAATTTATAATCACTTTTCTATTTTCTAGCTTAATTATTATAGTAATAAAATTTTTATCCTCACTTATTTTTATATTAGCTACCAAGCGAAGGAATTAAAATTGGAATAGCCTAAGTTCGGATGATAGGGTTCAGAGCATTTAAACCAACCTTTTTATTGCCTTTAGAGAAAGGATTTTTTTAGTAGATAGGAAATCAGAGACTAAAGATATAAGGAAAAAAATTGTAGGTACTAAAATTCGAACCTCAAATTTACTGAATGTCATCTTTTAATTGTGATTGTATAAATCTATTGAATTAAGTTCTAGATTTAGAAAATTGATGTTTTGCTAAACATATAAAACTATAAGAGCCCTTTCAATTACTTTTAAACTATTAATTTATATAATAAAATAAGAGTAGAAATCTATTTACATAAGTTTTACATTTTTTTTACCTTTAAATTAAAATCCATGACTTACATCGGATCCAAAAATTATAAAAGAATATAAAACTTATATTAATGTAAGTGATCCCTTTTTGGATTGGATCTAAACCAGCACTTAGAGCCCTGTTTTAGAGTAGGACCTTATCTCTTGTCACATTCACATTCAAGCCATCACATTTTTCTTGCCTGTTGCTGCAACGTGTTTCTCCTTCTCATGTTGACGATAAAAGCCGACTGATGTTATATTCCTTTCTCGTTTCATTGCAATAAATTTTATTTATAGTGTGGTCCAAGTGAAGTTTGAAAATATACAGAATGTCACAATTGAAATGTACGTGAACCCTGAATGAGAAAGACACTATTTTGGAACACAATTAATCATTGTTTTTTTAATTTTGAATCTATGTTTAATCTCACACTTCTCATCATTCTTAAAAAAAAAAAAATTATGCACTTAAATATTTTCGAATTCACAATTTTTAAAAGTCTAATTAGCATATATGTCATCTGACCTAACAATAAATCGACACAATTAATCATCATATTAATAATCTCAGATACTGCATAAATTAATCTTTTGCATGTGATCTAGCTTAGCGTATGGTTTTAAATTCATCTTACTTGTTGAGCAGGGGTCGATCTGCTCATCGAGGTGGACACCTTCAAAAATTAAAAAATAAAAAAATTTGAAAAAAAATTTCCGAAACATCCCCAAAATTTTCTCATAAACACTCCTTCGATTAACAAAATTGATAAATTTATGGATTATATATATATATATATATTATAAATGAACATTCTAAAAAAAATTCATGAATCTACAACCGTTGTTGAGAAGAAAGTCTCTTTTGATAGACATGTAATCGCTACATGAGTGTTGTACACAAGCGTAGCTGCTCCATGGTTGGCACCGGAGCTCACGCCGCTGAACAATTTGAAAACAAAAATATAGAAGGAAAAATTTGTTCCTAATCTTTATGTAGAGTTTTTAAAGAATTAAAATTGGAATGGCCTAGAAACAGGTGGTGGCGTTCAGAGCATCTAAATCACCTTTAATTGCTTTTAACGTAAAAAATAATTATTTTATTATAAAATTTAGACAATCAGAGAAAGGATATTCAGCTTTACCGAATTATAAATTATTATAATAGAATGTGAGTAAATTTGCATGTGTTTTATACCCCTATTACTTCGGCACAATTTTTTTGGGTAAATTCGTTAAAAAAAAAAAGAATATGCTTACATAATGACGGACAAATTTGGTCCATCGAATTAAAATAATTGAAAACGTATTTTTTGTTTTGGTGCAAGGCTCCGGGATAAATTCAGAGCAAAGAAATAAAAAAAAAAAAAAGAAGATAATGAAGTGTTAATGGTCGGAATTGATGCACATGTTTCACATAGTCACATGCACGCCTCAATATCATCCAATTCCAAGGGAATAAAGAAATTTTGGATATAAATAGGTAACGTAGGTGGTTGTGATAAGCAAGCACAAGAGTGAAAAACACCAAGAGAGCAAATTCAAAGAGCTAGCGAAACATGGCTTTGGCCTTAACATTGGCATTGCCAAGGTATATCGTCCTCAAATCCAATGACAAGATCGATTACTTGGGCTACATCCATGATGATGGGGAGTCTAATGGGTATATCCGCTTCATGGAAACTCAGGCTGTGAGTCCATATGCGAGATTTGAAGTGGAGACTGCTAGCACTAATGGCATGGTGCACATAAGGAGCTGTCAAAACAATAAATATTGGGTACGAACCAAAAATCTTTCCATCACTGGAAATCCAGCGGAGCAATACTGGATTACTGCAACCGCCGTCAAGCCGGAGGAAGACCAATCCAAGGAGTCGTGCACATTGTTCAAGCCTATCTCTGTAGACCCTTCAACAAATACGGTTCGAATTATGCACGTCCAATCAGGATGCTATTTATGCTTATGGCGGTTCGACAATCAAAAATTTGTTCGCTGCGTGTTGGCAAACTACAAAGTTTATGATGGTAATAGCTGTGATATCTTCACAATTATTGATTGGCAGTCGTTGGTGATTCTCCCTAGGTACGTGGTATTCAAAGGAGATAATGGTCAGTATCTGTGTCAGCGTCAGATCGAGGGTTACCCATATTTGCAGTTTTCAACTAACGATATTGGTGATTCAACCGTGCCATGCGAGGTTTTCAACACTAATGATGGAGTCGTCGGCATCAAGACCATTTCTTCCAATAAATTTTGGAGGCGCAGCCCAAATTGGATTCGGCCGGACTCTAATGACATCAGTAGCAACAACAAGGACACCTTGTTTCGCCCCGTCATAGTTAACAGTACGACAATTGGTCTTCTTAACTTGGGCAACAATAATTTCTGCAAGCGCCTCTCAATCGAGGGAAAGACGAGCTGCCTTAATGCATCAGTCCCCAGTGTTACCAAAGAGGCCCAGCTAACGGTGGAGGAGCCTGTCTTGACAAGGGACATTTATAATGTCAAATATGATCTTGATAATTCTAGGGTCTACGACGAAAGAGTCCTCCTTGTTGCCAAGAATTCTGCAGATAACTATACCCAGCAATCTAGCGCTTTAGACGTGAAACTTTCCTACACAGATACCAAGACTAGTTCGTGGAAGACTATGTTTTCGCTAAAGTTAGGTATGAAAACCACGTTCGACATCGGCCTTCCACTCATTTTTGAGGGAAAAGTTGAATTATCCGGTGAAGTTCAATCAACTACCGAGTGGGGAGAGACCACGACATCAACCTCTGTTGTGGAAGTTGTCCACAAAGTTAGTGTGCCTGCAATGACTAAGGTGACGGTACATCTAATTGCAACAAATGGTAAGTGTGATGTTCCCTTCACATTCATGCAAAGAGACACTCTTTATAATGGAGCCACTGTTACGACTGAAGTGCAAGGCGGCACCTTCACTGGTGCTAATTACTACAACTTCCACTTTGAAACCAAAGAAGAGAAGATCACGAACTGAGAAAATACTCAAAACTCCACTTGGGCACAATTTGGGAATTACAAGGATTGTCCGTGCTTTATCTGTGTGTGTGCTGTATCCACTAAATAAAATTGTGCTTCCTTCATGGAAGCAATGTTTTTTTTCTTATTATTAAACTACAATAAACATGTAAACTGCATGCATAGCGCAGTGGCATATCCTGCACTTTAATTTGAGAATAAATAAATTTATGTGTGGTGTTATTTTATGTGATTTGGATATTATTTTGTATTTTTCTTTATGGTAAAGAAATAGATTAAAAATGTAAATTTAGCACATCAAATATGAAATAGGTTTTAATGTGGTAAAGAAGATGACGTAAAATAATTTACAAAATCCATTAGAAGTGAATAATTAAGAATTAAAATTAATATTATTGTCCTTGAGGCTCAAACAAAATTAATTTGTATTTCCGTATTATCAGGTAAAATCTTGCTGTCAGTTTGGTTGAGAATATGTTAGCTTTGTGGTTTTCCCCTTAAGGTACAATTTTTTTTAGAGCATTGAAAATTACCACAATAACTATTTTATATATTTTTCCCTTATTATTTTAATTTTAAATTTTATTTTGTAACTGTTTATTTATTCAAATTCTTTTAGACTTGTATCTATTTTTTTAAATCAAATTATATATAATATTATATTACAGCATATATGCTTATTTGATAAGGTTTGCTTGCATGTAATCTTATGCAGACAATCTATACTATTGACACATAGGATAGTTCTTTAATTGTAATTGATCACTAAATAATCATATTATTTAAATTTAAAAGATATTTCAAATCATAAAAAATTATATTTTCCAAATTTTTTATGTTAAATAATTTATAATCTTTATATTCATTTAAGTGAGATAAGATTATTGAGATCATTCCAATGAAAAATAAAAATAAAATCTCATTTAAAATTAACCTAAGTATTTTTTATATAAAACATGTAAATATTATTTATCTTGCATTTAAACTATATAAGTACATTGTAAAACAATTTTAAACCTTTGGACTTCATTTATTTATTTATTTATTATTATATGTTATGTAAAGCATGAATATATTTAAATAGTGCATTTTTATTATTATATTTGTAATATATGTTTTCAATATTTTATTTTAAATTAATTGATTTTTGTATGATAGTCAATAAAACTAAATGCATGCATGAAAGATATGCATTGTTATAATTTCATCGTGTAAAATAAATATATAATCAACATTCATTTTAAATTATTTTTAAGTGTATAAATTAAGTTAAGAGTTATAAAGAAGACTTTATTTAATAAGTTAAATAAGATTATAAGTCAATAATAACATATAATACTTGTAGTTATATTTTATTCGCATTACAATAATAATCTTTTAATGTTTTCATATGTCCTATGATATATAAAATTCCTTCAAAAAATAATTAAGACTAAAATAGATGAAATTAATATTTTTTATATAGATGGTGAATTTAAACTTTAGTTTGGGGTTAGATTGACATTACATAAATAAGAAGATAATAATACATGACAAAATATTCATTAACCAAGTAACTAATCTTTAATTAAAATATTGAAAATTTAAAAGCAAATTAAATTATTGATTTTTTTACTATAAATATGAAAAAAGACATAATTAAAACAAAATTATTTTTCCTAAATTTAAAATCACATATATCACTTTTTTTTTTATTTTGAAATACTTTATTATTATTTTTTAAATTCAAAAAACATATATCACTTTAAGTCTATTAATAATTAATAATTTGTTCTACATCATTTTTTTTCCGTATTCTATTTTCCTTTAAGATTTGTATTGTTTTCATAATTTTATTGTTTATTTTATTTAGATGATTTCTTCTTCTGACATTAGTTTTATTCAAATTTTTTTTTGTTTGTCATACATTTCTTGATTTATTTTTTAATATTTTGATTAAAATCATAATTTAGTAAAAGTATGTGGATACTTCTTTTATTATTTAATTGATCATTCAATATTTATGTTTTCCTAAAAAAACCAATATTATATTTATATTCAATTTTTTTTCACTTTTTGATCCATTCTAATATCTCTTATTTTTCACATTTATTTTCAACACTTTGATCAAGATAATAATAGTAAAGTTTAATATTCTTATGACATGTTAATTGAATATATATTTATATTTTATATTTTTCATAAAATTTGGAACTTAGATATAATTGTAAGAAAAATATAAATTTTACAGTGTAAACACATATTTAAATAAATAGAATAATTCATGTATTGCATGGGTCACAAACTAGTAGTGTTAATATTGCACTTGTTGAAAATTTGGTGATAAATATAGTTTATCATCTTAAATAGAGTTAGCCCTTATCTCAAAATACAAAGATAGGCTTACAACTTAAATTTACATTAATTAAACCTGATAATTTTAAATATGATATAATGATTTAATACAAAATAAATATGAAAGTGACAGGGTTAAAATTAACAAAAACCTGTATATAGATTTGATAAAAACTAAAAAATAAATATTTTATATCTAACGTGTTAATACAAATTATGACTCAATAATTTTTATATTTTATACAAATCAAACATAATTATATGAATATATAATTTAGTAGGTCTACTAGTAATTACAAAAAATATGCAGTCATCTATAACTTAAAACATAACCCTTGAGAAAAGCTGTTTTATTAAATCTACTTGGTTCACAAAGTCAATCGGCATTCCGATTTGGTTCACTAAATCTACTTTCGAGATGAAATTCTACATATGCACCCAATTAAGATATATCATGAAATTTATTTTATACAAAGCAAATATGCTCCTATTATTGATGCATTTTTTTTTGGTTATTTGTCTTATGTTTTCAATTATTTTTTATTTTTTCACTTTAATTTATTCAAAAAAAAAACAAAAATAAATAGCAAAAGTATCAATTCAACGTCTTAATTAGTTACAAAAACATATAATAGTATATATAGTAAATGATCATTACTTATTGATGTTTTGTATGATGTATATATTATCAATTTGAATCTATGTAAAATAAGTCATTTCTCTTTCAAAGCGTTATGATTGGTAAAAGCTAAATAATTACTGAAAATTGCTTCTTGAACAGAAATGTCTATAGCTTAGACCATAGCAAAACTAATCAATCATGCCAACAAGCGATAAATCCTAATAAATTGCAATAAATCTATGTAAAAAATGTTTAGACCAGCAAAATTTCCCGTAAATAGGAGATAACAAATTAATGCATGTTGTATGAAAATTTGAAATTGTTTGTTATGTGCAAAGTATTTTTCATGTATTGTTTTTCCTTTCAAAATTTTTAGCAAAGATTCAGAAGATTCTTTCTAGAGAGAGTAGATATGTGACATATGTAAGTTTAGACGAAAAAGCATGTATTCTATCTGAGCAACAAACAAGCCATGACATTTTTCACAATAATAAATGTGGTTTTCTGGAAATCTTTCTTCCTCGTTAATATTGCAATAATACTCTCCTGAATCATCCTTAACAAATGAATGCTTAACAAAAAGTAGATGAATATGATGTTCTGCACATTTCAGATGAAAGCTTATGTTAGCCTCTTGTCAAAATGGTGTTCTCTCACATCTAATAAATGTTTAATTTTCTGTAGTATAATAAAAAATGCTTAATTTCATTTGATTTTATGTTGAATGCTTAACATTGAGTCAGGATTTTCTTATTATTGCTCTTTTCAAATTTGTCACATAATAGATTAATTTCATTTTCGTTTATATGTGATGGAAGGCTTTTTAACCACCTTTAACTGCTTTAATGTAAAAAAAATAATTGTTTTATTATAGTACAAGAAAATGGAAAATTAGTTGTAGTTTTAGAGTGGTGTTTTTCTTATAAATGCCGCTAGCTTCTGTATTTTTATAAAACTTAAGGTGTTTATTATAAAAACGTCACTAAATATTCAAATAGTGGCATTATTACTTACAAACGCCACACAAAACTTGATATTAGTGGCGTTTCTCGATTAAAACGCCTTGAATAATCTTGTCTTAAAAATTTGAGTGAATATGAAAGGCATTTTTAACAGAAAATGGCTTGAATAATCCCATTAAAAAATTGATAGGGAATTACTAAAGGTGTTTTTGGCAACAACGCCTTCAATAATTCCCTCATAAAAAAATGTATCTAATTATTGAAGGTATTTTTTACAAAAAAAATATCTTTAATAATTTCACTAATAAATTTCACAGTCTTATTGAAGGTTTTTTTATCAAAAACGTCTTCAATAAATATCATATCAAAATTTTAGGATCGTACAGAATTTAATTATACTGTGTAGATTCGATCCCTTCCTTTAGCCTTTTTTTTTGGGTTTTTGTAGATATTATTTGCAATTGATTATTCTAGGCATTTTCTTGACAAAAAAGTCTTCACCAATTGCTTTAAAAAATTTTGAAAAGAATATTAAGGGCATTTTGGCAGAGAAACGCCCTTAATAATCGATAAAAAAAATATCGAGCCGATTCTTGAAAGCGTTTTTGGCTGAAATTGCCTTCTATAATCTAATCAATAAATTTTTTTATTTAGGATTATTAAAAGCGATTTGTGTCAAAAAATACCTTCAATAATCTATAGATACAAGTTGGAACGGATTCTTGAAGGCGTTTTTTGCCCAAAACACCTTTAATATTCCACACAATAAAATTTTATGTGTGATTATTGAATGCGGTTTTGGTAAGAAACACCTACAATAACATTTTTTTAGAGATTATTCAAGGCATTTTCTTGCGTAATATGCTTTTAAAAATCCATAGAAAAAATATGAAAGGGATTCTTGAAGGCATTTTTGGATGAAAGCACCTTCAATAATCTAATAAATAAATTTTAATAGAAATTATTGAAGGTGATTTTTTTCAAAAATGTCTTCAATAATCCATACACAATATTTGGTACGAATTCTTGAAAGTATTTTTTTTTCCAAAATGCCTTTAATATTCTACACTATATATTTTTAGGTGGGATTATTGAAGGTGGTTTTGGTTAAAAATGCCTTCAATAACATGTTAGGGATGATTCAAGGCGTTTTCTTGCTAAAATACCTTCATTAATCCTATCAAAAAAATATTTTTGATATTGTATATGTCAAGTCAGTTGTAGGTTTACGCCCAAAAAATATTTGAAGTCAGTTGTATATTTATGCCCAGAAAATATTTGGTTTATATATGCAATACTACAAATTACATTTTGGAATTTACATAATGAACATTGTTGTATTTCAATAAATTGACTACACATTCGAAATTAAAACTAATAATGTTGTCATATTAATATACTTTTATGAAATAATCATGCTCAATAATTTATTAAGTAACATAGTTTATTCATATTAAGTATACCAATAATATTAAATCAATACCCCAATGTACAAACTTAAAGTTTCCATTCAACGTGGTATATTAAACACATTATAACAATTTGTTCCTTATATATTTACATTCAACCAATAATGTCTAACCTTAAGGTTTATCAACATTAATAAATGATAATACATAGCCACACCATTCTTTACAAACTTCATCCAATTCGTCTTTCATGAAGCTTTTTTTACTAAAAAAAAAATCAAAAGTAAATGTTAATAAATGAGAACATAATGTACCTTTTTATTTTTTTGAAGATATATTTGAATTTATGAAATTTATACTAACCTTGAATGGTGTGGTAAAAAAATCATTTAATACTATCTCACGCATAAAACGAAGAACATAATATCCACATTCAGTATTACCAGATTGACGAGATACCTAAAAATTAAATTGAATGGATTCATGAAACATTTATCCACACTAACTCAACATAAAAGAATAAATTTGATATTTACCAATAATGACACCCATTTCGATTTCTTTGTCTTCTTATTGAATGCAGATATTACCCTAATTGAAAAGAAAAAAATTACTTAATACAAAAATAAAATTACTTATGAAAAAATAAAAGATATATAATATAATAAAGTGTAATACCTCTTAATAAAAGTTTGAATATCGGGGTTAGGTATCATCGTTGGATTAACTAAATTAAGTAAGTATGGTGTTAAGGATTTGGTGTCAATGACAATAAGCACCCAATGATGACTGCAAAATAATAACAATGATATACTCAGATTACGCATCAGATAAGATTTGGGTAAGGTTGGAATATAACTTACTACGTATTATACGAGAGCAAATAATAATCAACCAATCTTTTCATGCATTTGATCACATGATTAGCACAATAAGCGATTGTGCCACTTTGCTTACTAATGAAGTTGGGGTCAACGAATCTAAATTTGTTGGTCAACTGTCTCCCTTTGAACTCTCTATATAGGAAGCTGCATGATAAAAATCAACACTGCTAGTTAGTATTACACCCTAATATAATACATATTGAATGTGCATATTTATTTTTATAAGCTAACCCTGTATAAGCAATAATATCAACAACTGATAATTCATCCAGTTCAGAAAATTTTTTAACCTCCTCCAGACCAATGAAAAAAAATGATGGTTTATCAAATAACCCTTCCTCAAACTCAATGGTTATGAAGTTTCCTCTAGATAAATGCTTCAGTAAATATTTGGATAACTCATCCATGGTAGCCTGAGCAAGGGTCATACTATGAGTCCCAACATCCTGCTACAATATTGAATGAAATATAAGTATTAAAACTAAATCAATAAATATAATAAATAAATTAGTATTAAAATTATAAACAAAATCATACTTCTTGGGTGGTAGCAAGGGATGGGTTCACTTCTTTACTTGCAATGGAAGGTTGTCCTACGTGGACGATGCTACCAGATTGGCCTACTAGTATGTTATGCTGTATATACTACCAACATGGACTCCAAAGCAGCGAGTCTTTGTTATTTCTCATTAAAACATTGCTCTAGATCATCAATTCATTACTGTTGTTGCTCAATGATTGCTTCATATTGTGTATTTCTCATTCGTAGGGTTTTGAGTTGATTATCAAAAAACTTTGATGGCAAGACAAATTTACCAATCCCTTGAATGCGACCAAGCCTTTCTTTAGTGCCGAATGCTAAAGACAAAGGATCTTTGTCATGTTGGGTTGCCAATTCACTAGATTTAACTTTAATAGCATAATCATCTTGAAAGATAATAATAAAATGGGCTATAACAACAAATTTATACAAGCTATTATACAGTCATGCATACAACCACAATGCCAATCATACATTTATTAAAAAAGTAGTTATACATACAATCTTTTTTGCCATTCCTTCGATTGCAATATCTACAAAGGATCCATCATTCTGTACATGTCCTTGTTTCCAGACATCCCATTTGGAAACTTTAGTGTCAGAGCTCGCTGATTCCCATTAAATTACCACAATATAAGAATCAGAATGTATGAAATGAATGTTCATAAATATTCATTAATGACGTTAAAATAAGTGTGCAAATACATACAAGCTCATACTTCACATTTACATATTATTTTCTCACTATCCGATGGTGATATTGTTGTTTGGCCCAAATGTTTCGTTGCTTTTCTTTGATTTTCTACAAAAGAAATAAATTACATCAATCACATACGAAAATAAAAGGCTATATTGCATAAAGACTTATAAACAATATTTTTGGTAATAAGTTTACATACTGAAAAATCTTTTAAAAATTGATATCGAACAAAATTTATCCAATTTTCAACACTTATCACATCTGCATATGCCACAGGCGGAACGATCAATACATCACCTTGATCAGCTAGCGATAAAATATATCAGGTTATCAATCTGCTTTTAAAGTCTCTTAGTAGATTGTAACACAATCTTTTTACAGTTAATTGGGACATCAAACGTTTCCTAAATTATTTAACACAATTAGTAAGAACACATTGAATTTTAATTAAATGATCATTTAACAAATTTTATGAAATTATTGAATAAACATACCACAACTAACTGCCATATATCATCCTTTAGATCATTAGGAACTCGTCGCCAATCGATGTACGTAATTGAAATCTTATGATGAATGACGGCTCCAATATGGGTAGCCAACTTAGTAACTCCTTCAAACACAGGCTGTCCACTTTGATTGAAGTCAATGTAAATTTTTGTGTCACTCGCTTTAAGTTATTTATTTGGGCCCCTTCTTTTTTTTTTTTTTGGCCTATGGTTGTGTCTTTTGCATGTTGAATAGAAAGAGAATGATGTTGTTCAAAGTTCATAATACCTACGTACAGAAACGTCATTCAGCAAATCAATTAGTAATGTGCTCAGACACAACCTTTAGCAAACCATTCAGAAACACCATTCAAAAATACTATTCACCAAACCATTCGGCATACAATTCAGCATACCAATATTATACAATACCATTCAGCAAAATAATATCACATAACAATATTCAGCAAACCACATTATTAACATAAAACTGCACAAAAATAGCATACATGCAATGATAGGTGCTTTGACGACTATGCTTACGGTGAAATGAATAAAAATATATATTCATATGTAAATAGTAAAAAATTAAAAAAAATAGCTCTATCAAATAATATAAATAATACAATAAAAAAATTATAAAGACATACCGGTTAACAAAGAGGTGCATGCCGGTGATTTGTTAAAGGTTGGTGGCAATGATAGGGATAAAGAAACTAAAAGTCTGATATAACTGTGTTTGTGAGTTTGGTTTAATTGATTAATGCAGCCTTTAATCGTTCTGTGTACTAATAGCTTTTGAGTCCGATGTCCAAAACAGGGAATGAATATAAAATTTATTATTAAATGTATTTTTCTAAAAAAATATTTTTAATAATCCCTTTAAAATTATACTTGAAGATTATTAAAGATATTTTTTACTGAAAGACACCTTTAGTAATATAAAAATAATTTTGAAAGAAAATTATTAAAGGTGTTTCTCCTCAAAAAATGCCTTCGATAATTTTAAATAAAAATTATTAAAGACGTTTTCAGTAGACAAGCACCTTCAATAGTTATGTACGTAAATTAGAAGGAATTAGTAAAGGTATTTTTCTGAAATAAACGCATTCACTAAGTGTCTCAAAATTTGAGTTCTAAAATATTGAAGGCATTTTTCGTTGGAAAATGCCTTTAATAATCCTAAAAAATTTAAGAAAAAATTATTAAAGGCGTTTGTTCTCAAAAAATACCTTCAATAATTATGCACGTAAATTAGAAGAAATTAGTGAAATCATTTTTTCTAGAATAAATGCCTTTATAAAGCATCTCAAATTTTGAGTTGTAAAATATTGAAGGTGTTTTTCACTTAAAGATACTTTTAATAATCTCAAAAATTTTAAGAGAAAATTCTTGAAGGCGTTTGTTCTAAAAAAAATACCTTCAATAATTATGCACGTAAATTAGAATGAATTAGTGAAAGTATTTTTTTCTAAAATAAACGCCTTCACAAAGCATATCAAATTTTGAGTTATAAAATATTGAAGGCGTTTTTTACTTGAAGACACTTTTAATAATCTCCAAAATTTTAAGAGAAAATTATTGAAGGCGTTTGTTCTAAAAAAATACCTTCAAAAATTATGCACATAAATTAGAAAAAATTAGTGAAGGCATTTTTTCTAGAATAAACACCTTCACTAAACATCTCAAATTTTGAGTTGTAAAATATTGAAGGCATTTTTCACTTGAAGACACTTTTAATAATCCCAAAAATTTTAAGAGAAAATTATTGAAGGCGTTTGTTCTCAAAAAATACATTCAATAATTATGTACGTAAATTAGAAGGAATTAGTGAAAGTATTTTTTTCTAGAATAAACACCTTCACAAAGCATCTTAAAATTTGAGTTGTAAAATATTGAAGGCGCTTTTCACTTGAAGATGCCTTTAATAATCTCAAAAAATTTTTAAAAATTTTTGAAGGTGTTTGTTCTCAAGAAATACCTTCAAAAATTATGCACGTAAATTAGAAGGAATTAGTGAAGGTTTTTTTTTAGAATAAATGCCTTCACTAAGCATCTCAAAATTTGAGTTCTAAAATATTGATGGCATTTTCCACTGGAAGATGCCTTTAATAATCCCAAAAATTTTTAAAGAAAATTATTGAAGCTATTTGTTCTCAAGAAACACCTTCAATAATTATGCAAAAAAATTAGAATGAATTAGTGAAGGCATTTTTTCTAGAATAAACGCATTCACTAAGCTTCTAAATATTTGAGTTCTAAAATATTGAAGGCGTATTTCACTGGAAGATGCCTTTAATAATATCAAAAATTTTAAGAGAAAATTATTGAAGTGTTTGTTTTTAAAAAAATGCCTTAAAAAATTATGCATGTAAATTATAAGGAGTTAGTGAAAGCATTTTTCCTAAAAAAAAGCGCCTTGACTAGGTATCTCAAATTTTGAGTTGTGAACTATTGAAGGCATTTTTCACTTGAAGACGCCTTTAATAATCTCAAAAATTTTTTAAAAAAATTATTAAAGGCGTTTTTTGTCAAAAAATACCTTCAATAATTACGCACGTAAATTAGAAGGAAAGTGAAGGTGTTTTGTTAGAATAAATGCCTTCACTAATCGTCGTAAAATTTGAGTAATGAAATATTGAAGGCATTTTCCATTGGAAGACGATTTTAATAATCTCAAAAATTTTAAGAGAAAATTATTAAAGACGTTTGTTCTAAAAAAACGCCTTAAAAAATTATGCATGTAAATTAGAAAGAATTAGTGAAGGCATTTTGCTAGAATAAACGCCTTCACTAAGCATCCCAAAATTTGAGTAGTAGAATATTGAAGGTATTTTTCACTAGAAGACGCATTTAATAATGCTAAAAATTTTAAGAAAAAATTATTGAAGGCATTTGTTCTAAAAAAATGTCTTTAATAATTATTCACATAAATTAGAAGAAATTAGTGAAGACATTTTTTCTAGAATAAACGCATTCACTAACCATCCCAAAATTTTAGTTGTGGAATATTGAATGTGTTTTTTATTGGAAGATGCCTTTAATAATCTCAAAAATTTTAAGAAAAAATTTTTAAAGGCGTTTGTTCTCAAAAAATGCCTTCAATAATTATGCATATAAATTAGAAGCAATTAGTGAAGGCATTTTTTCTAGAATAAATGCCTTCACTAAGCGTCTCAAAATTTGAGTTTTGAAATATTGAAGGTGTTTTTCATTGGAAGACACCTTTAATAATTCTAAAAATTTTAAGAAGAAATTATTGAAGGCATTTATTCTCAAAAAATGCATTCAATAATTATGCACATAAATTAGAAAGAATTAGTGAAGGCATTTTTCTTGAATAAATACCTCAACTAACCGTCTAAAAATTTGAGTTGTAAAATATTGAAGGCATTTTTCACTGGAAGATGCCTTTAATAATCCTAAAAATTTTAAAAAAAAATTATTGAAGGCGTTTGTTCTCAAAAAACACTTTCACTAACTGTCCTAAAGTTGAGTACCGAAACATTGAATGCATTTTTCACTAGAAGACACCTTTAATAAATTCTTTTAATAAAAAAATGAATTACTCAAGGTGTTTTTATGGAATAAATGCCTTCAATTACCACTTAAAATTTTAGAGGTGTAAAATTATTGAAAGCATTTTTAGTAGAAAATCGCCTTCATTGATATTCACAAATAAAAGGAGGGATTGAATTATATGGTGAAATTGAGAAAGGTCTGGAGTGGGGAGAGAGCTACACATCGACCATTCTTGTGGAGGTTGTAAACAAAGTTGTTGTGCCTGCAATGACTAAGGTGACAGTGTATCTAATTGCAACAAATGGTAAGTGTGATGTTCCCTTGTCATTCATTCAAAGGGACACTCTTTATGATGGAACCACTACGGCACTACCATAACTAAAATGTTAGGTGGCACTTACACTGGTTCAAATTACTACAACTTCGACTTTCATGTCAAAGAAGAGAAGATCGCCTGAGTTGAGAAAGTAGGGTATTACAAAGGTTGTGTGTGTTGTGTTTGTGTTCATCCACTAAAAAAATCGTGCTTCCTTCATGGAATCAATGTCTGTTTTCTTATTATTAATCTATAATTAAAATGTAAACTGTATGCATAGCCCTGTGGCAACTCACGTACTTTAATTTGAGAATAAATAAATTCATGTGTGGTGTGAACTTTATGATTTTTGGAGATTGTCTTGTATTTGTCTTTTATGGTAGAGAAATAGATTAAAATGAAATGAAGATTAACATTGTAAATTTAGCAAATTAAATATGAAATAGATTAAAATCTGGTAAAAAAATGAAGTAAAATAATTTAGAAAATGAAGTAATGAATATATTTTTTTAAAGTTTAACTGATTGAAGATTATCTAATGCCTATTACAGGTTTTAACGATGATTTATTTTGAATTTATAAATGTTATTAAAAAATATGTTGATAATGAAAATCAAATTTAAAATATTCAAACAAAATATTCAATCTTTATCTACTTAACCATTCACGTTGACATAAAACAATGAACTTTTAGAATATGAACAATATTCAAAGTTTATCAAATTACTCCAAGAACTCGCATAACAAACCAAACGTGAGTATGCATAACCATCGAGATGATCTCTTCATCTCTATTCCAGAGGACGGAGCTAATATTTCAAAATCTACATCTCTAAATGATTTCGATTTTTCTTTTCTATATATAACATGATATATATATATATATGAATTCTATACATCAGTACTATCATATTTCAACCCAGGACAAAGGAAATTTTGTTGTTATATATGGTTTGCTAGCTGTTTTTTTTTTTTTTTTAATTCAAACTAGTAGAACTTCATTGATTTAACTGATTAATGTCCATCAATACGGTTAGAGTTAAAAATTCAGGAAACTCATCAATCGGGTGCATGTCCTCTTCAACCTGTGGACCATGTTTAGCCAGGGTATGGGCTGCTTTGTTACCTTCTCCTTTTGTGTGCCAAATCTGACATAAATCATTCTTTTTGATATATTCTTTACTATCTTGTATGAATGCACTTATATTGCACAAAACTTCATTTTTCTGTTGTAGAGGCTTTAGGATTATCCAAGAGTCCCCTTCCATAACGATCTGTCTGAATCCCATTTGTAGAGCTACATCTAGAGCTTTGGTTGCTGCAATCGCCTCAATAATACAAGCCTCAATGACCCTGTGTACACGTATAGAAGCTGCTTCCACTACTTGACCATTCTGGATGAGATAATTCACACATGATGAATATATTAAATTATTAACCATAAATATTATAGAGAACAACGGAGGTAGTTAATTATTGGTCTGTCATTTTGTCCATAAGTGCGACAGGTGACAAATATATAATAAATATTAAATATTAAATATTATCATCTCAAAATATTATCTTACTTAATCATCAAAAAGGGATCACGTCGTTTCCTCAAAAATAATATTATGTTAATTATTCGTTTCGATTGGGATGCGAAAAATCGTGGAATCTTTCACACGTAGGACCCCATAACATAGGACTTGTCAATAATTTGTAGGGTTCAATTTTGAATTACAATTTAAAATTTTTTTATTTACTTTCAATCAAAAACCTCAAAAAAATCAACATTATTTGAGGATATAGTCTAAGGAAAATATGTTATACATTTTTTAAAATACTCATAAAAAATACTTAGTGTTTTTAATAAAAAAAAAGTGTTTTTATTCTTAAAAAATAATTTTTGAGATATTAACATATAAGTGATTAATATTTGATGTATTATTAATCAAAATAAATAAAAAACTTAAACAATCCAACATCGTCATTTCAAAACCCCTAAAAAAGCATCTTTCTAGTTGGTAATTTCATAATTATTAAGTTATTATATTCTGTCTTTCAATTAATCATGTCCATTTCCAAAATTATAATCACCAAATTTAATTATACAAAATCTTGAAAATTAGCTCTATTGTTAATTATAGACATAAGCAAAATTGAAACAAGTAAATCTTGGACAACCAGCAATAGAGAACAACAAAAAAGGATGGGTTAGAAGACAAGTAAAAGGGACACATGCAACCACTACATGGGTGTTGTATGCAAGCGTAGCTGCTCCAAGGTTGGCACCGGAGCTCATGCTGCCGAACAGTTTGAAAACAAAAATATAGAGGGAAATTTTTTTTCCTATTCTTTATGCATAGCTTTTAATGAATTAGAATTGGAATGGCCTAGAAACAGGTGGTGGCGTTCAGAGCTTCTAAACCATCTTTAATTGCTTTTAACGTAAAAAATAATTATTTTATTATAAAATTTAGAAAATCAGAGAAAGGATGTTCAACTTTACCTAATTGTAAATTATTATAATAGAATGTGAGTAAATTTGTATGTGTTTTATGCTTCTATTTCTTTCGGCACAATTCTTTTGGGTACTTTCATAAAATTTGGTCCATCGAATTAAAATAATTGAAAACGTATTTTTTGTTTTGGTGCAAGGCTCCGGGATAAATGCAGAGCAAAGAAATTTAAAAAAAAAAAAAAAAGGATAATGAAGTGTTAATGGTCGGAATTGATGCACATGTTTCACATAATCACATGCACGCTCCCCTATCATCCAATTCCAAAGGAATAAAGAAATTTTGGATATAAATAGGTAACGTAGGTGGTTGTGATAAGCAAGCACAAGAGTGAAAAACACCAAGAGAGCAAATTCAAAGACCTAGCGAAATATGGCTTCGGCCTTAACATTGGCATTGCCAAGGTATATCGTCCTCAAATCCAATGACAAGATCGATTACTTGGGCTACAGCCATGATGATGGGGAGTCTAATGGGTATATCCGGTTCATGGAAACCCAGGCTGTGAGTCCATATGCAAGATTTGAAGTGGAGACTGCTAGCACTAATGGCATGGTGCACATAAGGAGCTGTCAAAACAATAAATATTGGGTACGAACCAAAAATCTTTCCATCACTGGAAATCCAGCGGAGCAATACTGGATTACTGCAACCACCGTCAAGCCGGAGGAAGACCAATCCAAGGAGTCGTGCACATTGTTCAAGCCTATCTCTGTAGACCCTGCAACAAATACTGTTCGAATTATGCACGTCCAATCAGGATGCTATTTATGCTTATGGAGGTTCAACAATCAAAATTTTGCTCGTTGCGTGTTGGCAAACTACAAAGTTTATGATCATAATAGCCTTGACATCTTCACAATTATTGATTGGCAGTCGTTGGTGATTCTCCCTAGGTACGTGGCATTCAAAGGAGATAATGGTAAGTATCTGTGTCTTCGTCAGATCCAGGGTTACCCATATTTGCAGTTTTCAACTACTGATATTGGTGATTCATCCGTGCCATGCGAGGTTTTCAACACTAATGATGGAGACGTCCGCATCAAGACCATTTCTTCCAATAAATTTTGGAGGCGCAGCCCAAATTGGATTTGGGCGGATTCTAATGACATCAGCAGCAACAAGGACGCCCTGTTTCTCCCCGTCATAGTTAACGATACGACAATAGGTCTTCTTAACTTGGGCAACAATAATTTCTGCAAGCGCCTCACAACCGAGGGAAAGACGAACTGCCTTAATGCAGCCGTTCCCAGTGTGACCAAAGAGGCCCAGCTAACGGTGGAGGAGCCTGTCTTGACAAGGGACATTTATAATGTCAAATATGATCTTGATAATTCTAGGGTCTACGACGAAAGAGTCCTCCTTGTTGCCAAGAATTCTGCAGATAACTATACCCAGCAATCTAGCACTTTAGACGTGAAGCTTTCCTACACAGATACCAAGACTAGTACGTGGAAGACTATGTTTTCGCTACAGTTAGGTATGAAAACCAGCTTCGACATCGGCCTTCCACTCATTTTTGAGGGAAAAGTTGAATTATCCGGTGAAGTTCAATCAGCTACCGAGTGGGGAGAGACCACGACATCAACCTCTATTGTGGAAGTTGTACACAAAGTTACTGTGCCTCCAATGACTAAGGTGACGGTACATCTAATTGCAACAAATGGTAAGTGTGATGTTCCCTTCACATTCATGCAAAGAGACACTCTTTATAATGGAGCCACTGTTACGACTGAAGTGCAAGGTGGCACTTCACTGGTTCAAATTACTACAACCTCCACTTTGAAACCAAAGAAGAGAAGATCACGAACTGAGAAAATACTCAAAACTCCACTTGGGCACAATTTGGGAATTACAAGGATTGTGCGTGCTCTGTCTGTGTGTGTGCTGCATCCACTAAATAAAATTGTGTTTCCTTCATGGAAGCACTGTTTTTTTTTCTTATTATTAAACTACAATAAACATGTAAACTGCATGCATAGCGCTGTGGCATATCATGCACTTTAATTTGAGAATAAATAAATTTCTGTGTGGTGTTATTTTATGTGATTTGGATATTATTTTGTATTTTACTTTATGGTAAAGAAATTGATTAAAATTGTAAATTTAACACATTAAATATGGTAAAGAAAATGAACATTAATTATTTTATATTGGAACACTTGCACCAGTTCTTCTAGGTACTAATATATAATAATTAGATATGCTTTCCAATCTTAAAAGAGTGGAGTAGTTAGATTAAATGCTAATAATTTTTTTTGTTGAAAAAAGTTTAGGTGAAGAAAAATTATCTCATTTTGAATATATATATATATATATATATATATATATATATTATGTGTTTGTGTTTCCATTGTAATGAAAAAAATCATGGAAGCTTCCACATAAACTAAAAAAATATGACTTGCCAATATGTGTATAGGGTTCAATTTTCAATTCTAATGTACTTTTTAATTAATTTATTTTGAATAAAAAACTTTAAAAAATTCATTATTTAAGGATATAAATCCCTCTCCTTTTCTTTGAACGAAGGAAATAACCCTAGCTAATTAATTATCAAGTGCTTTTTTTTTTTTTTGGTCAGGATTATCAAGTGTCTGTAGAAGGAACAAAAACTATATTTAGTCATGCAATGAGATGCATAAAATAATATTCTTAAAAAAAAGATAAATAATAATAATAATAATAAATAAATAAATAAATTATCAAGTTCGTTAACCACTTTATAACTAAAAAAAAAAAAAACTTGATAGGCCATGACTTTAATTGAAATTTACCGATTTTCATTTTCTTTTTGTGATTTTGACAAAATATTATAGTCTGACTGAAGACCAAGTCATCAGTTCTTAGATAGAAAAGCACAATGCAGAATCATTAATTTTTTCAGGAGGTACATTTGGCGAAATCAGTTTGGTATTGTTTGTAAATACTATTTGTTTGTTTGTTAGTTTTATCATCATTTGTTTGGTTTGATTATCTCGTGAATTCTTTGATATTTACTGGTGCAGGCTGTTTCTTGACTGATAATATTAAGGCAACTCGTTGGCTAAGAAATATAGTTAATTAGTTTATATTCCAACGCTTGCACCAGTTCTTGTATGTATTAATATATAATCTATTATGATTAAGAGTTAAAGAGCAAAATAATCTTGATATGCTTTTGAATAGTAATTGAGTAGTTAGTTACATGAAATAATGGTTTTTATTAAAGTTTAAGTGATGGAAAATTATCTCATGCACATCACTAGTTTTAACGATTATTTATTTTGCATTTATAGATTGTTTATTAAAAAATTATTATTAATAACGAAAATCAAATTTAAATTTTTTAAACAAAATATTCAATCCTTATCTATTTAACCAATCATGTTCACATAAAACAATGAACTTTTAGAACATGAACATTACTCAAACTTTATCCAATTACTCCAATTGCTCAAAAAAATTTATCTTTTTTTTTATAAATCTAATGGTAGTTCCAAATATTTATACTTAATAAAATTTTATCTTCTGTCAAATAAAGTCTATTTAATAAATTATTTAAATTTAATATTTTTAGATAATTATTTAAATTCAAATCAAAATCTATTAAAAATTTAAAATTATTTAATAAATTATTTAAATTTAAATAATTTTAGATAAGGTTAATGAATTATTGACTAAAAAGTATTTATTTTTAAAGTAATAAAAGCTTACATCTTTATATGAAATACGAGAGATTTGAATTTTGTTAAAAAGTTTGATAAAAATACGTTTTGCTTTAAAAAAATAATATTTATTTATGTTCTAATTTAAATATTTTTGTATTATATATTTGGTTAATTTATTTGTTTCTCTTTAGTCCATAATTTTTTTTTAATTTTTCTTAAATTGATTATAATTAACTTTTTATTATATATTTATTTTTTTATTCATTTCTTCATGTTTTTATTCTCTATTAATTTATTAACATATTTTCTTTATTATTGTATATATTTAATTTTGACAAATTAATATGTAAATTTAATATTCACTATTTCTTTTTTTTATACTTTTTATTATTGAATTTCTTTGTCTACAATGAATAATATGAGAATAATGATAATCACTACCATATCTAACTCACAAAAATACTATCAATTATATTAAAAATGATTAAAAATAAAAAATATTTTAAAAATTTTTTTAAGCATAATATAAATAATTATTGTTTCCCTTTTATCTAAAAAATAACTTTATTTTGTTGACATATATAGAAATAATTGTTAACCCAATATGTTTGTGTAATAATTACTTGAAGTATATAAAAAATAAGAACTAATAAAGGCAAATGATTATAACAAAATTAATAATTGTGATTTGTTGTTCAATCCCAAATATATATACACCACTTAATCAACATTATGATAAAAATAATTATTAATTTTAACTATTTAAATATTGATTCTTGATTTTTTATAAAATAAGAAAAAAACAGTAGCAAAATTTTTAGTATTTAACAAATAAATTGAAGAATATATTTTTTAATGAAAAAAAGATTTTTATAATTTTTAAAAATTTACAAAATTTAGATTTTTTTTAGATGAACAATATCATTTATAATATATTATGTATAATTATTATTTAATTGTAACTTAGCATTTATAAATATATTATTATATATTAGATAAATAATTAAAAAATAAATCTAAAATTATGAAAAATTTAATAAAAAATCCCGTACATTGTACAAGTTAAAAAATAGTTAAACATATATTATTCGTTTTGATTGGGATGTGAAAAATCATAGAATCTTTCACACGTAGGACCACATGAAAATTTGTAGGGTTCAATTTCGAATTATAATTTAAATTTTTTTTATTTATTTTCAATCAAAAAATTAAAAAAAATCAACATTATTTAAGGATATAACTCCACCGGCCTCCTTTTCTTGTTGTTGGAAGGATATAACCCTAATTAATTAAGTGTTTATAGAAAGCCTAAAAATTATTTAGTTAATTTGATGATCGAGTCATGCAATTTGACATATAAAAATGATAATGACTGTGTGGTGTGTTATTCAAAAGAAAAACCATTTGATCAATTTCTTTCCTTCCATCTTAACACCACCTTTCACCTTTCAGGTTTAGACTTTTCTTTTCATTATTACTTACAAGCACGGATTCAAAGAGCGGTGCAGTTGTGGTGTAATAGCCGTAATTTTGCGGTAACACACCACCTTCCATTGTTATTTGAAAATATCAGGTGAGAACTTGAATCTTATAGATATCAGAGTGTGACGGCCGCAAAAAATATTGTAGCAGCGAATAGCGATCTTAACGGACTATTATTGCCACTGTTCCATTTTTTTTGTTAGAAAATCAAAATAAAAAAATTGAAAGCCCCCCAAAAAAACTTGACATCAACCTCAATCTAGCCTTAACAACTCAAATTTAATCTCAAATCAGTCATCAATCCATTACAATCACCAGTTCAACACAATAATTACCTTTGTAAAAAATATTGCATATTTTTGTTGAATTTTAATGGGACTAAACTGATCGGTGAAGTTAGCCTCTCCATCTTACATCTTCTGCTGAGTGAGGGCTCAAGCGACTTGACTGAAAAGTAGACTCTTCTAGTCAACAGAGCGGCTGTAGCTTGGTGGTGCAGGCTTTTTTTATGAGCACGAGCCCCCACTCCCCCCTCGTTCGGTGTCTTTGCTCTGGAGATGCAACGCAGGTCAGCCCCTACTTGGAAGAGATTGAGTTGGTGGTTCAGAAAGGACTGATTCCTTGGAAACAGAGTCTCTATTGAAAAGAATCTGAGATCGAATGCCGATGGATCCGGTCAGGGGCCAGCTAGAGGGAAAGGAAAAAATAACTAGGAGAAAGATCAGAGGATGGCGCTATGGTGAGGGAGGGTGGTCGTGGTGGTCGTCGGCGTGCTAATGGTGGTGGAGTCGGGTGGCCCCCAGCCGTCGGGGTTAAATGGGACTGCGCCAATTTCAAAAACCCCAACCATTGTTCGATGGATCTACGGTGGATTTTGCCGTACTAACAGTAGTCGGGTTTGAGGGAAGGGGAAAGAGAGGGACAACCCCGGAAAACGCCCTTTTATACTGTATTAAATGAATGGTTTGCCTTCAGTGTTTGGGCTTTTTGTTTTGATTGTAGAAATAGTTTGGGCAACTTTAGATCTTTGATTGGGCCTTTATTATTTATTTTTCCTCTCACAAAGTCCATTGCTGATTCGTTCATTCTTGAATTGGCTAGCAATTGGTCATTGTTCGTTAAAACTTGCGTTTTTTTTTTTTTTTAATTTTATTTTGTTAGAAAGACGATCTCTCCCTTTTTTCTTTTTTTAATTCTTAATTTACCTTTAAATTCTCTATCTTACTATTTACCGACTGAAATGACATTACATGAATAAGTTTCTTTAAACCTGTAATTTTCAAATGCTAATTGATCCAAAAAAAATAATTGGTATGATCTTTCTTTTCTAGTTACAAAAATGTTTTCAAACAGGTTACATTTTTATGGAACTTGGACTTTTACCCCATAGGCCCTATTAATTTGAACCCTAATAATGCATGATTAGTAATAACTTTATCGGAATGAGTTCTTTAGTCAAGATAAGTTTCAAATGAAATTGTTATGGTGATGAATCTTCTCCTAATCGGTCTAAAAGGGAAAATTGTTAGGAAAATGAGATTCAGTCTCATGTAATTGGTTTTAGACCAATCAAAGGCCATAAGCTTTAGTCTTTCTTTTTACATAGAGCCCTAGCTACTTAATAAGAAGAGGTGAGGTTATTTTAAGGTGGTGTGGCAAAACCAAGAAGAGAAAGAAAAAAAGCTAGAAAAATAGAGAGAAAAAAGAGAAAGGAGAGTTGATTGAACGAAAATTGATTCATGGTACGATTGAGCTGAAACTTTATCAATAAGTTTATGATTTAGAGTTTTACATTATGAACTGTGAAGATCAAGTTTGAAGCTCTCTAGGAACAAATTCAAGGTGTATTTATTGAGTCACCTATCTGATAAGATTTCTCAAATTATCTTTCTAGTTGTTGATTAGCTCTAGTTTTAGCTAGAGAAGAACTTTGTATATCCATTATTTGATTGTGAAGATTTTTCTAGTAGTTTGTGATTTTTCTCTTTACATTGGAGGGTTTTTCACGTAAATTTTAATATGCTTTATTTTTCTTGCGTTGCTGATTGTTAATTGTTGTCTATTATTGTGGGTTTATTACGATATATTGCTTTTACATTATTGTATTTATTGCTTCAGGTCCAACATGATGTTCAAAAGGAAAATATGATAAATATAGTAAATTTGAAGAGTAAGGATAGCGCATATCTCTTAGACTATTCGATATACCACGTCCCTCCAAAAGTCCAAAGTTTTCTTTAGTGTGTTATATTCTGTTCTTTCGAAGTGCTTTCTAAGTACTAGAGGAGCTAAATTTGAGGAAGATTAATGTGTGAGTCAATGGCGTATAAGTTTTTTAAGAGGATTGCCCTCATATTTTAGTTTCGTGCCATATTGCTTGGATTGTGTGGTGTTCTGTTTCTAATTGCTGGGCCTGGGATTGGGTGATACTAAATATTGTGGAAGACATGTTACGTCATTGTGAAAGAGTTACAGTGGGATTGGGTAATAATGAATATTTTGTCTACATTTATAAGAAGGCTAATCACTATGCAGAATCCCTTGTTAAGTTAGGTGTTGAATCCTCTAAGCTATTTCACCCCTAACTTTAATGGATATAGGGGTATTTGTTGAATAAATAATACAGGGCGGTGATGTTGGAGTGGAAAGTGTTGGGGAACACCACAGCTCTGATACCATTTGTTGGGCTAAAAGCCTCCAATCCAATCACACCAGCGGAAGCGAAATCAAACAATAAATCAAACACATAAGAGACAACAATTTAACATGGTTCGGTCCAACTAACCTACATCTACGGATGAGAAATAAGATTCACTAGTTGTAGAGAATTACAAACATATATCATATCATCAACCTCACTCAACAATCAATACTCATAAGACACTCTCAATCTCCTCTAGTCCTATGAAGTATTCTCAACCCAAACAAACACAAACCCAAACTCTTGTGCACCCTTTCAACACAACCAAACACATACCCATATGTTCTCATACATCATACCTATGTGGACCCTCTCAATCTCCTCTAGTCCACTCACAAACAAACATACACACCCATAAGACGTAGAGCCCCAATACTCCTATGGGGTGTCTATCTCACAAAACCCTATAACTCTTCTTACATCTTTTTCTCATACCTAACTCTGTAGAGACTTCACCTATTATAACCATACAAACTTGCCCATTAAGAATCCCTCTCCTCTTAGAATTCTTCTCCTGTAAGTCAAACTTGCCTATTAAGAATCCTCTTTCTCTTGGAATTCTTCTCTTTTGCAAGTCTTCTTATCCATCAAGCAATATCTGATAAATCCTAAACAAATCTCAAATAAATCTCTTATGGGATTTGAGTCAATATTCCCAACAGAAAGCTCTCTGCTAGTATCAAGGGAAGCCTATTGTCTTGCCATTGTTATTATGAATAAAATCAATTATTTTCGCTGAGAAAAGAATATCATTGATAATTTTAGTTGATAATTATTGAACATTTAAAAGTAAAATAATATAATTTAGTAGTAAATTATTGATAATTTAATAATTAATTAATGATAATTTAATAAAAATCATGGATAATTTAATATAAATCAATGATAAATTAATTATAAATTATGAATAATTTAATATAAATATGTGATAATTTTATAATAAATAATTGAAAACTAAGTTGTCAACAAATGATAACATAACAATAAATACATAATAACATATTAGTAAATTATTGATAATTTAGTAATAGTAAATCACTAAAAACTTAATTATAAATCAATATTAATTTAATAATAAATTAGTTAATTATTGATAACTTTATAGTAAATTATCGATAATTAGTAGTAAATAAATTATAATTTTATAATATATCATCAATTTAATAGTAAATCATCAATAATTTAATTATTAATTATTGATAATTTTTTGTATACTAGAAGTTGTCAAGTATTGAACTTTGGTTATTAACAAAAACAAAACAAAACTTTCCTCTCATGAGGTTAGGATAAACCTAACATAAACCTAGTTAATAAAAAATTTAGTAAAAAATTTTACATTTAAATAAAACAATAATGTTATTTTATAAAAAGAAAATTATCTTTTACTAGAATGAAGCTCGCTTTTTCTATAGGAATCAATTGTTAGATATATGATGGCATAAATTTTATCAATAATTACTAATAGTTTATCATAAATTATCAAAATTATATAAAAAGTTACTTAAATTACATTAAGATGTTATCAAAATTTTATAAAAAATTTATAAAATTAGTATCAACAGTTAAAAAAAGTATATCATAAATTATTGTACTAATATAAAAAGTTATCAAAATTATATCGAAAGTTACCCAAATTTTATCAAAGGATATAAAACTATTAACAATGCTTACAAAAATATATCAATGGTTATCGAAATCAAAATTATATAAAAATTAACAAATTTTACTTATATTTACCAAAATCAAAATTCAACTATTAAGATATATTATTATTATTATCATAATATAAAAAATTATTTATTAAAATAAATTTTTAGAGATAAAATTACATGTACTTCACACACGTGCCAAAAACTAATATATTACAAGCGGACATCCCGTCCTTAAATATTTCTAAATTCGTCACTATATTTAAAAATAGAAGCGTTCATAAATCGAACTGCATAAACCCAAGTGCAATCAACTTTTTAAAGACTCGATTCACCAGGCTCAAGAATTCGAAATTTAAAAAAAAAAAAATTTAAATGAATATTGTGAGGTAATGTTTCAAAAAACCTCAAATTAGACAAAATTTTAATCAATGGTGGAGCTATGCTGAAACTAGAGGGGCCATGGCCTCCACAAGATTTTTCAAGCCCTCTATTACATACGAATATAATGTATATAATTTATAGGTGTTCTTTTTAAAAAAATAAAAATGACCCCCCTAACAAATAAAAAGTTGTTTTTTTTACTATAAATGTTTAGAATCTTGAGGTTTAAGGTTCAAGTTTTATTGTATGTGGATTTCTTTCAATTTTATGTTGGATTTATGTAGTTATGCTCTAATTTGTTAATTAATTTCTTTGTTTAATTATTAAATTATATAATATTTTATTATGATTGTAATTTGTATTTGTAATTTAAAAAAAAAAAACTTTTAAGACAAAAATAATCAATTCTCAAATTCCAATTAATTTATAAAAAGTAGTAATTTTGAAAAAGTTGAAGCTCATAAGGATGATGTACAGTTGCCAAATAAAGCATACCAGACGTGAAAGCAACAAGGCAGCACATAACCTAGCTAAGTATGGGAACAATTAGAAGAAGATGTAATATGGGTACAGGAATGTCCAGAGTTCTTAAAGGAAACTATTGAAAAGATTGTGCCAGTTTGTATTAATATAAGTGATTTTTCCTATAAAAAATATTAATATTTATAGTTTAGTTCTCATTAAAAAATTAAAAAATAAATGTATTTGTTAAATATGATGCACATTAATAAATCAAAACTATTCAAAGAAGTTTAACAAAAAAATTAAAAAAATGTGAGATTAATAAAATAGAAAGAGACACAAATTGCCCCTAAAAACCTGAACTCATCACTAAGTTTTATTCCCTAAAAACTTGAACTCAGCACCAAATTGCTATACCTATTGCAAAAAAAAAGTGTATTTTTGTCTTCTTAGATAGCCAATTAAAATGACGGTACAAAGGATGATTAAAATTTCTTTCATGATAAGATCTGTACATCTCTGTTTTCTGATTTTGAAACCATTAATAGTAAATTATAAGTTTTTTTTTTTTTTTTAAAAAAAAAGCTAGAGAGACATTTTATGGGTAAAATGAGATAAACAAGTTACAACCAAGCAACCTAGTCACGATCACGAAACACACCTTGCTTAGCAAGGAAGTCGACAAAACTATTTGCTTCTCTAAAAATATGAACAAAAGAAACATTTTCAATGCTTGCGAGGAGGTTGAGGAATTTGTTAAAAATCGCGGTATATCTCCAAGGACTATAATTTGTCATCTTTAACCAAGAGATAACAACTTTTGAGTACTTTCCACAATGAGATTTGGCACTGGACTTGGTTTTGCTTCTACTAAGATCGATAAGGCTTCCACTACAGCCTAAAGGTCAGCTAAATTTGAATCTGCTAGACCAATGTGCTTTGAAAACATAAGAATAGCCTTGCCAGAGCAATCGCGGTTCACCCTTCCAATTCCAGCAGGTCCAGGTTTTCCAATTGCAGAACCATCCACATTAATCTTCCAACATCCTATCAGAGGAGAATACCAGGATATATGCCGTCGAGGAGACTTCTTAACACCAGGGATGTGGGCTTCATGCTTGGCGACTAACGAGTCCAATGAGGAAGAACACATAGCAGGGTTTTTTACCTTTGTCTACCAGTCGGTTAAGTCATAAATATGATTTGTTGAGAGGAATTTCTGATAGAAAATAATCTCATTGCGAGCGAACCAGATGGACCATGCAACAGCGAAGAAAAGACTATCCCAAATCATTTTCTGAACCGGCTTTAATGGAGCTGAGCACCATGATTGGAATGCAAGTTTGAACGAGCTGGGAATCACCCAAGAAATGTTCCACTGGTGCAGACATTTATTCCATAACAGTCAAGAATTGTTGCACATAATAATAAGAATTGTTGCACGTAAAATGTGGACATCAATTTGTCCAGAAAAAGATACAAAGTATGTATAAAATACGAAATATAATAAAAAGATACAAAATACAAAAAAAAAGTAGAACAGAACAAAAAATCAAGAATGGCAGTGGTGCCATCCCCGGCACCACTGCCACCACCCGTGCCACTAGACCCACCAGACCCTACACTGCCACCACCCGTGCCACCTGACCACCATACCCTACACTGCCACCACCCGTGATTGCCAGACCCTAACCTCCACCTCTCTAATTAATTTTTTCGTTGACAAACTACCAGATATAGCTAAGATTAATAAAAGACGCATGAGGCTCATGTTTACACCCGTGCCGAGCCCCATGCCCTTCCCCCCCAAACACACGGAGCTCTATAAATAGAGCTCTTGGCGAAGCAAAAAAAAAAAAGAAAATAAAGAGGAGGAAAGAGATGCTGCCAAAAAAAAAACACAAAAAAATATACACAGTCCTCCCTGTAGGGAGGAATCCAGTGCCAAGTTTTTTGCACGAAGAAGGAAAAAAAGAGTTAGTTTAAAAAAAAAAAAAGAGTCAGAACACTAAAATTTATAGTTTCACCGAAACTTCACCAGAAAATCTACGGATTTTGAGACTCTATTTGGTGAAAAGGACGTCGGATCTGTGTTCAGGGAGTCGAAAGGAGTTTGTGAGAGATTTTTAAAATTTTTCAACATCGTAGACGGCGGCCGGAGATCGCCGCCGGCAAGGATTGCGACGGCCGTCGCGACGGACGGCCACCGACCCCAAGTCGGCTGGGAAGAGAGAAACAAAAAAAAAGAGGTTTTTTTTTGCTGAGAAAGGGAAAAAATGAATGAAATTTTTTTTTTTTAACTTTTATATAAACTGTCAATAGCCAAAACGACGTTGTTTCAACAAATGCCCAAAACGACGTCATTTAGACCAAGTAGGATCCGCGCGTCAACTCGCGACCCGACCCGGGGTCTTCGTACCCGACCTGACCATCCGTTTCTCCATCAGCCCCTGACCGGTCCATCCGAACCGGACCGCGCTTGAACGATTGTCAGACCGAGCCGAATCGTCGGACCGAACCGCTAGTTGACCGGACCGTTGACGGCCCGGTTCAGGTAAAAATTTTTTTTTTTAATTTTTCTTTTTTTTTTATATATTATTTTATTAATATTTATGCATATTAAAATAATTATATTTGTTAGATTAAATGATGAAATTGTGGTTAATTTTTTTTATGTAATTATGTTAATTTTTAAAATAAACTTTAAAAACAATAATATAAAAATAAACTTAATAATAATACTAAAGCAATAAAAAATGTAGGAAAAGAAAATTTTTATCTGACGATGAGATTCAAAGGTATTCCGAGTAGTGATGCCTACGAAATCTCTAGGTGAGAAAATTTTTTGTAAAATATTACCAGTGTATTGGAATATTTATAGAAAATCTTCAATATAATAAAAATTTCATTTTTCTTCAATTTTTTTAAAATAAAAATTTCTTTTTTATAATAATAAATAAAAATTGATTAATATATTAAAAATAAGTAATAAAAATAGGAAGAAAAGAAATTTAATCCAATGATGGGATTCTAAAAGTATTTCGAGTAGAGATGCTTTAAGAAATCTCTAGATGAAAAGATTTTTTGTAAAATATTACCAGTGTATTGAAATATTTATAGAAAATCTTCAACATAATTAAATTCCTTTTTCTTCAAAATTTTAATTAAAATTAAAAAATTAATAAAATAATTAATAAAATTTTTGAATGAGAATAAAATGTGTGCATAAACATGAAAATATTTTGCATGGCATTCATGACATAATTTTTTACGAAAAGTAAATTTATATTTTGCATGGCATTCATGACATAATTTTTTACGAAAAGTAAATTTAGACCTCCCAAAGATGAGATTCTAAAAGTATTTCGAGTAGAGATGCTTTAAGAAATCTCTAGGTGAGAAAGAGTTCTTTTAATGTTACCAACGTACTGGAACATTTTAAGAATCATTTCAATAAAAAGTTTTTGATTTTTTTTTCTCGAGAATAATTTTTTTTAAAAATAATAATAAAAAATCAAGGAAATTATTTTTTGAATATTGAAAATAAGACTGTTTGTATCAAAATCAAAGGATAACACGTTGTTAATTGGTACCATTTTTAACGGGTGCTGTGGGGGTGCTAATCCTTCCCCACACGTAACCGACTCCCGAACCCAGACAGTTGCGCAGACCTTAAAATTATCTTTTTAATAAATTTTAATTAATTTTAAAATTTCATTAAAAAGATATGTTTTAATAGGTGGCCAATCGCACCTAGCCAAAAAAGATTGGTGGCGACTCCATTAGTTTTTTTATTAGTTTCCAAATTCGTCGGGCGGACACAAAACCGTTACGACAGCTTGGTGACTCCGTTGGGGAAACCTTTTGTTTTCGAGAGTCAGGCCAAAATTAACTACTTGTTATCTTTAAATTTTGATTTAAAACAGTCTTAATCAATTTCTTAAATTTTTATTTTTCATTTTTAGTAAAAAAAAAACAAACAAAAAAACAAAAAAAACAAATCAAAAATAAAAAGCAAAAAAATTCACACACATTTCTTTTACTATGCCTCTTATGTTTTATTTTTTCTGTATATATTGCTATCAATAAATTAGGATATATTTGCACACAATGACACGATGCATCTTGTACATGAGCTTTATACCCGGGTTCCGTCCTTTATAAGAGGAAGTAAAGTGCCTATGCTCTCGTGAGGTGATAACCTCTGCAATGGCAAGCGAAATACTTTTACTCAAATTGAACCCTTTTCGTTCGTAGCCTGTAATGGGTGAGGATCGCGGTGCCTTACTAGTCCATCATGGATGATAGTAAGGAATAATTTGGGAACCTTTAGACCCTGTCAATCCAAACCTAGCATATAATAAGCCTAGGAAACCAACCTTATGTAGAGCCCCGTCCACCTTTTTGTAGAAAATACCCAAGAATAAAAGTTGTGTATAATACGAAACAAAACAAAACAAAACAAACAAAAAATCTCAAAACACAAAAACGAAACAAAAAAATAAAAAAATATTTTTTTCTTAAACCACATCCTCACACTAACTCCATTTTGTTTCTTTCTCTTTTTCTTTTTGTATTAATCATATCAAATATTTTTTTTGCATTCATACATCATTTGCATCATTTTTTTAAAAAAAAAATTTTCAAAAATAAAAATTTTGACACATGGCATTCTGATTTTTTTTTAAAAAATTTTGTGATAATAAAGGTTCAAGAATAGCTCGCCCTTCAAAACTTTCAACTCAACCCACTCACCATTTATACAATACCAGGACACAGAAAAGAATCATGGAGCAAGAATAGGCCAATTGATTTGAGAGAATTGAGAAAGCTCAAGAAGAACTAAGAGGGGATCTTAGTAAAATAATGGATATGCTCAAAAAACTTGATAAGGGAAAAGCAGTGGAAGAAAATCCTAGTCTTCAAGAGAGCAATCACCAGATATGGTAGATCCTGTTTATCTTCCAGGGTTTGAGCCACGACTGAACCAACCTTCACAAGGAACTAGAGTACCAATTTCTACTCCCGGTGGATATCCTAATCCTTATCCAGGAATGAAATCCACACTTGCTCCAGGACAATTTAAAAATTTTGTTAATCCCATTGTGATGGAAAAACCACCTGAGCCAATCTTAGTTCCTGATTTGGATGATCCCAAGGAAAAAAAAAAGCTAGGGATGCAGACACCTGAAAAAGTAGAAGATACCAGTGCCTGGGAGAAGATGAAGTTATTAAAAGAAAGGCTTAGGGCTATAGAGAGAATGAATTTTTATGGCTCCATAGATGCGACTGACCTTTGTTTAGTTCCAGATGTGGTAATTTCGCCTAAATTCAAGATCCCTGAATTTGAAAAATATGATGGCACAAAATGCCCAATGACCCACATCACTATGTATTGTCGAAAGATGGCAGCATATGCTCGAGATGAGAAGTTGTTAATGCATATATTTTAAGATAGTCTTACGAGTTCTGCAGCTAGATGGTATGTTCAATTAGATAGGACTCGTATTCTTTCTTGGCAAGAGCTTATAAAGGCATTCCTTACACAATATCGACATGTCACGGATATGGTTCCAGATCGTCTATCTCTTCAAAGTATGGAAAAAAAGCAACTAAAAACTTCAAGGAGTATGCACAAAGATGGAAAGACGTGGCTGCACAAGTTCAACCACCTCTCACTGAGAAAGAAACGACTGTTTTATTTGTGAACACCTTGAAAGCACCGTATTATGAGAGATTGATAGGCAATGCAACCAAGAACTTTATAGATATGGTGATATCAGGTGAGATCATTGAAAATGCCATAAAGAATGGTAAGCTTGATGTAGGAGAGACAAGTGGAGCAAGAAAAGGTGGAGCTCTCAAAAAGAAAGAGAATGAAGCCCAAGCAGTAAACTATGTAGGGCAACAGTTCAGAGGTTTCACACCCTACTCTGTACCAATCTACCAAACCTATTACCCTTTTGTAAACCATGTTACATCCATCCTTCATCCATATCAACCATACCAACCACTACAACAATCAGCTTATCCACCCCGTTTTAAGCCATCCTTTCAGACACCCACCTACAATCGTCCTGCTGCACCTATTAGACCAAGATGGAGACCTAGTCCTAATAGTGGTTTGAGAGCCCCGAGAAATATAAAAAAAAAAAAACTTTTGATTATATTCCCATGACATACACAGATTTGTATCCTCAACTTATTGATAAACATCTGCTTGCTCCTGTTATCGTTGAACCCTTGAAACTTCCATTTCCCAAGTGGTACGACCCCAATGCATATTGTGATTATCATTATGGGAATTCAGGTCATTCCACTGAAAATTGTATTGCTTTAAAGCGTAAAGTGCAAGGGTTAATCAATGAAAGAGTATTAAATTTTGATACCAACCAACAAGGGACTCCAAATGTTAATGGGAATCTTTTACCAAATCATACCAGACCATCAATAAATGCCTTAATTGATGGGCAAAGAAGCCACGTGAAGGAGAAAATAAATGAAGTTAAGACTCCGATGGCTAGGGTGTTCGAAGTCTTGGTCAAAGTTGACATGTTGAAGCCAATAGAACCTCAAAATTGCTCTAAAATAATTAGCTCAACTGAAAGCTGCAATTATCACAGATGTGTTCTAGGGCATTCTATTAAAAATTATCACCAATTTCATCAAGAGGTATAAAAATTGATGGATGAAAGTCGAATAGAGTTTTACCAAGAAAGAAAAGAGTCGATGAAAGCTGAAGTGTCTACCATTGATTCAAAGAATAAGTTTATGCGTAGACCGGTAACTATCTATTATGATGAAAAGCCAACATCGAAGCTAGAAAAGCCTATCTCCCGACTTGTGATGACAATTAAAGTTCCTGGCCCTTTTCCATATCAGAATGATAAAGCAGTACCTTGGAAGTATGATTATGATATCGTAGTCAACCCAGATACTGCCAACATAATGGGTGTAGGAGGCATAACTCGAAGTGGTAGGTGCTATAACCCAGAGGCTTTAAAAAAAGCTAGAAAAGAGAAAGCCAAGGTAGGAAAAAAAAATGAAAGTCAGAGTGGTCTTGACACAACCCCAAAAGAAGAATGTCAGAAGCCAGTATCTGAAAGTGAAGCATGTGAATTTTTTAAGTTAATAAAACATAGTGAGTATAGCGTGGTAGAATAGCTTAACAAGATGCCAGCTAAAATTTCGTTATTGTCATTATTGCTCAATTCAGAGTCGCACCGTAATACTTTGCTGAAGGTGTTAAATCAAGCATCTGTGTCTCACAATGCTTCTGTTGAATATGTGAAACAGCTTGTTGGTAATCTGACAATTTCAAACTATATCTCCTTCAATGATGAAGAGATTTCTCCTGAAGGTAGAGGAAGTATCAAGACTCTTCACATTACTATGAAATGTAAAAGTCATATAATGGCTAAGATTTTGATTGATAATGACTCATCTATCAATGTTATGCTTGTGACTACTCTGGCAAAACTCCTTGTTGATGGATCTTATATGAAACCTAGTCATATGATAGTGAGAGCCTTTGATGGAACCAGAAGAGAGGTGCTAGGAGATATAAAAGTGCCATTACAGATTGGCCCATGCACTTTCAACATGAAATTTCAAGTTATGGACATATCTCCTTCATACAATTGTTTATTGGGTAGACCGTGGATCCATATGGTAGGTGTTATCCCATCCTCATTACATCAGAAAGTTAAATTCATTGTTGAAGAGAAGCTAACATGTGTGACAAGAGAAGAAGATTTATTGGTAACTCAATCGATAAATACTCCTTATGTGAAATCGACAGATGAAGCTCTAGAATGCTCTTATAGGTCCTTCGAGATTGCCAATGCAACATATATAGCTGGAGGATCTAAATTGTATTTTCCATACTTGTCTATGACGACTAAAATGGTAGTCAAACAGTTTACCAATATGGGATGGTGACCTGAAGTCGGACTTGAGAAGAACCTGTAAGAAATCACAGAGCCATCGATCGTATATGAAAAAAGAGACAGATTTGGCTTGGGATATAAGCCAACGAGAGGGGACAGAGCAAGAATGGTGAATAAGAAAAAAGATAAGAGGATAGCTAATCTTAAGGGATATGAGCCAGAGTCAGAGCCCATAGTCATTCCATACCTCTATGATTCTTTTCACTCATGAGGATACATTTATCTAGATTTATCGGGAGCCCCAAATGTAAGATTCGTGAAAAAATTTTCAGAGCTAGCCATTCAAATGGTGGATGATGGAGAAAAGTAGAGTCGAAGTGAGAAGCTATTCGTGTACCCTTGTCCTTCAGATTTTGAGTTGGATAATTGGAAAGTTACAGAATTGCCTGTTGTTTTTAAAACTTTGAAAGAGTAATGTACTATGAACTTTAAATCTCTAATTACTTTCTACGAGTATTAGGAGATCTTTTATGGTGTGTTTATGTTTGTCGTTCTAATAAAAGACTTAGAAGATGCATCCACATTTCTTCTATTATTTTTATTTTCATTTTACCTTTCATTTTTTTTTTACATTTTCTTGCCATTTCATTTTTGTGTGCCAATATTCTCTCCATTTTACCCTTTACAGGATCCCAAACAATGAACTGTAGACACCCAATTGGGTCCGGGCCCAGATCAATTGGGCCTGGCCCAAATGGGTAAGGCCCATTTCAATCCTGTATTTTTTTTTTCCTCTCCTTTTGTATTCTATGTATTTTATTATTATTATTATTATTATTATTATGTATATCTTTATTTATTTATTTATTTTTATTCAGATTAGATTTATATGTATTTTATTTATATAGTTATATATTTATTATTATATTATTATTATTTTATTTTTATTTATTTATTTATTTTTTCTTTTCTTTTTTTCTCTCTAAATTATCTGTTCTGATTTTCTTCAGGTTATCAGATTTTATTGTTTTATATCTGTTCTAATTATCTATTATTTTTATTTGATTTTTTTTTTTTTGGAAGGTTGAGATTGAAGCTGAAGAATCCTACTGGGAGTGGGGATTCAATCTAAAGAGTCCAATTGGATTCAAAGACTGAATTCCCGTCCAAGGAGGAGTTGGGATTGATCAGAAACTCCTGATCAATCCCTATATAAAGCACCCCCTGGAACAGTCAAGAACACACAGAAAACAGTAAGCAAAGCTACTGATTTGAAAGAAAAGGAGGCGTATAGGAAGCTAAAAAAGGTTTAGGAGTGCTCTGGGAGTGAGAAAAAATTTCTAGAAATTTCTGGCGAAAAAATTTTCTGGAAATTTCTGGGAAATTTCCAGATTCCGGCGAAAATTCCGGCAAAGTTTGAATATTCCGGCCAGAATTCCGGTCAACCTTGAAGTTTCCGGCGACCAGCCCAGTTTCCGGCGAAGAATCCCAGAAACCGGTGATCTTTCGGCAACTTCCGGCGAACTTCCGGCGAGATTTCCAGATTCCGGCGAGAATTTCCAGAATCCGGCGAAATCCCACCGGTGTTCTTCAGTCTTTAGAGAGAAGGCAGAGAAAAGAAGGAAGAAGAGAGAGAGAGGAGAGGGGCGGTCTGCCGAAAAACAGAGGTTAGTGCCTTTTATACCCTCCCAAAACGACGTCGTTTTGGCTTTAAGTTAATAAGAGGATCCGCGCGTTTTGCCGAACCCGACCCGACCCGAAGCGTCGACCCGATTCTGACCCGCGCGTGCCAGCCCCCCTCCGAGCCGAGCCGAGCCGAGCCGTTCTTCCCGAGCCGCTTCTCCGAGCCGTTTTCTCTTCCTTGAGCCGAGCCGAGCCGAGCCGCGATCCGAGCCGCTCCAGGTTTTTTTTTTTTTTTTTTTTTTTTTTTTTTTTTTTTTTTTTTTACTTGACTTTGATTTTGATCTTGATTTTTTTTTCTTTTTTTTTTTTTTTCCTTTAATTAATCCGACGACGGAGCCTCTGCAAGTGAAACAGTAGTTTTTCTTGTATACTCTTGAGGTGAGGGAATTTTCTCAATTTTCTGCTAAAAGTATTAGAGTCAATTGAGAATAATTTCCAATAATTAATTGGATGATTTTGTATTTTTTTTAATAAATCCGACGACGGAGCCTCTGCAAGTGAAACAGTAGTTTTTCTTGCATACTCTTGAGGTGAGGGAATTTTCTCAATTTTCTGCTAAAAGTATTAGAGTTAATTGAGAATAATTTCCAATAATTAATTGGATGATTTTGTTTTTTCTTTAATAAATCCGACGACGGAGCCCCTGCAAGTGAAACAGTAGTTTTTCTTGCATACTCCTGAGGTGAGGGAATTTTCTCAATTTTCTGCTAAAAGTATTAGAGTCAATTGAGAATAATTTCCAACAACTAATTACTTGGTAAAATTTTAAGGCTTTTGGATAACACAAATTTAAGCTGGTACCATCTTTTGATGGGCGTTGTGAGGGTGCTACAACCTTCCTCACACGTAACCGAACTCCCGAACTTTGTTCTGGTTAGCAGACCTGAACCTATTCTTTTAGGGACCCTCAAGCTTAGGTGTTCCCTGAAAGGACAGATTCTTTAGGTGGCCAATCGCACCTAGATAAAAAAGATTGGTGGCGACTCCCTGAAAGTCAATGTCTGGCGATAGATCCCCGGATCTAGACGTTATGACAGCTTGGCGACTCCGCTGGGGACCTTGAGAGTCAGGCCAGCAAATAATTTGTGTTATCCAAAAGCCTAATAAAATTGAACCTTGTTGTATATATGTGTTGTTATTCATTCATATTTTATTTACTTTGTTAATTATGTCATTCAGTGCATGTGCATAACATGAGCTCTACACCCGAGCTCCGTCCCTCAGGAGGGAGTAAAGTACCTATTGCTTTCGTGAGGTCTAATTGGCCTCCGTAGTGGCTAGCGAAATACTCCCACTCAAATTGAATCTTTTTCGCTTGTAGCCTGTAATGGGTGAGGATTAGGGTGCCTTACTAGTCTGTGATGGACAAGGATGTAAGGAACAATTTGAGGACCTTTAGACTCTGACTTTAAACCACATGTAGTGAACCTTAAGAGTGCCTAACCTAGGATAGAACCCTTTCTACCCAATGATAGATTATACCCTGAAATTAGGACACAAAAGAGTGTTTGTCTAATCATTTTGATTGTTTAACTTTGTGTATCATTTTCATTATCATATGTAACATTATGCATCAGCATCACTTCATGTCATCCATGAAACTAACTACGTTGTTGTCTGATTGTATACATCTGCATTATTTTCATGACCATGTTCTAACACAATCAGTTGCATCCATTTCACACTAGATTTTATTCAAAAAATGTGCATTTCATTTGAGCATCATACATAAAGCATAGCATAACATTTCTGATCATGAGTATGGTACTCAAGGTTCCAGGATAGCTCCATCTAGCGAAAACCCTGCTCATCCATACAACACAAGATCCAGAGCCAGGCAAATGGAGGAGGAAAGTTCCCATAGATTTGAAAAGTTAGAAAAAGCTCAAGAGAAGATTGAAAGTGAACTAAGCAAGATTCTGGAGGCTCTTAATAACATGAATAAAGGAAAAAGAGTTGAAGAAAGTACAAGCCAGCAAATTCCCTCATTACAGAAATGGCTGACCCTCTGTACCCTCCGGGTTTTGGCCCACCTCAAGCCCAGTCTACTCAAGAGGCCCCCGCCACAACATTTCACATATCCTGGAATGCCATCAGCTTTCAACACAGGACAGTATAAAGCTATGTAAATCCTGTCTTCACTGAAAAGGCAGCAGATCCAATTCCTGATCTAGATGACTTAAAGAGAAGAGAAGGAAAAAATGAAGGTGGAAGCAAAAGAAAGTTCTAAGATTAGCATGCTAGAGCAAAGGCTAAGGGCTGTGGAAGGATTTAGCTTTTATGGGTCAGTAGATGCTGCTGGGCTCTGCCTAGTCCCTGATGTGGTTATTCCCTATAAGTTCAAAGTACCGAAATTTGAAAAATATGATGGTACAAAATGCCCCAAATTCACATCACAATGTATTGTCGAAAAAATGGCAGCTCATGCACATGATGAAAAACTCTTGATGCATGTTTTCCAGGACAGTCTTACTGGCTCTGCCGCCAGATGGTATGTTCAGTTGGATAGGACTCGTATTCGCTCTTGGAGTGATATGGCACATGACTTCATCAGTCAATATCGACACATTATCGATTTGGCTCCTGATCGTTTGTCTTTGCAGAATCTGGAGAAAAAGTCAAACGAGTCTTTTAAAGAGTACGCCCAGAGATGGAGAGATATAGCTTCACAGGTACAACCTCCTCTGACAGAAAAAGAGACCACAGTGCTGTTTGTTAGCACTTTGAAACCTCCCTATTATGAAAAGATGATAGGGAATGCAACTAAGAATTTTGCTGACATGGGTGATCTCTGGAGAAATTATTGAAAGTGCCATAAAAAAATGGCAAGTTAAAAGGAGGAGAAACCAAGAAGGCATCAGAAAAGAAAGAAGCTGAAGCTCAAGCTGTGAGCTTTGATAGACAACAATTCAGGGGTTATCAACCCTATCCATCCCAAGGCTACTCTCCATACTAATCCGCTGTGAATAATGCCTCATCCTACCCATACCAGCTAGCTCCTCAACCATCTTATTCATCCACTTATCGCCTTAAACATTCAAGCTCCTGTAAGAACCCAAATCCGCCCTACTGACCCAGCCAGTGGCTCACGAGAACAACGGACTAATCGAGAAAAACCTGTATTTGATCCAATCCCTATGACTTATACAGAGTTATATCGAGAGCTTTAATAATAGCCATTTGATTGCCCCCAGCCATGTGGAGCCACTTAAACCACCCTACCCAAAGTGGTATGATCCTACAGCCCACTGCGACTATCACTATGGAATTACTGGCCATTCTACTGAAAATTGCACTGCTTTAAAGTATAAGGTGCAACGGTTGATCAATGATGGAATGGTAAGTTTTGATCAAGGAAAAGCAACAACATCCAATGTTAGTGTTTTGAGTGAAAGTCAAGAACAGAAAGGATCTGGAGAGTCACAATGAATTGAGGGGCAAGATGTCAATGGGGATTTCTTCACCTGATCATATAGGGGGCTAATTTTTAATGAAGATAAGGCGGGTTGAAGTTTTTTTTGTCATTTTAAGATTTCTTTGCAAGTAATGTTAGATTTCTTTTTTGCAATATGACTTCATTTGTTATCATTTTAATAAAGGCAAGTCAATGCATTTCATTACATTTTTCTCTTTCACTTGACCATTATTCCATACCCCGGTACCTTTCATTCCCATTCTTAAATTTCAGATGATGAATGTTTAGACAATGATAATAATAATTCTGGGATTTAGTTTTGAGAACTCATTCACATTAATATGAAGAGATGATTTGGGCAAGAAGTAAGCTGTTGCTGGAAGTGAAATAGATATGTTTTGAAGATGTGCAATCTTTCATACAGGATCATGAGCTTTGTTCAATAGATGATATTCAAGAAAAGTATTCACAATTGAGATGAAGAATGGCCATCTTTCTTTTACCATTGGAAAAACCATTTATTGTTACTCTTTTGAGCCTATCATTTTTTTTCTGAAGAACCCCAACCAAGGATCACCCTCTACACTGGGGGGGTAATTTTTGAAAAAAATCACAAAGATCTCAAAAAAAAAAAAAAAAAAAAAAAAAAAAAGGGAAAAAACACCACAAAAGGTCTCAAAGATGGAAAGAGAAAGAAAAGATACGTGCCACACATGACTTGGGGCAAAGTAATGAGAATCCTTTGTGTGAGGAAAGAAAAAAGTGGTGAAATGATGTGGGGGCAAAATGCCAAGCTACATCAAATGATCCTTCGGTTTTGAACCTTTTCAATACATGTTTTGAGCCTATTATATCCATTTTTTATGACCCTTCACCTTGGCCTACATTACAACCTTGAAAAGTCCATTTAGATCAAGTGTGAATACTCAATTTGAATGATCATATGTTGGACGAAGGCATGCTCATGAGGAAGCAATGAAACAGTGCTCTAAAGTTGGATGTATGAAAGATATCAACAATAGATGAAAAATGAGAAAAAAGAAGATGAAAAAAAAAAAAAAAAAAAAAAGAAAAAAAAATGAGAAAATGAAAAAAAGATATTCAAATTGAAAACCCGAAAGGGTGATTTTGATAAAAAAAAAAAAAAAAAAAAAAAAAAACAAAAAAAAGAGATCCAGGTCAAATGGCCCACGTAAATAGAAGAAATCTGAGGATCCTTCAAAGACTGGGGCAAAGTTTGCCAAGCTCAAGTTGACTTCAACAGTAAATGGAATGAGTTTTTGAAAAAGAATCTTAGATTAATGTTGAGAATTGTCTGAATTTTCATCATTTGGACATACCGTCCATTCCAATGACATGTATCCAATTTGTTTCCTTTTTCATTTGCTTTGTACCAAAACAGATCTTCATTGATTATCTTGACCATAATTCACCTTGTGTTCCTCTTATTGTTACACCCCCAGAATGAATTGAGAAAATGTTTGATTACATTATATTTGTCAAGATTTGAAATGATAATGAATGAATGAATATGTGCTTAAAAGAGTCTTGTATTCATTTGAAAAGAAATCTAAGATGATGAAGAAATGGTAGAAACCTAAAGGAGCTGATGATTTGAAAAGATATACGATGTGACCAAATGGAAAATATGATGGGGCAAATTTTGAAAAGTGGTGAGTACAAGGATGAATTGAATCGATATGACTTGCAAGTTATGATTGAATGATGAGAACAATTAGTGGACAGAGTTTATTTTGGAATGGTTAAGGTTGAGACAATGACCCAGTGATGTTGAATGAAACTTGTTTTGAAATTTGTTAGTGCTGAGAAATTCATTGAATGATGGTCAAGTGATGATCGATTGATGAAGCTTATTCCAAAGTATTGAGAAACTGAACAAAGAAGAATGTGATAATTGAGAGCTACACTGGTTCGATCTTAGAAGAGCAGTGTGATTGGATCTCTGAAGAATCAAAGGGCTTGACACCCAAGAAAAAAAAGAGCTAGAGAAACTTGAGTACCATACATTGAATAGGAATTAATTGGTCAACATTTGCATAGCATGCATTGAAATCCATATGCATTTGCACAGCATACACTACTTTCAGGAGAATATAGTGTATAAATTCAAGAAGCAGGGGTGTTCCAACATCCCACATGGAGAAAGACAATATGAAAGATATTTGCAAAACTGAAAAAGAGAAAGCTTGTCAGGTAAGTTTCCTAATCCTTGAAATAGGATGTCTTTAGGTATCAGGGTTGATTTATAAGACCTTTGGGCATAATCTCCTGAAATCCCTTCAAACACAACTTTCAACTCCTTTGGACATGATTGTCAAGGAGCAATTTAATTTTCAAGTTCGTTGCCTCTGTTTAGAGGAGCAATTTACATTTCAAGTTCGTTGCCTCTGTTTAGAGGAGCAATTTACTATTTCAAAGTCCGTTGCCTCTGTTTAGAGGAGCAATTTACTTTTCAAAGTCGTGGTACCTCTGTTGAGAGGAGCAATTTACTTTTCCAAAGTCGTGGTGCCTCTGTTTAGAGGAGCAATTTACTTTTCAAAGTTCGTTGCCTCTGTTTAGAGGAGCAATTTACTTTTCAAAAGTCGTGGTGCCTCTGTTTAGAGGAGCAATTTACTTTTCCAAAGTCGTGGTGCCTCTGTTTAGAGGAGCAATTTACTTTTCAAAGTTCGTTGCCTCTGTTTAGAGGAGCAATTTACTTTTCAAAGTTCGTTGCCTCTGTTTAGAGGAGCAATTTACTTTTCAAAGTCGTGGTGCCTCTGTTGAGAGGAGCAATTTATTTTTTCAAAGTCGAGGTGCCTCTGTTTAGAGGAGCAATTTACTTTTCAAAGTCGTGGTGCCTCTGTTGAGAGGAGCAATTTATTTTTCCAAAGTCGTGGTGCCTCTGTTGAGAGGAGCAATTTACTTTCCAAAGTCCGTTGCCTCTGTTTAGAGGAGCAATTTACTTTCAAAAGTCGTTGAGTCTCTGTTTAGAGGAGCTTCGGCCAAAAAAAAAAAAAAAAAAAAAAACAAAAACCAAAAAACAAAAAAATCAAAAAAATCAAAAAAATCAAAAAAAATAAAAACAAAAATAAAAAAAATCAAAAAATGTTGAGTTGAGTCTTGATTGGGTGTCTACGTCTTTGCGCAATTTCTGTTTCACAGAAAATGTGCAAAGAGGGGCAGCTGTAGACACCCAATTGGGTCCGGGCCCAGATCAATTGGGCCTGGCCCAAATGGGTAAGGCCCATTTCAATCCTGTATTTTTTTTTCCTCTCCTTTTGTATTCTATGTATTTTATTATTATTATTATTATATTATTATGTATATCTTTATTTATTTATTATTTTTAATTCAGATTAGATTATATGTATTTATTTATATAGTTATATATTTATTATTATATTAATTATTTTATTTTATTTATTTATTTATTTTTTCTTTTTCTTTTTCTCTCTAAATTATTGTTCTGATTTTCTTCAGGTTATCAGATTTTATTGTTTTATATCTGTTCTAATTATCTATTATTTTATTTGATTTTTTTTTTTGGAAGGTTGAGATTGAAGCTGAAGAATCTACTGGGAGTGGGGATTCAATCTAAAGAGTCCAATTGGATTCAAAGACTGAATTCCCGTCAAGGAGAGTTGGGATTGATCAGAAACTCCTGATCAATCCCTATATAAAGCACCCCCCTGGAACAGTCAAGAACACACAGAAAACAGTAAGCAAAGCTACTGATTTGAAGAAAAGGAGGCGTATAGGAAGCTAAAAAAGGTTTAGGAGTGCTCTGGGAGTGAGAAAAAATTTCTAGAAATTTCTGGCGAAAAAATTTTCTGGAAATTTCTGGGAAATTTCCAGATTCCGGCGAAAATTCCGGACAAAGTTTTGAATATTCCGGCCAGAATTCCCGGTCAACCTTGAAGTTTCCGGCGACCAGCCCAGTTTCCGGCGAAGATCCCAGAAACCGGTGATCTTTCGGCAACTTCCGGCGAACTTCCGGCGAGATTTTCCAGATTCCGGCGAGAATTTCCAGAATCCGGCGAAATCCCACCGGTGTTCTTCAGTCTTTAGAGAGAAGGCAGAGAAAAGAAGGAAGAAGAGAGAGAGAGGAGAGGGGCGGTCTGCCGAAAAACAGAGGTTAGTGCCTTTATACCCTCCCAAAACGACGTCGTTTTGGCTTTAAGTTAATAAGAGGATCCGCCGTTTTGCCGAACCCGACCGACCCGAAGCGTCGACCGATTCTGACCCGCGCGTGCCAGCCCCCCTCCGAGCCGAGCCGAGCCGAGCCGTTCTTCCCGAGCCGCTTCTCCGAGCCGTTTTCTCTTCCTTGAGCCGAGCCGAGCCGAGCCGCGATCCGAGCCGCTCCAGGTTTTTTTTTTTTTTTTTTTTTTTTTTTTTTTACTTGACTTGATTTTGATCTTGATTTTTTTTTTCTTTTTTTTTTTTTTCCTTTAATTAATCCGACGACGGAGCCTCTGCAAGTGAAACAGTAGTTTTTCTTGTATACTCTTGAGGTGAGGGAATTTTCTCAATTTTCTGCTAAAAGTATTAGAGTCAATTGAGAATAATTTCCAATAATTAATTGGATGATTTTGTATTTTTTTTAATAAATCCGACGACGGAGCCTCTGCAAGTGAAACAGTAGTTTTTCTTGCATACTCTTGAGGTGAGGGAATTTTCTCAATTTTCTGCTAAAAGTATTAGAGTTAATTGAGAATAATTTCCAATAATTAATTGGATGATTTTGTTTTTTCTTTAATAAATCCGACGACGGAGCCCCTGCAAGTGAAACAGTAGTTTTTCTTGCATACTCCTGAGGTGAGGGAATTTTCTCAATTTTCTGCTAAAAGTATTAGAGTCAATTGAGAATAATTTCCAACAACTAATTACTTGGTAAAATTTTAAGGCTTTTGGATAACACAAATTTAAGCTGGTACCATCTTTTGATGGGCGTTGTGAGGGTGCTACAACCTTCCTCACACGTAACCGAACTCCCGAACTTTGTTCTGGTTAGCAGACCTGAACCTATTCTTTTAGGGACCATCAAGCTTAGGTGTTCCCTGAAAGGACAGATTCTTTAGGTGGCCAATCGCACCTAGATAAAAAAGATTGGTGGCGACTCCCTGAAAGTCAATGTCTGGCGATAGATCCCCGGATCTAGACGTTATGACATGAACATAAAGATAATCATGACAATAATCTCAGATTTGATTTCAAAAACTTAATTCATATTGACGAACTTGATAATGAGGAAGATTCAGATAACTATACATTGCCTCCTGATTTGTTAAAATTAATGAAACATGAAGATAAGCCAATTGAACCCTACCAAGAAATTATAGAATCAATAAATTTGAGAGATGGTGAGAACAAAAGAGAGGTCAAAGTTGGTACATCTTTTTTACCAGCTGAAAGATAGAAGCTAGAAGAACTGCTCTTAAAATATGTAGATGTGTTCGTATGGACTTACCAGGATATGCCAGGACTCAGTACTGATATTGTAGAGCATAAGTTACCTTTAAAATCAGGATATAAGTCGATGCAGCAAAAGCTAAGGCGTATGAAACCAAAGATGCTGCTGAAAATTAAAGAGGAAGTGAAAAAACAATTCGATGCTGGATTTTTGGAAGTGGCAAAATATCCTGAATGGGTAGCCAACATAGTGTCAGTTCCTAAGAAGGATGGAAAAGTGAGAATGTGTGTCGATTATCGAGATTTGAATAGGGCAAGCCCTAAGGATAACTTTCCTTTACCTCACATTGATACTCTAGTGGATAATACTACTAGGCATTCCATATTTTCTTTTATGGATGGTTTTTCAGGCTATAATAAGATCAAGATGGCTCGAAATGATATGAAAAAAACTACATTTGTGACCATGTGAGGAACATTCTGTTACAAAGTCATACCTTTTGGGTTGAAAAATGCTGGTGCCATTTATCAAAGAGCAATGGTGACTCTCTTCCACATGATGATGCATAAAAAAATAGAGGTATAAACGTGGATGATATGATTGTAAAATCTCATGAAGGGAAGATCATGATAGTCATCTCAAGTGTTTGACAGGTAGAAGATTTCAGCTAAGTTAAATCCTATAAATGTATATTTGGTGTCAGTCCAGGGAAACTAATTGGGCTTTGTGGTTCAGTGAAAGAAGAATTCGAAATAGACCCCGGATAAAATACAAGCCATCCAAAATTTATCTCCTTCTAGTACCCCAAAAGGAGTGCTAGGTTTCCTTGGAAGACTGAACTATATTGCTCATTTCATCTCTCAACTCACCTATAAGTGCGATCCTATTTTCAAGCTTCTCAAAAAATATGATCCAGGGGAATGGAATGATGAATGCCAAAAAGCTTTTGATAAGATCAAAGAATACTTGTCAAATCCACCTGTTTTGGTGCCTCCAATCCCAAAAATACCTTTGATCTTATACTTAACAGTGCATGAAAATTTCATGGGATGTGTATTGGGGCAAAGAGATGAAACTGATAGGAAAGAACGAGCAATATACTACTTGAGTAAAAAATTCACTGATTATGAGTCTAAGTATTCACCATTAGAAAAGATATGTTGTGCATTAGCCTGGACAACTCGAAGGCTTAGACAATATATGCTTTATCACACTACTTGGCTCATAGTAAAGCTGGATCCTATTAAGTATATCTTCGAAAAGCCCTCATTGACGGGAAGAATAGCGCGATGGCAAGTTATGCTTTCAGAATATGATATCATTTACGTGACTCAAAAGGCTATTAAAGGGAGTGCAATAGCTGAATTCCTTGCTGATCGTGCAGTCAAAGATTATGAGCCAATGAAATTAGATTTTCCTAATGAGGATGTGATGGCCATTGAAGAAAATAAACCTGTTGAAAAATCATGGAGGATGTATTTTGATGGAGCTGCTAATGCTTTGGGTCATGGTATTGGGGCAATTTTAATATCTCCTGATGGACATTATTACCCCATCACAGCCAGGTTAAATTTTAATTGCACAAACAATGTGGCTAAATATGAGGCTTGCGTTATGGGTCTACAAGCAGCAATGGAAAAGAAGATCAAAGTGTTAGATGTATTCAAAGATTCAGCTTTAGTCATCTATCAGTTACGAGGTGAATGGGAGACAAGAGACTTTAAGTTGATTCAGTACCATAAATACATCTCTAAGTTGGTCAAACAATTTAAAGAAGTTCAGTTTGAGCATCTATCCAGAGAGGAAAACCAAATTGCTGATGCACTGGCTACTCTAGCTGTAATGATTAAAATAGATGCAAATACTGAAATCTAACCCATCAAGCTGGATGTAAAAGATGTACCGACACATTACTCAAGTGTTAAAAAAGAAGTTGATGGGAGGCCATGGTATCATGATATCATGCAATACATTAAAAGCCAGCAATACCCAGAACATACAACAAAAAATGATAAGAGAACTATTAGAAGATTGGCTATGAGTTTCTTCATTGATGGAGATATCCTCTACAAAAGAGGTCGAGATCAAGTACTCTTAAGATGTATAAATACAGCTGAAGCAAAAAAGATTATTGAAGAAGTGCATGATGGAGTTTGTGGGGCACATGCAAATGGTCATATGATGGCTAGACAAATTATGAGGGTTGGCTATTATTGGTTGACAATAGAAAGTGACTGTATTGATTATGCTAGGAGATGTCATAAATGTCAGATTTATGCTGATAAGATTCATGCTCCACCATCAACATTACACGTTATGGCTCCTCCGTGCTCATTCTTTATGTGGGGCATGGATGCCATTGGTCCCATTACTCCAAAAGCTTCGAATGTGCATAGATTCATTTTTGTGATGATTGATTACTTCACCAAATGGGTAGAAGCTGCATCATATGCTAGTGTGACCCGATTTGTGATATGCAAATTCATAAAAAAGGAGATAATATGTAGATATGGGCTTTCAGAGATAATTATCTCTGATAATGCCAAAAATTTAAACAGTAAGATGATGAATGAAGTTTGTACTCAGTTCAAGATTCGTCATTGTAATTTGGCACCATATCGTCCAAAGATGAATGGGGTAGTAAAAGCTGCAAATAAGAATATCAAAATAATCCTAGAAAAAATGACTGATACTTATAAAGATTGGCATGAGAAGTTGCCCTTTGCTTTGCATGCTTATAGAACATTAGTCCGAACGTCTACTGGGGCCACTCCGTTCTCTTTGATATATGGAATGGAAGCAGTGCTACCGGTAGAAGTGGAAATTCCCTCGCTGAGAGTCCTAATGGAGGTAGAATTGGAGGAAGCAGAATGGGTTTGAAATCACTATGAGCAATTGAACCTTATTGAAGAGAAAAGACTTACAGCACTTTGTCACGGTTAATTATATCAAAAAAGGATGATGAGAGCACATGACAAGAAAATTCATCCCCGTTGCTTTAGAAAAAGAGATTTAGTGCTGAAAAGGATCCTTCCAAATCAACATGATAATCAAAGAAAATGGACACCAAATTGAGAAGGCCCGTATGTGGTGAAAAAGGCCTTTTCTAGTGGGGCATTGATTTTGGCAGAAATGGACGAAAGTGATTTACCTGCTCTGATAAATTCAGATGCTGTAAAGAAATATTTTACTTAAAAAAAAAGAAAAAAGGTAAAAAAATGAAAAAATGATGACTCATCCGAAGTTGAAAACCTGAAAAAGGCGGCTTGAATGCGAAGAAGAAGTATCATTCCACAATACAAGGGCAAGTGTAGTTTGATGAACTCTAAAAGATCAAAGAAGTCATCTAATTTAGTTTTAAAAAAAATCTAGGAATATTCTATTCATGATTATCTTATAATCATCATTTGGGCACCTTTGTTTCAATTCAAATACTTTACCATGTACTTGTTATCAGTCTAATGAAATATGCTTTCTTTCTTTTGGGAATAACACTTATCCATTCTTTTATTCTCATTTTTATCCACCATATGAATAGAAGAAATGTGGGATTGCATTTTATTGGTCTTGGACTTAAAATGATGAAAAGAAAAATAAACATGAAAGATCTTGGCATTACTTTTTAAAAGTTGACAAAGGCAAATGAAAAAGGATGAGAAAAGTATGACAGGACATTGATGTTACAGACTTTTGAAGAAGAAAAATATTGTGGTAAGATGTTAAGAACAGATTGGTCGTACAAAAATTCTGATAAAAGAAGCCAAAAGTGAGAGATTTTGAGAACCTTTTTACTACAATGAATAATTTTGATTGCATTACATGCATTGCATTTAGAGCACTCAGTACATGCATCCATGAACAGTTTTAATAAGGACAGAGACTTTCCATTTCCTGATCGAATAAAAGATTTCAAAATAGAAGAATTTACTTGTTAAAAGAAAAAAACTCAGTTTTGAGAGAAGATGAGATTTTAAAGTTGTTGAGCCTTTGTTGAGAGGAGCTTTTTTCGGATAAAATTTTAAAGTTGTTGAGCCTCTGCTGAGAGGAGCTATTTCAAATGAGATTTTAAAGTTGTTGAGCCTCTGCTGAGAGGAGCCTTTTTCAGATAAAATTTTAAAGTTGTTGAGCCTCTGCTGAGAAGAGCTTTTTCAAATGAGATTTTAAAGTTATTGAGCCTCTACTGAGAGGAGCCTTTTCCAAGATGAGATTTGTAAAATCGTTGAGCCTCTGCTGAGAGGAGCCTTTTTCAAGATTTTAAAGTTGTTGAGCCTCTGCTGAGATGAGCCTTTTCAGATGAGATTTTTAAAGTCATTGTGCCTCTGCTGAGAGGAGCCTTTTTCAAGATTTTAAAGTTGTTGAGCCTCTATTGAGAGGAGCTTTTTCAAATGAGATTTTAAAGTTGTTGAGCCTCTGTTGAGAGGAGCCTTTTTCAAGATGAGATTTTTAAAGTCGTTGAGCCTCTACTGAGAGGAGCTTTTTTCAAGATTTGAAAGTTGTTGAGCCTCTGTTGAGATGAGCCCTTTTCAAATGAGATTTTAAAGTTGTTGGGCCTTTGCTGAGAGGAGCTTTTTCAGATTTTAAGTTTTCGAAAGTTGTCGAGCCTCAAATGAGAGGAGCATTTTCGATAAAAAAAATCATTTGGATTCTGGACAAAATTGTTGTCTTTGTCTTTGCCCTATTACTGATTACCAGTAATGTGCAAAGAGGGGCAGCTGTAGACATCAATTTGTCCAGAAAAAGATACAAAGTACGTATAAAATATGAAATATAATAAAAAGATACAAAATACAAAAAAAATACGAAATACAAAAAAAAAAGTAGAACAGAACAAAAAATCAAGGATGGCAGTGGTGCCATCCCCGGCACCACTACCACCACCCGTGCCACCAGACCCACCAAACCCTACACTGCCACCACCGTGCCACCTGACCACCAAACCCTACACTGCCACTACCCGTGATTGCTAGACCCTACCCTTCACCCCTCTAATTAATTTTTTCATTGACAAACTACCAGATATAGCCAAGATTAATAAAAGACGCATGGAGCTCGTGTTTACACCCGTGCCGAGCCCCATGCCCTTTCCCCCAAACACACGGAGCTCTATAAATAGAGCTCTTGGCGAAGTAAAAAAAAAAAAAAAGAAAGAGGAGGAAGAAAGAGACGCTGCCAAAAAAAAACATAAAAAAATATACACAGTCCTCCCGTAGGGAGGAACCCAACGTCGAGTTTTCTGCACGAAGAAGGAAAAAAAAGAGTTAGTTTCAAAAAAAAAAGAGTCAGAACACTAAAATTTATAGTTTCACCGAAACTTCACCAGCAAATCTACGGATTTTGAGACTCTGTTTGGTGAAAAGGACGTCAGATCTGTGTTCAGGGGGTCGAAAAGAGTTTGTGAGAGATTTTTACAATTTTTCGACATCGTCGACGGTGGCTGGAGCTCGCCGCAGGCAAGGACTGCGACGGCTATCGCGACGGACGACCACCGGCCCCAGATAGGCTGAGAAGAGAGAAAAAAAGGTTTTTTTGCTGAGAAAGGGAAGAAATGAATGAAATTTTTTTTTTTTAACTTTTATATAAACTGTCAATAGCCAAAACGACGTCGTTTCAATAAACGCCCAAAACGACGTCGTTTAGACCAAGTAGGATCCGTGCGTCAACCCGCGACCCGACCCGGGGTCCGCGCACCCGACCCAATGACCTGCTTCTCCATCAGCCCCTGACCGATCCATTCGAACCGGACCGCGCTTGAACAGTTGCCAGATCGAGCCGAACCGTAGGACCGAACTGCTCGTTGACCGGATCATTGACCGGCCCGGTAGGTAAAATTTTTTTTTTGAATTTTTCTTATTTTTTTATATATTATTTTATTAATATTTATGCATATTAAAATAATTATATTTGTTAGATTAAATGATGAAATTGTGGTTAATTTTTTTTATGTAATTATGTTAATTTTTAAAATAAACTTTAAAAACAATAATATAAAAATAAACTTAATAATAATACTAAAGTAATAAAAAATGTAGGAAAAGGAAATTTTTATTCGACGATAAGATTCAAAGGTATTCCGAGTAGTGATGCCTACGAAATCTCTAGGTGAGAAGATTTTTTGTAAAATATTATCAGTGTATTGGAATATTTATAGAAAATCTTCAATATAATAAAATTTTCATTTTTCTTCAATTTTTTTAAAATAAAAATTTCTTTTTTTATAATAATAAATAAAAATTGATTAATGTATTAAAAATAAGTAATAAAAATAGGAAGAAAAGAAATTTAATCCAATGATGGGATTCTAAAAGTATTCCGAGTAGAAATGCTTTAAGAAATCTCTAGGTAAGAAGATTTTTTGTAAAATATTACCAGCGTATTGGAATATTTATAGAAAATCTTCAACATAATTAAATTCCTTTTTCTTCAAAATTTTAATTAAAATTAAAAAATTAATAAAATTTTTGAATGAGAATAAAATGTGTGCATAAACATGAAAATATTTTGCATGGCATTCATGACATAATTTTTTACGAAAAGTAAATTTAGACCTCCCAAAGATGAGATTCTAAAAGTATTCCGAGTAGAGATACTTTAAGAAATCTCTAGGTGAGAAAGAGTTCTTTTAATGTTACCAATATACTGGAACATTTTAAGAATCATTTCAATAAAAAGGTTTTGATTTATTTTTCTCGAGAATAATTTTTTTTGAAAAAATAATAAAAAAATTAAGGAAATTATTTTTCGAATATTGAAAATAAGACTGTTTGTATCAAAATCAAAGGATAACACGTTGTTAATTGGTACCGTTTTTAACGGGCGCTGTGGGGGTGCTAATCCTTCCCCCACGTAATCGACTCCGAACTAGACATTGCGCAGACCCTA
>NW_019168004.1:13234298-13287370 GCF_002303985.1 Durio zibethinus
AGTCTTGAATAGGTGTTTACGTCTTTGCATAATTTCTATTTCACAGAAAATGTGTAAAGAGGGGCAACTGTGACACCTCATTTTGTTCGGAATTCTTTGTCAATTGAGACTAATCCAAGTTCAGTTGCAGGGATTTTTATTCATTTGTATTTTAGATTTTTTTATTTCATATTTATCATTTTTATTTTTATTTTATGATTTATTTTCTTTTTCTTTCTTTTGATTATCTGATTAATTAAAGAAAAAGAAGGAAAAAAAAAGCTGAAAGATTGAGACTAAGCTTGTGATTGTGATGATTGTTATTTAGATGCTAATCTTTAGCATTGGATGATTAATTGAATTGAATTGAAACTCTATCAACAATGAATGTACAAGCTGAAAAAGGGGGAGAAAAAAATAAAAAAAAAGAAAAAAAACTGAGGAAAGATGGAAGAAGAATCCGAATAGGAGAAGGCAGGCGTCTTGATACACGCCACAATCTTTTTTTCCAAACAAAAATTGTCGTTTCATTTTCTTAGGATTTTTTTTGGTTTTCTTGAATGTCAATAAAAAAAAAAAGAGAAATGAGAGAGTTTATTTCGATTCATATCAGTCAGGCCGGTATTCAGGTCGGCAATGCTTACTGGGAGCTTTCCTGTCCCGAGCATGGCATTCAGCCTGATGGCCAAATGCCAAGTGATAAGACTGTTGGTGGAGGAGATGATGCTTTCAACACCTTTTTTAGTGAAACTGGTGCCGGAAAGCACGTTCCTCGCGCTATATTTATTGATCTGGAGCCTACTGTTATCGATGAAGTTAGGACTGAAACGTATCATCAGTTGTTCCACCCTGAGCAACTCATCAGTGGGAAAGAAGATGCTGCCAACAATTTCGCCCGTGACCATTATACGATTGGAAAAGAGATTGTTGATCTTTGCTTGGATCGTATTCGAAAGCTCACTGATAACTGTACCGGACTCCAAGGGGTCTTGGTTTTCAATACTGTTGGTGGTGGTACTGGTTCTGGCCTTGGATCTCTTCTCTTGGAGCGTCTCTCTGTTGACTATGGAAAGAAGTCAAAACTTGGTTTCACTGTGTATCCTTCACCTCAGGTTTCTACATCTGTTGTAGAGCCTTACAACAGTGTGCTGTCCACTCATTCGCTCCTTGAGCACACTGATGTTGCTGTGCTTCTCAATAATGAAGCCATATATGACATCTACAAGCGTTCTCTGGACATTGAATGACCCACTTATACCAATCTTAACCGCCTTGTCTCTCAGGTTATCTCATCTCTTACTACCTCTTTGAGGTTTGACGGAGCTCTGAATGTGGATGTGACCGAGTTTCAGACTAACTTGGTTCCCTATCCCAGGATTCATTTTATGCTTTCTTCCTATGCACCTGTTATTTCAGCTGAGAAGGCTTACCATGAGCAACTATCAGTGGCTGAGATCACCAACAGTGCTTTTGAACCCTCTTCCATGATGGCCAAATGTGACCCACGCCATGGAAAGTACATGGCTTGCTGCCTCATGTATCGAGGTGATGTTGTGCCCAAAGATGTGAATGCAGCTGTGGCCCCCATCAAGACCAAGCGCACAATCTAGTTTGTTGATTGGTGCCCTACTGGATTTAAGTGTGGTATCAACTACCAGCCACCTACAGTTGTTCCAGGAGGAGACCTTGCCAAGGTGCAGAGGGCTGTCTGCATGATCTCCAACTCAACCAGTGTTGCAAAAGTGTTTTCCCGCATTGACTACAAATTTGATCTCATGTATGCCAAGCGTGCTTTTGTGCACTGGTATGTTGGTGAAGGCAAGGAGGAGAAGGAGAACTAAAGGGAATTTATGCCAAGCTCGTGGTTGTTGTCATGGTACTTTTGATCTGCACACTCTCACTTTTGTTTTCGGCTATAATTAGTGGAAATCGCAGATTTCTCCAGCCTTCTGAGATCAATGCAGAAGAACTTTAAGAAAGTACCAAGGCTGGCAGCTGGAAGCCATCATCTGCTCCAACCACAAATGGTGGGCTTTCCATGCTTGTATATTGGCAAGGTTACTACGGGTCAATTAATGGTTTTCCTCCACAGCAGCAACCTTTACTCCGACTCCCACCTGGCTTGCCAATGCCACCTTCCATGCAGCAATCTATGCAATATCTAGCCATGAACGTGTCATTACCTGTTGCAGCTCCAAACTAGCCAGCCTCTCAGTTTTCTGAAAACAGTCAGTTGCTGCCACCCCTTTGCTCAAAAAGACATAGAGATTGTTCGTGTGTCACCTCCAGAATTGATGTTAGCACCAGACATCTCTGCATTTATTTAAAGAAGGGCAGCTACCTATCCTATGTTTGTGAAGATAGAGAGGAATACAGTTAGCAAAACCAGCTTCAAGACAGGCTCACCCAAGACCTTAAACCCGAGCCATTCATTAATCAAAACCAAAGCCTTGAGTTGGAACCCATTCAAGAAACAATCTAGGCCTGATTCAAAAAGTTGGCCTAAATTGGTTTTGATTCGGGATTAAGCTCAATTTTTGGTAAGATGTTTTCTTTCCCGTTTTGATTTTTTTTTTTTTTGTTCTAGCATGTCATTCATTCACTTATTTTATGTTTTTGTGATTTAAAAACATTTTTTAATAATAAAAATAATAATTTCAAAAAAAATATTCTCGAGAAAAAATTGAAAGTATCAATTTTCCTTGAAAATAAAGTTTTCAAAAAAATAAATTTTTTTTTTTAGGAAAAGTTGAAAGTATCAATTTTCCTCGAAAATCAAAGTTTCCAAAAAAATATTTTTGGGGAAAAGTTGAAAGTATCAATTTTTCTTAAAAATAAATTTTCAAAAAAATAAATTTTTAAGGAAAAGTTGAAAGTATCAATTTTCCTCGAAATTAAAGTTTTAAAAGAATATTTTTTGAAAAAGTTGGAAGTATCAATTTTCTTTAAAAATAAATTTTCAAAAAAAAAAGAGTTTTTGAGAAAAAGTTGAAAGTATCAATTTTCCTCGAAATTAAAGTTTCAAAAGAATATTTTTTGGGAAAAGTTGAAAGTATCAATTTTTCTTAAAAATAAATTTTCAAAAAAAAAGGTTTTTGAGGAAAAGTTGAAAGTATCAATTTTGCTCGAGATTAACATTTCTAAAAAATGTTTTGGGGAAAAGTTGAAAGTATCAATTTTTCCTGCACAAAAATAATTATTCTTTTATTCCTTTTTTTTTTCAATGTTAAATAATCCGACGATAGAGCATCTGCAAGTGAAACAGTAGTTTTTCTTGTATACTCTTGAGGTGAGGGAATTTTCTCAAATTTTTGCTAAAAGTATTAGAGTTAATTGAGAATAATTTTCAATAATTAATTACTTGGTAAAATTTTAAGGCTCATTGGATAACACAAATTTAAGTTGGTACCATCTTTTGATGGGCGTTGTGAGGGTGCTATAACCTTCCTTATATGTAACCGAACTCTTGAACCCTGTTCTGGTTAGTAGACCTGAACCTATTCTTTTAGGGACCTTTAAACTTAGGTGTTCCCTGAAAGGACAGATTCCTTAGGTGGCTAATCGCACCTAGATAAAAAAGATTGGTGGCGACTCCTAAAAGTCAATGTCTAGCGATAGATCCCCGGATCTAGACGTTATGACACTAACCTTGAATGGTGTGGTCAAAAAATCATTTAATACTATCTCACGCATAAAATGAAGGACATAATATCCACATTCAGTGTTACCGGGTTGACGAGATACCTAAAAATTAAATTGAATAGGTTTAGGAAACATTTATCCACACTAACTCAACATAAAAGAATAAATTTGACATTTACCAATAATGACACCCATTTCGGTTTCTTTGTCTTCTTATTGAATGTAGATATTACCCTAATTGAAAAGAAAAAAAATACTTAATACAAAAATAAAATTACTTATGAAAAAATAAAAGATATATAATAAAATAAAGTGTAATACCTCTTAATAAAAGTTTGAATATCGGGGTTAGGCATCGCCGTTGGATTAACTGAATTAAGTAAGTATGGTGTTAAGGATTTGGTGTCAATGACAATAAGTACCTAATGATGACTGCAAAATAATAACAATGATATACTCGGATTATACATCAGTTCAGATTTGGGTAAGGTTGGAATATAACTTACACCGTATTATACGGAAGCAAATAATAATCAGCCAGTCTTTTCATGCATTCGATCACATGATTAGCATAATAAGTGATTTTGTCTCTCACTTACTAATGAAGTTGGGGTCAACGAATCTAAATTTGTTGGTCAACTATCTCTCATTGAGCTATCTATATAGGAAGCTACATGATAACAATCAACACTGCTAGTTAGTATTACACCCTAATATAGATTAATACATATTGAATGTACATATTTATATTTATAAGCTAACCTTACATAAACAATAATATCAGCAGCTGATAATTCATCCAGTTCATAAAATTTTTTAACTTCCTCCAGACCAATAAAAGAAAATGATGGTTTATCAAATAACCGTTTCTCAGACTCAATGGTTATGAAGTTTCCTCCAGATAAATGCTCCAGTAAATATTTAGATAACTCATCCATGGTAGCCTGAGTAAGGGTCATACTATGAGTCCCAACAACCTGCTACAATATTGAATGAAATATAAGTATTAAAACTAAATCAATAAATATAATAAATAAATTAGTATTAAAATTATAAACAAAATCATACTTCTTGGGTGGTAGCAAAGGATGGGTTCATTTCTTTACTTACAATGGAAAGTTGTCCTACATGGACGATGCTACCATATTAGCCTACTGGCATGTTATGCTACATTACTACCAACATGGACTCCAAAGTAGTGAGACTTTGCTATTTCTCATTGAGGCATTGCTCTTGGTCATCAATTCATTACTATTGTTGCTCAATGATTGCTTCATATTGTGTATTTCTCATTCGCGAGGTTTTGAGTTGATTACCAAAAAACTTTGATGGCAAGACAAATTTACCAATCCCTTGAACGCAACCAAGCCTTTCTTTAGTGCCGAATGCTAAAGACAAAGGATCTTTGCCATATTAGGTTTCTAGTTCACTAGATTTAACTTTGACACCATAATCATCCTGAAAGATAATAATAAGATGGGCTGTAACAATAAATTTATACAAGCTACTATACAGTCATGCATACAACCACAATATCAATCATACATTATATTAAAAAAGTAGTTATACATACAATCTTTTTTGCCATTCCTTTGTTTGCATTATCTACAAAGGATCCATCATTTCGTACATGTCCTTGTTTCCAGACATCCCATTTGGAAACTTTAGTGCTAGAGCTCACTGATTCTTATTAAATTACCATAATATAAGAATCAGAAGTATGAAATGAATGTTCATAAATATTCATTAATGATGTTAAAACAAGTGTGCGAATATATAGAAGCTCATACTTCATATTTGCATATCATTTTCTCGCTATCCGATGGTGATATTTTTGTTTGGTCCCAATGTTTCGTTGCTTTTTTTTTTATTTTCTACAAAAAAAATAAATTACATCAATCACATATGAAGATCAAAGGCTATATTGCATAAAGACTTATAAACAATATTTTTGGTAATGGGTTTACGTACTGAGAAATCTTTTGAAACCCGATATCAAATAAAATTTATCTAATCTTCAACACTTATCACATATGCATATGCTGTAGGTGGAACAGTTAATTCATCACCTTGATCAGCTAGCAGTAAAATATATTAAGTTGTCAATCTGCTTTTAAGTCTCTGAATCCTTTCTCAGTAGATTGTAACACAATCTTTTTACAGTTAATTAGAACGTCAAACATTTCCTAAATTATTTAACACAATTAGTAAGAACATATTGAATTTTAATTAAATGATCATTTAACAAATTTTACGAAATAATTGAATAAACATACCATAACTGACTGCTATATATCATCCTTTAGATCATTAGGAACTCGTCGCCAATTGGTGTATGTAAATGAAATCTTATGACAAATGACAGCTCCAATATGGGTAACCAACTTAGCAGCTCTTTCAAACACAGGCTATCTACTTTGATTGAAGTCAACGTGAATTTTTGTGTCACTCACTTTAAGTTGTTTATTTGGGCCCTTTTTTTTAGCTTATAGTTGTGTCTTTTGCATGTTGAATAGAAAGAGAATGATGTCGTTCAAAGTTCATAATACCTACATACAGAAACACCATTCAGCAAATCAATAAGTAATGTACTCAGACACAATCTTTAGCAAACCATTCAAAAATACCATTCAGCAAGCCATTTAAAAATACTATTCACCAAACGATTCAGCATACCAATATCATACAATACCATTCAGCAAAATAATATCACATAACAAGGTTCAGTAAAACCACATTATTAACATAAAACTACACAAAAATAGCATACATGCAATGATAGGTGCTTTGACGACTATGCTTACAATGAAATGAATAAAAATATATATTCATATGTAAATAGTAAAAAATCAAAAAAAAAATAGCTCTACCAAATAATATAAATAATATAATAAAAAAAATTATAAAGACATACCGGTTAACAGAAAGGTGCGTGCCAGTGATTTGTTAAAGATTGGTGGCAATGATAGGGATAAAGAAACTAAAAGTCTGATATAAATGTGTTTGTAGGTTTGGTTTCGTTGATTAATACAGCCTTTAATCGTTCTATGTTCTAACAGCTTTTGAGTCCGATGTCTAAGACACGAAATGAATATAAAATTTATTATTAAATGTATTTTTTTAAACAAATGCCTTCAATAATCTCTTTAAAATTATACTTGGAGATTATTAAAGGTATTTTTTACTGAAAGACACCTTTAGTAATTTAAAAATAATTTTGAAAGGAAATTTATTAAAGGCGTTTCTCCTCAAAAAATGCCTTTGATAATTTTTTAAAAAAATTATTAAAGGCATTTTTAATAGATAACCACCTCCGATAATAATGTACGTAAATTAGAAAAAATTAGTGAAGGCGTTTTTATGGAATAAACGCCTTCACTAAGCGTCTCAAAATTTGAGTTCTAAAATATTGAAGGCATTTTTCACTGGAAAACACCTTTAATAATCTCAAAAAATTTAAGAGAAAATTATTGAAGGCGTTTGTTCTCAAAAAAATACTTTCAATAATTACGCACGTAAATTAGAAAGAATTAGTGAAAGTATTTTTTCTAGAATAAACGCCTTCACAAAGCCTCTCAAATTTTGAGTTGTAAAATATTGAAGGCGTTTTTCACTTAAAGACACTTTTAATAATCCCTAAATTTTTAAGAAAAAATTATTGAAGGCATTTGTTCTCAAAAAAATACCTTCAAAAATTATGCACGTAAATTAGAAGAAATTAGTGAAGGCATTTTTTCTAGAATAAACACCTTCACTAAGCGTCTTAAATTTTGAGTTGTAAAATATTGAAGGCATTTTTCACTTGAAGACACTTTTAATAATCTCAAAAATTTTAAAAGAAAATTATTGAAGGTATTTGTTCTCAAAAAATACCTTCAATAAATATGCACATAAATTAGAAAAAATTAGTGAAAATATTTTTTCTAGAATAAACGCCTTTATAAAATATCTTAAAATTTGAGTTGTAGAATATTGAAGGCGTTTTTCACCTAAAAAAGCCTTTAATAATCCCAAAAATTTTAAGAAAAAATTTTTTTAAAGGTGTTTGTTCTCAAGAAATGCCTTCAAAATTATGCACATAAATTAGAAGGAATTAGTGAAGGTGTTTTTTAGAATAAACGCCTTCACTAAGTATCTCAAAATTTGAGTTTTAAAATATTGATGGCATTTTCCACTAGAAGACGCCTTTAATAATCTCAAAAATTTTAAAAAAAAATTATTGAAGACGTTTGTTCTCAAGAAACATCTTCAATAATTATACACAAAAATTAGAAGGACTTAGTGAAGGCATTTTTTCTAGAATAAACGCATTCACTAAACTTCTAAATATTTGAGTTCTAAAATAGTGAAGGCATTTTTCACTGAAAGACGCCTTTAATAATCTTAAAAATTTTAAGAAAAAATTATTGAAGGTATTTGTTTTAAAAAAAAAATGCCTTCAAAAATTATGCACGCAAATTAGAAGGAGTTAGTGAAAGCATTTTTCCTAAAATAAACACCTTCACTAAGTGTCTCAAAATTTGAGTTGTGAAATATTAAAGGCGTTTTCCACTTGAAGATGCCTTTAATAATCTCAAAAATATTTTTAAAAAATTATTGAAGGCGTTTGTTGTAAAAAAAATGCCTTTAATAATTATGAACATAAATTAAAAGGAAAGTGAATGTGTTTTGTTAGAATAAACGCCTTCACTAACCATTGTAAAATTTGAGTAGTGAAATATTGAAGGCATTTTTCACTGGAAGACGATTCTAATAATCTCAAAAATTTTAAGAGAAAATTATTAAAGGCGTTTGTTCTCAAAAAACACCTTAAAAAATTATGCATGTAAATTAGAAAGAATTAGTGAAGGCGTTTTGCTAGAATAAACGCCTTCACTAAGCATCCCAAAATTTGAGTAGTAGAATATTGAGGGCGTTTTTCACTAGATGACGCATTTAATAATGTTAAAAGTTTTAAGAAAAAATTATTGAAGGCGGTTGTTCTCAAAAAATACCTTTAATAATTATTCACATAAATTAGAAAGAATTAGTGAAAGCATTTTTTCTAGAATAAACGCATTCACTAACCATCTGGAATATTGAAGGTATTTTTCATTGGAAGACGCCTTTAATAATCTCAAAAATTTTAAGAAAAAAATTTTTAAGGCGTTTGTTCTAAAAAAATACCTTCAATAATTATGCATATTAATTAGAAGCAATTAGTGAAGGCATTTTTTCTAGAATAAATGTCTTCACTAAGCGTCTTAAAATTTGAGTTCTGAAATATTGAAGGCATTTTTCATTGGAAGACACATTTAATAATTTCAAAAATTTTAAGAGAAAATTATTGAAGGTGTTTATTCTCAAAAAATGCATTCAATAATTATGTACATAAATTAGAAGGAATTAGTGAAGGCATTTTTTCTTGAATAAATGCCTCAACTAACCGTTTAAAAATTTGAGTTATGAAATATTAAAGGCATTTTTCACTAGAAGACACCTTTAATAATCTCAAAAATTTTAAGAAAAAATTATTGAAGGCATTTGTTCTCAAGAAACGCCTTCACTAACCGTCCTAAAGTTGAGTTGTGGAACATTGAATGGATTTTTCACTAGAAGACACCTTTAGTAAATTCCTCTAATAAAAAAATAAATTACTCAAGGTGTTTTTCTAGAATAAATGCCTTCAATTACCACTTAAAATTTTAGAGTTGTAAAATTATTGAAGGCATTTTTAGTAGAAATGCCTTCAATTACCACTCAAGGTGTTTTTCTGGAATAAATGCCTTCAATTACCACTCAAGGTGTTTTTCTGGAATAAATGCCTTCATTGATATTCACAAAGAAAAATGAGAGAATTATTGAAGGCATATAATGCAACAAACACCTTCAATAAATACACCTTAAAAATTAGATAAAATTTTTGAAGGCGTTTTTGGGGCCTAAACGCCTTTAATAATCCCAAACTATTATACTACGACTTTGTTGATGGTTCTATAATTTATTTAAAAAATATTTAGGAGAAAATTATTGAAGGCATTTCTCTTAGTAAACGCCTTCATTAATCCTGTCCAATAAAATTGTCTCCAAACTTAGCGATCCAATCATCAACTTGAAGCTTCATCTTTATTATTTTACTATTTCTCTTTCTAAACCAACTACAATTTACTTTCCCTTTTCTTCAGTTTTTACTATTCAAGCATTATCTTTTAAAACCCTATTTCGATTTTTCATTAGTTATTTACTAATATTTTTACTTAATTCGACTATTCCTTCAGCTTTTGTAATTGGCAATTTTCATTTTGGATTAAATAATTTTCTCCAAAACTCACCTTCTTCAAATACCCATTTGTAACCCATCATCCACTTTCCTTTCCCTTTCATTTTTTTTTTTGGGTTTTTTTTTGTACTTGTTTTACCTTATTTCAACTCAAACTATAAAAACTCTTGGATACTGTCTACATTAGCAGCAGATTTTAACATTCATAATATCAGGTACCTGATAAAATACTTCACAATAAGGAGTTCTCATTTTTTGTAAGTACTGTTCTTATTTTATTCTTTTGTTTAAAACATAGTAAACTTAAGTATTTGACATGTTCATTTTTATATACATTATTTATATATATTTGGTCTGATAATGTAGCAAGTATTAAATGGATAAGCATTGGATGCAAAAGTCAAGATTAAGTCAAGAGTACAGAGATGAAGTGAAAATTTTTTTTAATTTTGCATTTAAGAATACAAGTGAAGATGATATGATATTATGCCCATGTCTGAAGTGTGGTAATATAGATTGGCAAATGTGTCAAGTTATTTTTAAACATTTAATTTGTATTGGAATTCCCTCGAGATATGTTAATTGGTATTTTCATGAAAAGTTCATATCGTCAAGGTTTTCTACTAAAGTTTCTTCAACTTTAAGGGCTCTCCAACACTATCATGATCTTTTTATAGTAGATGACATTAAAGGCATTTTGTGAGATGCTTGTAATATTCATAACCAACATTTTCATAATTTTTCTCCCTAAAATGATAGATTTAATCAGTCTAATATTGAAATGAATGAATTTGGTGAACCTGGGATAGGTGTAGGTGACCAACAACCTAGAGGAAAAGTATCAAAGTTTTATAGGTTGCTTGAGGATATGAATGAAGAACTTTATGAAAGCTCGAAGCATTCAAGGTTATTTTTCTGTGTCCGTCTTTTTCACTTGAAATGCTTATGTGGATGAACGGAAAACTCTTTGACTTTATTATTAGAGTTTATGAAAGAAATGTTTCCTTTTGCAAAAATTCTTAAATTTTGTAAGGAATTAAAGAAGATGATCAAGGATTTAGGTCTCAAATATGAGAAAATTCATAGTTATCCCAATGATTGCATGTTGTAATGAGGTGATAGAAAAAATAAAAAATCTTGTCATGTGTGTGGTGTTTCTCATTAGGTAGATAAAAACTCCAATGAAAGGTTAAATGGGGATGATGATGAGGTCAGTGTCAAAAAGAAACTTGTTAAGATTTTATGTTATTTTTCATTAATACCAAGGCTTTAACGACTCTTCATGTCTTTCAAAACTACAGATTCAATGGGGTGGCATCATGAGAAGCGGATAGATGATGGATTATTGAGGCATCCTATAGATTTTTTAGCATGAAAATCATTTCATTCTAGGTTTTCAAACGTTACATCTGATCCTTGAAATGTTATGCTTGGATTAGCATCTAATGGATTCAACTCATTCAAAATGAGAAGAACTTCTTATAGTTCTTGACCAGTTGTATTGATTTCTTACAATTTGCCACCATGGATTACTATGAAACAATAATAATTTATATTGTCTATGATAATTCCTGAGAAAAAAGTTCAGGTAATGATATAGACATTTACTTACAATTTCTTATTAAAGAGTTAAAGTAATTATAGGAAGAATTTGAGACCTATGATGCATTAAAAAAAAAGAACTTCAATATATGTACTGCTTTATTATGGACTATCAATAACTTTTTTACTTATGCAAATTTATCTGGTTAGAGTACAAAAAGTTATTATACCATGTTGTACTATACAGACATGTTTGAAGTGGTTACCTAATGATAAGAAGTTCTGTTATGTGGGACACCATTGATGGTTAGATGATAATCATCGATTTAAATTCTAAAAACATCTCTTTGATGGAATTGAAGAGTTGAAGAGATCACCTTTGCCCATTAGTGTGTCTAATATCTTGTCAAAATTAAAAGATATCAATTTCACTTATGAAAAAATGACTCCATTAAAAAAAAGAGTGACAGACATGTTTAAAGGTATCTGGCCTCATATTATGTAAGTTGGTGATACTAATACTGACTTTGGTGATCATGATGTTCAAAGTAATGAAAAGAATGATAAAGAATATAACCCTAATGCGTCTGAGTTATGGAAAAAAAATATCTTTTTTAAGTTACCTTATTGAGAATATAATTTATTATGTCATTACCTTGATTTAATGCATATAGAGAAGAATATTTACGAAAATTTTATTAAGATAATTTTTAATGTGAATAGAAGATCAAATGATGACTTAAAGAGTCAACCTGACCTAATTGATATGGGGATTCGCCCTGACCTTCAGCCGAAATTACTTTCTAATGGCAAATATCGATTGTCTGTTGCTTGTTTTGAGATTTTTAAATCTGAAAAAGATGTGGTTACAATGTTTCAAAAAATGTCAAAGTTTCGGAAGGCTATACGTCAAATATATAGAGATGTGTGAATCTGAAAGAGCAAAAATTTTTTTCATTGAAGTCACATGATTATCATATTTTGATGCAAGACTTATTTCCAATTGCTTTATGTTTATCAATGTCAAAGCAAGTCACTTCTGTGGTAATTGAATTGAGTAACATATTTAAATATTTATATGGGAAATGTAATGAATGTGGAAGAGCTTGACAAACTTCAAGATTGAGCCATGATTACTTTATGCTATTTAGAGAAAATTTTTCCTCCAAACTTTTTCACTGTTATGATACATTTGTTTATCCACCTTCCATATGAAGTAAAAGTCGATGGGCCAATTTATTATCGATGGATGTATCCTATCGAAAGGTATTATTGTTTAATGGATTGATTAGGTTTTTATTGATGATCATGCCACTCTAATTAAAAAGATATATGACTAATGTTTTATGTGATAGGTTTTTAGGGAGGTTAAAGTCTTATTATTGCAACAAACGCTATCCGAAAGGTTCTATTGCTGAAGGATATTTAGCAAAATAGTGTATGACATTTTGTTCTCGTTATTTAGAAGATATTGAAACAAGATTTAACAAACCATCGAGAAATGTTAGTATGCAACAACATAACTCTGCCTATAGGTATCTTTTTCAAAGTTTTGGACAACCAATAGGCAAAGCTAAAATGGGGGAGTTAGATGATAAATCTTGCACATAAGCACATCGATATGTTCTTTTTCATCACGATGCTATTGAATTGTTTCACACGTAAGCTTTTTAGCAAGAAAATTATTCATTACATTAACCATAATTTAATCTATTTTTTTATTGTTAATACTTTATTATGATACTTTGTAGTAAGTATAGAAATAATTTGAGAGCTCTTGCACATTATCAACAATTAAACCCTCTAGGGCTTGATAAGTTTTTTGTCAAAAACTTTTACGAATGGTTAGGAGCAACCGTAAGTAATGCCATATTTCCATTTATGACAAATCTACTTAAAATGCTTACGGTATAATTAACATTAATAACATATATATTTATTCCACTTTTATAGGTTTGAAGTGGAAGGCTTGTTAATGAAGAGGTAAAGTATCTTTCACAAGGTTCAAACAAGATTGTGAAACGATAAAAAGGTTTTGTCATCAATAGATTTAAATTTCACACTAAATCTTGGGAGGGATTTAGCAGTAGAAAAATTCAAGAGTTGTTGTTACTTTATCAACTATTAGTTATGCTAATGCTAGGGACACAAATATGGCATGATTAATGACATCATTGAGTTAGATTATTATGATAAGTGGAAAGTTGTCTTATTTCAGTGTGATTGGGCTGACGTGAATAGTACGAGAGGTATTAAGAAAGATTAGTATGGATTTACACTTGTGAATTTTTCTTGATTAATTCCCACTGGACAACAACTCATCAATGAACCTTATGTTTTTTCATCTCAAGTCAAACAAGTTTTTTTATTTTGAAGATCCCAAAGAATTGGGTTAGTTTGTTGTTCTTCAAAACACACCTAGAGACTTATTTGATATGGGGTTAAATATAAGAGCTGATGTTGAACATGGAACTGAATGTTATCCTTTTGCTGAACAAAACTTGGATGAAAATATCTCTAGTACCTATGCTCAGTGGGTCCGCAAAGATGTTAATGAAGACATTTGTGAACCATGATGGATCATCTATAATTTATAATTCAAGTGTTTAAGACATAATATAGTAAATGATTATATGTAATTAATGTTGCATTCGCTATTGTGTATTTATTGTATTATAAATCATACATTATCTTTTGATTTAATTAAATCAATATGTTTTTTTTGTATCATAGGTTATGATTTCTTAACTTCTCAATGTCTTTATATATGTTCTAAACTAATATCTTTTATATATTCATTTTTATGATGCAGATAAGCTATAATATGGAGAAGTAAATTGAAAGAAATACATAAAAGAGATATTAATTCAAAACCATCCGCGACACCTGTTGATATTGGTGATGGACTAAATCCTTTAGAGGGGAATGAACATACTATCGGATCTAACTCAGTCAATTTTAACCCTTCAACTGATATTAGATCTAGCAATACGGAAGGTTTAAGTTTATATAGTATCCTGTCAATTGATCATGTTTTAAATTTGAATGCAGGTATCATATACCCCATATTTACAAATCGATTATAATGATAAAAGTATTGCCATTTTACAAATTAATTTTTTTATTTTTGTAGTTGATAACAATGGTCAACAGAGAACCAAAGGCCAGACAACTTTAAAGGAATTGTTTGTACTACCTCTGAACGAGCGTATTATCATTTCTGCAAACTCTGATAAGCAAACAATTGGTGAAGAGGCTTAACTATTGGCTGAATTTCTAGGTATGCTTGCCCATAATGGAATGAAATTGCCTATTCATTATGAAACATGGCATAAAGTTTCAATAGAAGTAAAGGCTGATACTTTAAACTTTATTGAAGTATTAGTATAATTAATTACATATAACAAAAATTAATTATTTTAAATTTGATTTATTGATTAAAACCTTTTATTTTTGTATTATTACAATCAAGATTTGTACTTAAAATATCAACTTTTATTTGTGCTTAAGTCATTGGGAAAGAAATGAAAAGATTATAAGCATAATTTGAAGAATAAGCATTTCAATAGAAATACAACTGTAGAGGCGACGATGGAAAATCTTCCCCATAATGTGATTAGATGGCAATATGAACAATTAATTAGATTTTGGTTCTCAAGAAAATGAAATGTACTAATTTATAACTTTGTATAGTAGAATGAAATAATAAAAGTGTTTTTTACTTTAAGTTGGTAATATTTATATTTGTACAATATACTCAATTATTTTTTATGACAGAAAAGAGAATAGATTGGGATTGGTAGCAGAAAGTAACAAAAATATAGCCACATAAGTGGATCAAAAAGTTTTATAAGAAAGCAAAAAGAAATAGTAAGTTTATGATTTTAAACTTATTCCAATGAATGAACTTTTTGTACCATTAAAAGGTAAATATGCAAGTTAACATTTATTGTACTGTTTTAATAGTTTTGATAGTTTCAATACATGATATTAAACTTATCAAAAGTTTTAAACTTAGTTAAGATAGATGATATATATGAAAAAGTTATTGTTTACATCTATTTAGGTAACATTACAAATTTTTTGTTATTGTTCTATTTAAACAGTTTGGATAGCTTCAATACTTGATATTAAACTTGTCTGATTGATTGAACTTGGTTTTTACGATTGATATGGGTGAAAAGTTATCGTTATGTCTATTTGGGACTCTTTTTGCCTTTAAAAGGCAAAAATACAAATTAAACTTTTGGATGGCTTTCAATAGTTTGAATGGCTTCAATCCATGATATTAAACTTATCCAAATAATTGAATTTGGTTGCCATGATCAAAATGTGTGAAAGGCTAAAATGCTTTTATATACGTTTGCGTCTATTTAAGACTATTGTGTTGTAAAGGTGCCAAAATATAATACATGATATTAACATTGTTCAAAATTTTTAAACTTGATTGACAAACATGATATGCATGAATAAGTTACGGTTGATATGTATCCTATCAAATAACATATGTTTTTGTATAGGAGATTGAGATGGATGGTCAAATTAGACGTGTGAAACTTTTTTGCTTAACACATATAAACAAAGACGAATCTTACATGAATGTCAAAACATAAAAAATTGTGATAATTTGTAATATCTATTTTAACAAAAAGTAAATATTTACTTTTTTTAACATATTATCAATTAATCATTAAACTTAATATTTGTATATGACTATTTTACAAGACAAAGCGAAAGAGAAAATAGCTGTTGAGATTAAAGTAGCATCTGATGGTTTTTTCAACATGCAAGAATTGAAAAATCGAATATTCATAGAAGTTGCTAGAAAAGAAAGGCATGGACGGGTTTGAGGCCTTGGATTGGGTCCAACACCATCTACCTACTATGGACGAAGCTCTCAGCAATTTACATTCTCAACAAGTAAGTCTTCGTGAGACATTTTGATATTGAGAGAGGAGTTACAAATTATACAATAACTTTTCCAGCAAATGGAAGCAGAAAGAGAACATGAGCATGTCAAAATTAAAGAAGAACGTGCTAGAATAGAGCAAGAACGTGTAAAATTTTAGCAGTTGCATGATCGTTTCAATTATCTTATTAATTTTATGCAACAATAATTTTTAGGAACTGATCTCAGTGGTCCTCCAACTCAGGTAATATTTTAGTAAATATTTATATTTTTTAATATCATAATAGCTTACAATGAAATCTTAAAAATTGTATGCTATTATTCAGTAAGTTTTTGAGCACGCTAGTGATCAAAGTGAAAAAATTCCTTCATCAATTGGCAACCTTCAAAATGTATGCAATCATCAATTTCATACATTTTAATTTCTATTTTGTTAATATATTAAAAAAATTTGGATGTTATTATAGTAATTATTAAATTTTGTGTTAATTAGATTCATATTTGAATGTGAATTAAGTTTTTATTAATTTCAGTATCTGAATTTAAGTTTGTTTATGAAAATAAAAAATATTAACAAGCATTTTTTAAAAAAAAAATATTTTTTAATTTCGCGGTATTTGTATTAAAGAATATTGCTAAATGAATAATTTAGTGACATTTGGACCATAAAATGCCACTAAAAGTAGTAGCGCTCTTGCTAGATACCGCACTAAATTAACGACATTTTTTTTGATAAAAATGCCACTAAATTAGTGGTATTTGTATCTGAAAAATGCTGCTATATTAGCAGCATTTGTATCTTGAAAACACCACTAATATAGCGGCGTTTTTTGGAAAATGCTGTTATTTTTCGTGACGCATGTATAGTCGATACTCTAACTGAGATCTTTTGCAAACGTCGCAAATCATTTAGTGACGTTTATAAATGCCACTAAATGTAAAAAAAAAAAACCACTAAAAACCAAAACTCCTGTAATGTTATAAAATTTAGAAAATCAAAGAAAGGGTGTTTAGCTTTACCTAATTGTAAATTATTACAATAGAACGTGAGTAAGTTTGTATGTGTTTTATGCCTCTATTTATTTCGCCACAAATTTTTTTGGTTCATTCCTTAAAAACAAAGGAATATGCTTACTTAATGACGGACAAACATGGCGAGAATAATTGAAATTTTGAAATTATTTGGTGTAACATATGTTACAATGTCATAATATAAAAGGATAAGAATAGTTGTGAAATTAATATCATTTGGCATAAATTGGATTAGAAGTATCATAACACCTTAACAAAAAGTTATGATAATTAAAAAAGTAATAAAAGTAAAGACAAGTATAAAAAAAATATTATTGTAACATAAATAATATTTTTGATAATATAAAAGAATTATTATTATAAATAAATAATAATTGTAAACTAGAAAATAAGTGTTAATATAAAAAAGGTAAGAATAATAGTAATATTGATATCATTTGGGATAAAATAGTTAGAAGTGTCATAACACCTTTAAAAAAATTATGATAATCCTAAACGTAATGAGATAACAACAAGCGTAAAAAGATATTGTTATAATATAAATAATTAAGTTGGTAATGTAAAAAAATTATCATTATAAGTATAAAAAATAATTTTAAACAAAAAATAAGAGTTAACTTAAAATGATGAGAATAATTGTAAGATTGGTATTATTTTACCTAAAATGATTAGAAGTATCGTTACACCTTTAAAAAAAATTATAATAATTTTAAACATAATGAGAAAAAACAACAAACGTAAAAAGATATTATTGAAATGTAATAAATTTTTAACATAAAAAAATTAGTATTATAAATAAAAATAATTCTAAATCAAAAAATAAGTGTTAAAGTAAAAAGATGAAAATAATTGTAAATTTGGTATAATTTGCCATAAAATATGTTCAAAGTTTTGTAATACTTAAGAAAAGTTTGTGATAATTTCAAATATAATAAAGTATAAGAACAAGCATAACAAATTTTATTATAACATAAATAATTAAATTGATAACATAAAAAATTATTATTATTATATATAGAAAATATTCTAAACCTAAAAATAAATGTTAACATAAAATGTGAGAATAATCGTAAAATTGGTATAATTTAACGTGAAATGTGTTAAAAGTATCCTAATATAAAAAAGTGAGAATAGTTGTAAAATTAACATCATTTAACATAAAATAGATTAAAACTATCATAATAACCTAAGGAAGAGTTGTGATAATTCTATAAATAATGAAATATAAGAATAAGTGGAAAAAAATTATTTTAACGTAAATAATTAAGTTGACAACATAAAAAAATTATTATTATAAATAAAAAATAATTTAATCAAAAAATAAATATTTACGTAAAATTATAAAAATAATCATAAAATTTATATCATTTGACATAAAGTGTATTAGATGCGTTGTAACACTTTAAGAAAAAAGGTTGTGATAATTTTAAATATATAAAAAAAAAAAACAAATGTAAAAACATATTATTATAATGTAAATAATTAAATTGATAATATAAAAAATTACTATTATAAATAAAAAGTAACTTCAAACCAAAATATAAATATTAATGGAAAAAAAAAGAGAAAATAATTTTATCATTTGACATTCAAGAAAAAGTTATGATAATTCTACGTGAAATAGAAAGTAAGAACAAGTGTAAAAAAATTAAAATAATTAATTAATTGGACAATGTAAAAGAATTGATTTTTTTAAAATTAAAATATTCTAAATAAAAAAATTGTTAATGTAAAAAGATAAAAATAATCATAAAATTTATATCATTAGATGTAAAATGAGTTTGAAATATCTTATCCTTGAAAAAAGTTTTAATAATTCTAAATATAATGATAAAAAAGTATAAAAATATATCATTAAACATAATTAACAAAGTTAATTTCATAAAATAAATTGATATAATAAAATTAAAAAATATATCGTCTTTTATTTGTTAAATTAATAAATTAAACAAAATTATATATATATTTTTTAATATTTAGTTGTTAACTTATTCTTTCTCTTTTCTTTTTTACAAGTTATATTATTTTTACATTTTATCATAATATATAATGAGATGTCATAATATCTCATGATTTTAGAATAAGATCGATATATTTATTACGACCTTATTATAGACAAACCTTAATATATAATTTGTTATGATTAAAAGTTGAAGAGCAAAATATTCTTGATATGCTTTTGAAATTTAATTTAGTGAGTAGTTAGTTACATGAAGTAATGTTTTCTTTTTTTTTCTTTTTTAAGTTTACGTGATTGAAAATTATCTAATGCTTATCACAGGTTTCAACGATAAGTTATTTTAAATTTATAGATTGTTTATTAAAAATATTGTTGATAATGAAAATTAAGTTTAAATTTTTTAAATAAAATATTCAGTCTTTATCTACTTAACCAATCACGTTGACATAAAACAATGAACTTTTAGAATATGAACAATATTCAAATTTTATCAAATTACTCCAAGAACTCGCATAACAAACCAAACGTCAGGATGCCTAACTATCGAGATGATCTCTTCATCTCTATTCCAAAGGACGGAGCTAATATATCAAAATCTACATCTCTAAATGAATTTGATTTTTCTTTTCTATATATAAGATGATATATATATATATATATATATGAATTCTATACATCAGTACTGTCATATTTCAACCCAAGATAAAGGAAATTTTGTTGTTATATATGGTTTGCTAGCTGTATTTTTTTTTTTCAAAATTCAAACTAGTAGAACTTCATTGATTTAACTGATTAATGTCCATCAATACAGTTAGAGTTAAAAATTCAGGAAACTCATCAATCCAGTACATGTCCTCTTCAACCTGTAGACCATGTTTAGCCAAAGTATGGGCTGCTTTGTTATCTTCTTTTTTTGTTTGCCAAATCTGACATGAGTCATTCTTTCTGATATATTCTTTATTATCTTGTATGAATGCATCTACATCGGAAAAAACTTCATTTTTCTGTTGTAGAGCCTTTGGGATTATCCACGAGTCCCCTTCCAGAATGATCTGTCTGAATCCTATTTGTAAAGCTACATCTAGAGCTTTGGTTGCTGCAATCGTCTCAATAACACAAGCCTCAATGACCCTGTGTACACATGTGAAAGCTGCTCCCACCGCTTGACCATTCTGGATGAGATAATTCACACATGATGAATATATTAAATTATTACCATAAATATTTTAGAGAACAATGGAGGTGGTTAATTATTTGTCTGTCATTTTGTCCATAAGTGCGAAAGGTGACAAATATATAATAAATATTAAATATTAACATCTCAAAATATTATCTTACTTAATCATCAAAAATGGATCATGTCGTTTCCTCAAAAAAAATATGATGTTACTTAAACATATATTATTCGTTTTGATTGGGATGCGAAAAATCGTGGAATCTTTCACACGTAGGACCCCATGACGTAAGACTTGCAAATAATTTGTAGGGTTCAATTTTGAATTACAATTTAAAGTTTTTTTTTTTAAATTTCAATAAAAAACTTAAAATATCAACATTATTAGAGGATATAACTCCCCCTGCCTCCCTTTTCTTTTTTTTTGTTGGAAGGATAGAACCCTAATTAATTAAGTGTTTGTAGAAAGGATAAAATTTATTTAGTTTCATGATCGATTCATGCAATTTGATATATATATATATATATATATATATATCATAATGACTGCGTGGTGTGTTATTCAAAAGGAAAAACCATTAGATCAATTTCTTTCCATCTTTACACCATCTCTCATTACATTTTATTATTACTTGACAAGGACAATGCTAAAAGAAAATTAATATGGTCAATGCAAGCAACGATTGAATTTCCACTTGCTTGTGTTTTATTTATAAAATCCTTAGGGTACACACTTGTCTACAAGTTGCAATAAAAACATATAAGATCAGCTATGAAAATTAATTAAAAACATATTAATAATAGATTCTTCTCCTTTGCCCATGGCCTTGCCCTACCTTATCACCTAATCTGATATCTCCGTCCAGATGTTTCACATGCATGCTCCATTGCCCATGGCCTTGCCCTACCTTATCACCTAATCTGAAATCTCCATCCAGATGTTTCACACGCATGCTCCATCTTTTGTTTCCCAAGACAAACTGTCCCAAACTTTATTATTCCCAAAGGAAATGACGGATCTTCACTTGAGTATCAACGTAAGGTGATAAGGAAATCTCCATCAGATGTTTCACATGCATGCTCCATCTTTTTTATGTGTTTTATGCCTCTATTTATTTCGCCACAATTGTTTTTGGTACATTCGTAAAAAACAAAGGAATATGCTTACTTAATGGCCGACAAATTTGGTCCATCGAATTAAAATAATTGAAAACGTATTTTTGTTTTGGTGCAAGGCTTCTGGGATAGATGCAGAGCAAAGAAAAAAAAAAAGATAATGAAGTGTTAATGGTCGGATTTGATACACATGCTTCACGTAATCACATGCACGCTCCATCATCCAATTCCAAAGGATTAAAGATATTTTGGATATAAATAGGTAACGTAGGTGGTTGTGGTAAGCAAGCACAAGAGTGAAAAACACCAAGAGAGCAAATTCAAAGATTTAGCGAAACATGGCTTTGGCCTTAACATTGGCATTGCCAAGGTATATCGTCCTCAAATCCAATGACAAGACCGACTACTTGGGCTACATCCGTGATGATGGGGAGTCTAATGGGTATATCTGCTTCATGGAAACTCAGGCTGTGAGTCCATATGCAAGATTTGAAGTGGAGACTGCTAGCACTAATGGCTTGGTGAACATAAGGAGCTGTCAAAACAATAAATATTGGGTACGAACCAAAAATCTTTCCATCACTGGAAATCCAGCGGAGCAATACTGGATTACTGCAACCGCCGTCAAGCCGGAGGAAGACCAATCCAAGGAGTCGTGCACATTGTTCAAGACTATCTCTGTAGACCCTGCAACAAATACGGTTCGAATTATGCACGTCCAATCAGGATGCTATTTATGCTTATGGCAGCTTAACAATCAAAAATTTGCTCGCTGCGTGTTGGCAAATTACCAAGTTTATGATCATAACAGCCTTGATATCTTCACAATTATTGATTGGCAGTCGCTGGTGATTCTCCCTAGATACGTGGCATTCAAAGGAGATAATGGTCAGTATCTGTGTCTTCGTCAGATCGAGGGTTACCCATATTTGCAGTTTTCAACTAATGATATTGGTGATTCAACCGTGCCATGCGAGGTTTTCAACACTAATGATGGAGACGTCCGCATCAAGACCATTTCTTCCAATAAATTTTGGAGGCGCAGCCCAAATTGGATTTGGGTGGACTCTAATGACATCAGTAGCAACAACAAGGACACCTTGTTTCGCCCCGTCATAGTTAACAATACGACAATTGGTCTTCTTAACTTGGGCAACAATAATTTCTGCAAGCGCCTCACAACCGAGGGAAAGACGAACTGCCTTAATGCAGCAGTCCCCAGTGTTACCAAAGAGGCCCAGCTAACGGTGGAGGAGCCTGTCTTGACAAGGGACATTTATAATGTCAAATATGTTCTTGATAATTCTAGGGTCTACGACGAAAGAGTCCTCCTTGTTGCCAAGAATACTGCAGATAACCATACCCAGCAATCTAGCACTTTAGACGTGAAGCTTTCCTACACAGATACCAAGACTAGTTCGTGGAAGACTATGTTTTCGCTAAAGTTAGGTATGAAAACCACCTTCGACATCGGCCTTCCACTCATTTTTGAGGGAAAAGTTGAATTATCCGGTGAAGTTCAATCAGCTACCGAGTGGGGAGAGACCACGACATCAACCTCTATTGTGGAAGTTGTACACAAAGTTACTGTGCCTCCAATGACTAAGGTGACGGTACATCTAATTGCAACAAATGGTAAGTGTGATGTTCCCTTCACATTCATGCAAAGAGACACTCTTTATAATGGAGCCACTGTTACGACTGAAGTGCAAGGCGGCACCTTTACTGGTTCTAATTACTACAACTTCCACTTTGAAACCAAAGAAGAGAAGATCACGAACTGAGAAAACACTCAAAACTCCTCTTGGGCACAATTTGGGAATTACAAGGATTGTACGTGTTACGTCTGTGTGTGTGTGTGTGCTGTATCCACTAAATAAAATTATGTTTCCTTGGTGGAAGCATTGCTTTTTTTCTTATTATTAAACTACAATAAACATGTAAACTGCATGCATAGCCCTGTGGCATATCATGTACTTTAATTTGAGAATAAATAAATTTACGTGTGGTGTTATTTTATGTGATTTGGATATTATTTTGTATTTGTCTTTTATGGTAAAGAAATAGATTAAAATTGTATATGATTATAGAAACTATTTTATGTATATTTCCCTTATTGTTTTAATTCTAAATTTTATTTTGTAACTGTTTTATTGATTCAAATTCTTCTAGACCTATGCCTATTTTTTTGAATCAAATCATATATAATATTATATTAAAGCATATTCACATGCGTGGTAAAGTTTGCTTGCATGTAATCTTATGTAGACAATTTATAATATTGACACATAAGATAGTTCTTTAATTGTAGTTGATCATCAAATAATCTTATTATTTAAATTTAAAAGATATTCCAAATCTTAAAAAAATCATACTTATCCAAATTTTTTAAGTTGATTAATTTATAATCTTTATATTCTTTTAAATGAAATAAGATTATTAAGATCAATCCAATGAAAAAAATAAAAATAAAATCTCATTTAAAATTAACTTGAGTATTTTTTATATAAAACATGTACATATTATTTATCTTGCATTTGAACTATATAAGTACATTGTAAAACAATTTTAAACTTTTGGACTTCATTTATTTATTTATTTATTATATGTTAGGTACAGCATGAATACATTTAAATATTGCATTTTTATTATTATATTTGTAATATATGTTTTCAATAGTTTTATTTTAAATTAATTGATTTTTGTATAATAATCAATAAAAATAAAAGCTTGCATGAAAGATATGTTTTGTTATAATTTCATCTTGTACAATAAATATATATTCAACTTTCACTTTAAATTATTTTTTAGTGTATAAATTAAGTTAAGAATTATAAAAAAGACTTTCTTTAATAAGTTAAATAAGATCATAAGTCAATAATAACATATAATACTTATAATTATTTTTTATTTGCATTACAATAATAATTTTTTAATGTTTTCATATGTCCTACGATATATAAAAAATAATCAAAACTAAAATAGATGAAATTAATATTTCTTATATAGATGGTGAATTTAAACTTTTGTTTGGGGTTAGGTTGACATTATGTAAATAAGATAATAATATATGACAAAATACTCATTAACCAAGTAATTAATTTTTAATTTAAATATTGATAACTTTAAAAACAAATTAAATTATTGATGTTTTTTACTATAAATATGCAAAAAGAAATAATTAAAACAAAAATATTTTCCCTAAATTTAAAATCACATATATCTCTTCTATTTTTTAAAATTTTTAAATGCTTTATTATTTTTTAAATTCAAAAAACACATATCACTTTAAGTCTATTAATAATCAATAATTTGTTCTACATCATTTTTCTCCGTATTCAATTTTCCTTTAAGATTTATATTGTTTTCGTAATTTTATTGTTTATTTTATTTAGATGGTTTCTTCTTCCAACATTATTTTTATTCAATTTTTTTTTTTGTCATACATTTCTTGATTTATTTTTTTAATATTTTGATTAAAATCATAATTTAATAAAAATATGTCGATACTTCTTTTATTATTTAATTGATCATTCAATATTTATGTTCTCCTAAAAAACTAATATTATATTTATATTCAATTTTTTTTTTACTTTTTGATCCATATCTAATATCTCTTATTTTTCACATTTATTTTCAACATTTTGATCAAGATAATAATAGTAAATTTTAATTTTCTTATGACATGTTAATTGAATATATATTTATATTTTATTTTTGTCATAAAATTTTAAACTTAGATATAATTGTAAGAAAAATATAAATTTTTCAGTGTAAACACATATTTAAATAAATAAAATAATCCATGCATTGCATGGGTTACAAACTAGTAGTGTTATTATTGCACTTGTTGAAAAATTGGTGATAAATTTAGTTTATCATCTTAAATAGAGTTAAAATTTTAGCCCTCATCTCAAAATACAAAGATAGGCCTATAACTTAAATTTACATTAATTAGACCCAATAATTTTAAATTAGATATAATGATTTAATACGGAAAAAAAAATGAAAACGACAGGGTTAAAATTAACAAAAACTTATGTATAGATTTGATAAAAGCTAAAAAATAAATTTTTATATCTGATGTGTCAAAACAAATCTTAACTCAATAATTTTTATATTTATACAAATCAAACATAATTATATGTATATACAATTTAGTAGGACGAATAGTAATTACAAAAAATATGCAGTCATATGTAACTTAAAACATAATCCTTAAGAAAAACTGATTAATTAAATCTACTTGCTTCACAAAGTCAATCGATATTCCAATTTGGTTCACAAAATCTACTTTCAAGTTGAAATTCTTTAATGCACCCAATTAAGATATATCATGAAATTTAATTTATACGAAGCAAATATACTCTGTATTATTGATACTTTGCTTTTGCTATTTGTCTTTTATTTTTAATTATTTTTTATTTTCTCACAATAATTTATTCAGAAAAAGAAAAATAAAAAATGAATAGCAAAAGTATCAATTGATCGAAGTCTTAATTAGTTATAAAAACATATAGTAGTATATATAGTACTTGATCATTACTTGTTGATTTTTTGCATGAAGTATATATTATCAATTTGAATCTATTTAAAATAAGTCATTTCTCTTTCAAAGCGTTATGATTGGTAAGAGCTACAGTAACAACCGAAAGGTGCTTCTTGAGAAGAAATGTCTATAGCTTAGACCATAGCTAGACTAGGCAATCATGCCAACAAGCGATAAATCCTAGTAAATTGCAATAAATCTATGTCAAGAATGTTTAGACCAACAAATTTTCCTGTAAATAGGAGATAACAAATTAATGCATGTTGTATGAAAATGTGAAATTGTTTGCTATCTGCAAATTATTTTTTATGTATTGTTTTTCCTTTCAAAATTTTCAGCAAAGATTCAGAAGATTCTTTCCAGAGGGAGTAGATATGTATCGTATGTGAGTTTACACGAGAAAGCATGCATTCTATGTCAGCAACAAACAAGCCATGACATTCTTCACAATAATAGATGTGGTTTTCTGAAAATCTTTCTTCCTCGCAAAAATCGTAATAATATTCTACTGATACATCCTCAACAAATGAATCCTTAATAATAAGTGGCTGAATGTGATGTTCTGCACATTCAGACGAAACCTTATGTCAGCCTCTGTGCAGAAATAGAAGGGCTCGGTACAAATTTCGAGACATCTAAACATGAAAAGCCTGTATAGATCAATTTGAATTATATACATCAAACCGAATTTGGCAACTGCCCCAAAATATAAAAATGAATTATGTGAGCATTCGAAAGTAACGTTTTAGAGGCTGACTCAAAGTATTAAGGCATGTAGGATGGAGATGTAAATGACAGTCGAAACAACTATAGCTGATGCCAACGAATTCGAAAGTGCAGGCATGGCAGATTTTGGTAGAGTGTCGACCAAATGAAGCGGGTGTGGTCATGCATCTTTTTTGGAAATCGAAGACAAGATTCATGTAAGGCATAAATATCATCGCATTCTAGGATAACAATAAGCCAGCCAGACCAAAGATTGTTAGTTAGCAATAACTGCAGTCCACCTTCCTTGCATTGTCAAGTATCAGCATGTGCTCATGACTGAAATGGGATAGCATGTTTTTTTTCTTTTTTTTCTCCACCTTGTCTTTTAGCCTTGGGCTTTGATTTCTAGGCGTACTGACCAATCTTGCACATTCACATCGAGCTTGAACTAACACTCGAAGCAGATGTAAACGAAACCATCCGAAATGTCCCCCAAATTCATCGCATATAAAGCGCTTTGATTTGTTTAAAGGAGATTCAGTAGAAGGTTTAGAGGATCGGTGCTGGGGAAGAAGAGGATGAAACACCTCAGGGACAAATACAATTCAGTGCATGTTTTGTTTAGGTAATGTCCACTTTCTTTACAGATATAGGCTGGACTACAAATTTCCATCTTGGAAGCCTGGAAGCCAGGATTTTGATCATCTTCCTCAAGTACCTCATGAAAATTCAACGGGACTATGGTTGAAATGTTGAATTTGCATCTGAAATTAACACACACACACACACACACACACGCAAAAAGAAAGAAAAAAGGAGACAGTTATTCTGTTTTGAGTTACTATGTTGAGAAAGGAATAATAGTTTTTGTACACAAGCATTCAACCTAAAATCAATTGAGAAGCCTATTTGATTTAAGGCAAGTGGACTGTCTCTTTAAAACAATCTGATCAATTATTGTTTGAATTGCTCTATGCAACATAGCTTGTAAAGCCATTTTTGTACATTACAGTAGTATCATCAAATTGCCTCAAGAGTTGGGGGAAAATTATACCGTTGTCTGTGATGCTGCACCGTAAGTTGTCGATTGTTGTAAATACTAGTATCAATTTTTTCACAAACCTCAAATGAAAATTCTGGATTGCCCTGCCCTGATTCATCTTGTTCCATCACTTTCTCCACCGAAACTTCGCCATCCACCTTGTGGGAGGTCGCCGCATGGTCAAATTTCGTTTTTATAAGTTATTTCTTCATGTTTTTATCCTTAACCCATAAATCTTCTTTACTTAACTCAAAATAAAACGATATTATGCGTTTAACATCTCTTGAACTCTCATCCTCTAAAAAACTAATTAATTAGCATTTATGCTATCTAAACTAATTCTTAGTTAACCTAAACTAATCATCATATTAATAATATATATGTATAGGATACTGCCTACATTAATCTTCCGCATGTGGTCTCTAGCTTAGGTTACTGGTTTAAAATTCATCTTGCATATCGAGAAGCCCCTTTTAATAGACATATATAACCATTGCCTGAGTGTTGTACACAAGCGTAACAGCTCCATGGTTGGCACGGAAGCTTATGTCGCTGAACAATATGAAAATAAAAAATAATAGAGGGAAAATTTCTGCTTAATCTTTATAGCTTTTAATGAATTAAAATTGGAATGACGTACAAATAGGTGGTGGTTTTTTTTTTTTAAATAAATGGTAATTTTATTTACCAAGAAGTAGGGAAAATAAAATTTGCTATCAAAAAATTGTACATTCACCAATTATAAATCAGGACGAATGGATAACAACTATATTATATGTCTAACAAAACTAAATTTGTATTCGAATGTAGTATCCAATTGAGTCAAAATTATATAATCAGAATCAACAGATTCAACAATACAATAAAACACGTTTTTAATAGTTAATGTTTTCTACTTATATTTTTTAGTGTTACGTTCAATTCATATGAAATAAATGTACACGTGTCATGGATCGAAACTTAAATTCCGAATCCGCATGATTTTGGGATTCGGGTATTCACCCTTCTAGTGTCTCGGATTAGTCTACCTGTCATGTTCATACCCTCGTGAGATATTATCATCTTTGACTCTAATGATCTCACAGTTTTGTCCTACAAAATGCACCTCACAAAGAAGAGGTAGTGTGAACCCTTTTAGACTCCAGTGACCATTTTATTATATTCGATATATTCGATATGAGATTTAAAACTCTTTCTTAACTCCTTGATATACGCACTAAATAATTCTTTTCAAGTTAAATGGAGATGTGGGTTTCTAGAATTTAAACCTCCTGTAATGGCTTTCAAGTAAAAAAAGTTATTTTATTGGAAAATTAGAGAAAGGATGTTCACGCAAACAAGGTAACTTAAAACTGAGTGAGTAAAAGATTAAGTGTGATCTGATTTTGGATCTAAACTAAGACTGATCAGAACTACGTTAGTAGGACATTATCTCTTTGTCGTTACAATAAACCGTACGTTATAAAGGGACACTCTTTATAACGGGACTACTGTCACAAATGAGTTGCCAGGTACAATATCGACTTTCAAACCAAAGAAGAGAAGATCCCAAATTTAAGAATAAATAAATGCATCTGTGGTATGATTTTATATGATTTAGAGATTGCCTTGTATTTGTCTTATGGTAAAAAAAAAAGATTAAAATTGTAAATTTAGCAAATTAAATATGAAATAGATTAAAATCTAGTAAAGAAACGAAGTAAAATAATTTGTGCTTAGGTTCGTGGCATTCAAAGGAAATAATGATAACTATCTGTGTCTTCGTCAGATCGAGGGTCACCCATATTTGCAGTTTGCAACTGATGATATTGGCGATTCAACTGTGGCATGCGAGATTTTCGTTGTTGACGACGGAAATGTCCGCATCAAGTCCATTTCTTCCAATAAATTTTGGAAGCGCAACCCGAATTGGATTTGGGCCGAGTCTGATGACACGAGCAGCAACAACAAGGATAACTCGCTTCGCCCTGTCAAAGTTGACAATAAGACAATAGGTCTTCTCAACTTGGGCAACAAAAATTTCTGCAAACCCTCACACTCGAAGGAAAGACGAACTGCCTTAATGCAGCCGTCTCCAATATTACTGAACAGGCCCAGCTAACGGTGGAAGAGTCTGTCTTGACGAGAAAAATTTATAATGTCAAATATGATCTTGATAATTTCTACCAAAGTATCCTCTCCGTGGCCAAGAATTCTGCTAGTAACTATACCCAGAAATCCACCACTTAAGACGTGAAGCTTTCGCATACAGATACCACATTTAGAACTTGGAGGAATAGGTTTTCACTAAAGTTAGGTATGAAAACCACCTTGGACGTTGGAATTCCACTCATTTCGAATGGAGAGAGAATTATCAAACAGGTGTGGAGTGGGGAGAGACCAAGAGCTCGGCAACTGTTCTGGAAGTTATGCACAAAGTTGTTGTGCCTCCAATGACTAAGGTGACAGTGGATGTAATTCCAACAAATGGTAAGTGTGATGTTCCCTTCACATACACACAAAGGGACACTCTTTATAACGGAACTACTGTCACAACTGAAGTGCAAGGTGACACTTACACTGGTTCTTTATAACTACAACATCCACTTTCAAACCAGATCAGAGAGTATCACGAATTGAGAAAACACTCAAAACTCAACTGGTGCAAAAGCAAGGAATTACAAGGATTGTGTGCATCCACTAAATAAAATAATGTTTCCTTCATGGAAGCAATGTCCGTTTTCTTGTTATTAATCTATAATCAATATGTATACTGCATGCATAGCCCTGTGGCATTTCATGTCCTTTAATTTGAGAACAAATAAATTCCTGTTTGATGTAAATTTATGTATTTGGAGATCATCTCGTATTTGTCTCTGTGGTAAAGAATAAACGAATTGATTAAAACAAAAAGAAGATTAAAATTTGAAGATTTAGCACATTAAATATAAAATAGATTAAAATGTGGTAAAGAAAATGAAGTAAAAAAATTTAGAAAATCCATTAGAAGTGAAATTGTTATTAACAATTATTGTACTCGAGGCTCAAACAAAATTAATTGGTATTATCTTGTCAAAACATGCTGTGAGTTACACTTTTTTTAGAGCATTGAAAATTATTATAGAAACTATTTTATGTATATTTCCCTTATTATTTTAATTCTAAATTTTATTTTGTAACTGTTTTATTGATTCAAATTCTTCTAGACCTATGCCTATTTTTTTGAATCAAATCATATATAATATTATATTAAAGCATATTCACATGCCTGGTAAAGTTTGCTTGCATGTAATCTTATGTAGACAATTTATAGTATTGACACATAAATATATAATCAACTTTCACTTTAAATTATTTTTTAGTGTATAAATTAAGTTAAGAATTATAAAAAAGACTTTCTTTAATAAGTTAAATAAGATCATAAGTCAATAATAACATATAATACTTATAATTATTTTTTATTTGCATTACAATAATAATTTTTTAATGTTTTCATATGTCCTACGATATATAAAAAATAATCAAAACTAAAATAGATGAAATTAATATTTCTTATATAGATGGTGAATTTAAACTTCTGTTTGGGGTTAGGTTGACATTATGTAAATAAGATAATAATATATGACAAAATACTCATTAACCAAGTAATTAATTTTTAATTTAAATATTGATAACTTTAAAAACAAATTAAATTATTGATGTTTTTTACCATAAATATGCAAAAAGAAATAATTAAAACAAAAATATTTTCCCTAAATTTAAAATCACATATATCTCTTCTATTTTTTAAAATTTTTAAATGCTTTATTATTTTTTAAATTCAAAAAACACATATCACTTTAAGTCTATTAATAATTAATAATTTGTTCTACATCATTTTTCTCCGTATTCAATTTTCCTTTAAGATTTATATTGTTTTCGTAATTTTATTGTTTATTTTATTTAGATGGTTTCTTCTTCTAACATTATTTTTATTCAATTTTTTTTGTTTGTCATACATTTCTTGATTTATTTTTTTAATATTTTGATTAAAATCATAATTTAAAAAAAATATGTCGATACTTCTTTTATTATTTAATTGATCATTCAATATTTATGTTCTCCTAAAAAACTAATATTATATTTATATTCAATTTTTTTTTTACTTTTTGATCCATATCTAATATCTCTTATTTTTCACATTTATTTTCAACATTTTGATCAAGATAATAATAGTAAAATTTAATTTTTCTTATGACATGTTAATTGAATATATATTTATATTTTATATTTATCATAAAATTTTAAACTTAGATATAATTGTAAGAAAAATATAAATTTTTCAGTGTAAACTCATATTTAAATAAACAAAATAATCCATGTATTGCATGGGTTACAAACTAGTAGTGTTATTATTGCACTTGTTGAAAAATTGGTGATAAATTTAGTTTATCATCTTAAATAGAGTTAAAATTTTAGCTCTCATCTCAAAATACAAAGATAGGCCTATAACTTAAATTTACATTAATTAGACCCGATAATTTTAAATTAGATATAATGATTTAATACGAAAAAAAAAAAAAGAAAACGCCAAGGTTAAAATTAACAAAAACTTATATATAGATTTGATAAAAGCTAAAAAAATAAATTTTTTATATCTGATGTGTCAAAACAAATCGTAACTCAATAATTTTTATATTTATACAAATCAAACATAATTATATGTATATACAATTTAGTAGGACGAATAGTAATTACAAAAAATATGCAGTCATATGTAACTTAAAACATAATCCTTAAGAAAAACTGATTAATTAAATCTACTTGCTTCACAAAGTCAATCGACATTTCAATTTGGTTCACAAAATCTACTTTCAAGTTGAAATTCTTTAATGCACCCAATTAAGATATATCATGAAATTTATTTTATACGAAGCAAATATACTCCGTATTATTGATACTTTGTTTTTGCTATTTGTCTTTTGTTTTTAATTATTTTTTGTTTTCTCACAATAATTTATTCAGAAAAAAAAAATAAAAAATGAATAGCAAAAGTATCAATTGATCGAAGTCTTAATTAGTTATAAAAACATATAGTAGTATATATAGTACTTGATCATTACTTGTTGATTTTTTGCATGAAGTATATATTATCAATTTGAATCTATTTAAAATAAGTCATTTCTCTTTCAAAGCGTTATGATTGGTAAGAGCTACAGTAACAACCGAAAGGTGCTTCTTGAGAAGAAATGTCTATAGCTTAGACCATAGCTAGACTAGGCAATCATGCCAACAAGCGATAAATCCTAGTAAATTGCAATAAATCTATGTCAAGAATGTTTAGACCAACAAATTTTCCTGTAAATAGGAGATAACAAATTAATGCATGTTGTATGAAAATGTGAAATTGTTTGCTATCTGCAAATTATTTTTTATGTATTGTTTTTCCTTTCAAAATTTTCAGCAAAGATTCAGAAGATTCTTTCCAGAGGGAGTAGATATGTATCGTATGTGAGTTTACACGAGAAAGCATGCATTCTATGTCAGCAACAAACAAGCCATGACATTCTTCACAATAATAGATGTGGTTTTCTGAAAATCTTTCTTCCTCGCAAATATCGTAATAATATTCTACTGATACATCCTCAACAAATGAATCCTTACTAATAAGTGGCTGAATGTGATGTTCTGCACATTCAGACGAAACCTTATGTCAGCCTCTGTGCAGAAATAGAAGGGCTCGGTACAAATTTCGAGACATCTAAACATGAAAAGCCTGTATAGATCAATTTGAATTATATACATCAAACCGAATTTGGCAACTGTCCCAAAATATAAAAATGAATTATGTGAGCATTCGAAAGTTATGTTTTAGAGGCTGACTCAAAGTATTAAGGCATGTAGGATGGAGATGTAAATGACAGTCGAAACAACTATAGCTGATGCCAACGAATTCGAAAGTGCAGGCATGGCAGATTTTGGTAGAGTGTCGACCAAATGAAGCGGGTGTGGTCATGCATCTTTTTTGGAAATCGAAGACAAGATTCATGTAAAGCATAAATATCATCGCATTCTAGGATAACAATAAGCCAGCCAGACCAAAGATTGTTAGTTAGCAATAACTGCAGTCCACCTTCCTTGCATTTGTCAAGTATCAGCATGTGCTCATGACTGAAATGGGATAGCATTTTTTTTTTTTTTTCTCCACCTGTCTTTTAGCCTTGGCTTTGATTTCTAGCGTACTGACCAATCTTGCACATTTCACATCGAGCTTGACTAACACTCGAAGCAGATGTAAACGAAACCATCCGAAATGTCCCCCAAATTCATCGCATATAAAGCGCTTTGATTTGTTTAAAGGAGATTCAGTAGAAGGTTTAGAGATCGAGTGCTGGGGAAGAAGAGGATGAAACACCTCAGGGACAAATAAATTCAGTGCATGTTTGTTTAGGTAATGTCCATTTCTTTACAGATATAGCTGACTACAAATTTTCCATCTTGGAAGCCTGGAAGCCAGGATTTTGATCATCTTCCTCAGTACCTCATGAAAATTCAACGGGACTATGTTGAAATGTTGAATTTGCATCTGAAATTAACACACACACACACACACACACACGCGCAAAAAGAAAGAAAAAAGGAGACAGTTATTCTGTTTTGAGTTACTATGTTTGGAAAAGAATAATAGTTTTTGTACACAAGCATTCAACCTAAAATCAATTGAGAGGCCTATTTGATTTAAGGCAAGTGGACTGTCTCTTTAAAACAATCTGATCAATTATTGTTTGAATTGCTCTATGCAACATAGCTTGTAAAGCCATTTTTGTACATTACAGTAGTATCATCAAATTGCCTCAAGAGTTGGGGGAAAATTATACCGTTGTCTGTGATGCTGCACCGTAAGTTGTCGATTGTTGTAAATACTAGTATCAATTTTTTCACAAACCTCAAATGAAAATTCTGGATTGCCCCGCCCTGATTCATCTTGTTCCATTACTTTCTCCACCGAAACTTCGCCATCCACCTTGTGGGAGGTCGCCGCATGGTCAAATTTCGTTTTTATACGTTATTTCTTCATGTTTTTATCCTTAACCCATAAATCTTCTTTACTTAACTCAAAATAAAACGATATTATGCGTTTAACATCTCTTGAACTCTCATCCTCTAAAAAACTAATTAATTAGCATTTATGCTATCTAAACTAATTCTTAGTTAACCTAAACTAATCATCATATTAATAATATATATGTATAGGATACTGCTACATTAATCTTCCGCATGTTGTTCTAGCTTAGGTTACTGGTTAAAATTCATCTTGCTTATCGAGAGCCCCTTTTAATAGACATATATACCATTACCTGAGTGTTGTACACAAGCGTAACAGCTCCATGGTTGGCACGGAAGCTTATGTCGCTGAACAATATGAAAATAAAAAATAATAGAGGGAAAAATTTCTGCTTAATTTTATAGCTTTTAATGAATTAAAATTGGAAATGACGTACAAATAGGTGTGGTTTTTTTTTTAAATAAATTTGATTTTATTTACCAAGAAGTAGGGAAATACAAATTTGCTATCAAAAAATTGTACATTCACCATTATAAATCAAGACGAATGGATAACAACTATATTATATGTCTAACAAAACTAAATTTGTATTCGAATATAGTATTCAATTGAGTCAAAATTATATAATCAGAATCAACAAATTTAACAATACAATAAAACACGTTTTTAATAGTTAATGTTTTCTACTTATATATTTTAGTGTTACGTTCAATTCATATGAAATAAATGTGCATGTGTCACGGATCGATACTTAAATTTCGAACCCGCATGATTTTAGGATTCGGACATTCATCCTTCTGGTGTCTCGAATTAGCCTACCTGTCATGTTCATACCCTCATGAGGTATTATCATATCTGATTCTCATGACCTTACGGTTTTGTCCTACAAAATGCACCTCACAAAGAAAAGGTAGTGTGAACCCTTTTAGACTCCAGTGACCTTCTTATTATATTTGATGTGAGATTTAAAACTATTCCTTAAGTCCGTGACATACGCACTAAACAATTATTTTCAAGTTAAATGGAGACGTGGGTTTCTAGAATTTAAACCTCCTTTAATGGCTTTCAAGTAAAAAAAATTATTTTATTGGAAAATTAGAGAAAGGATGTTCACGCAAACAAGGCAACTTAAAACTGAGTGAGTAAAAGATTAAGTGTGATCTGATTTTGGATCTAAACTAAGACTGATCAGAGCTACGTTAGTAGGACATTATCTCTTTGTCGTTACAATAAATCGTAAATTTTAAAAAAATTATATTAAATTTAAAAATCAATAATCAAGAGAGATTATTAAAAATGAGATCCAAATTTAAATTTTACAAAAAAAAATTGAAATTTTATCAATACAATGAGTCAAATTAAGAACATATTATCATTGTGGGCCACTTCCATTTTTTAAGTACAAAAAAAATTATTTAAAAATAAAAAATTATATTTATTAAAATTTGAATTTAAAAATAATATTTAAAAAAAATAATTATATTAATCAGCTTAAGTAAATTTCAAATTTCATTCTACCCATCTAAAACAACTCTCCCAAACTTTATTATTCCCAAAGGAAATAACTGATCTTCATGTAGGTATCACCCGAAAACTCTTCCCATGCTTTGTCTCCAAAATACAACCTGACGAAATGCCGACACGTGCGTACGCTACAAAATAAGGGCAAATGCATACTCTTAAGGAAAATATGTTATACGCTTTTTTTTAATTCTTTAAAAATACTTAGTGTTTTTTAATTTAAAAAAGTATATTTATTCTTAAATTTTCAAAATATCATTTTATTTTACAAAAAATATTGTTTTGAGATATTAATTTATATTTGATATACTATTAATGTATCAATACTATACATTATAATAGAATCACACAATGATACCTTATAAAAAATTAATTAGAAATGTATTTTAAAATTAAATTTATTTGCTTTTTAAAAATTTAAATTTTCAAAATTAATTTTAATTAAATATCATTATATTTATATGATTCATTAACTATTATAAATTTTACTGTGCATCGAATATAATGTATCAAATATAATGTTACAAATAAGTGTATATAGTACATCCTACTCTAAAATCTCTATCCTGAAGGTGTGTAGAAATTTCATACGCACGTTTCAAATGCACTCTCCATCATCCAATTCCAAAGGAGCAAGAAATTTTGGATATAAATAGCTAGCCTATGAGGTTGTGGTAAGCAATCACAAGAGTGAAACAAAGCAAGAGAGCAAACTAATAGTTACTTGGTAGAGATCATCAATTCAAATTCAAATTAAAGAAAGAGAGCTGCCGAAAATGAACTTGATATTGCCAAGATTTATCGTCCTCAAATCCAATGACAAGAACGATTATCTGGGCTACATCCATGAAGATGGGGAGTCTGATGGGGTATCTCAGCTTCAAGGAACTCAAGCTGTGAGTCCCATACGCAAATTTGAAGTGGAGATTGTTGGCAAAGATGGCTTGGTGCACATAAGCAGATGTCAGAACAACAAATACTGGGTACGAACCAAAAATCTTTCCATCAGAGGAAATCCATTGGAGCAGTACTTCTGGATTACTGCAACCGCCAACAAGGAGGAGGAAGACCAATCCGAGGAGTCATGCACATTGTTCAAGTTTATCTGTGTAGACCCCGTAAAAACTACGGTTCGAATCAAGCATGTCCAATCAGGATGCTATTTATGCTTATGGCAGATTAGTAATCCAGCATTTCCTCGCTGCGTGATGGCCAACTACACATTATGTGATAGTAATAGTTGTGATATCTTCACAATCATTGATTGGGAGCCTTTGTTGATTCTGCCTAGGTACGTGGCATTCAAAGGACATAATGATAGTTATTTATGTCTTCGTCAGATCGAGGGTCACCCATATACGCAGTTTGCAACTGATGATATTGGTGATTCAACTGTGGCATGTGAGATTTTCGTTACTGACGACAGAAACGTCCGCATCAATCCTACTTCTTCCAATAAATTTTGGAGGGCAACCCGACTTGGATTTGGTCGGATTCCGATGACACTAGCAGCAACACCAAGGACACCTTGTTTCGCTCCGTCAAAGTTGACAATAAAACAATAGGTCTTCTCAACTTGGGCAATTATAATTTCTGCAACCGCCTCACACTCGAATGAAAGACGAACTGCCTAAATGCAGCCGTCCCTTCTGTTACTAAAGAGGCCCAGCTAACAGTGGAAGAGCCTGTCTTGACGAGGAACATTTATAATGTCAAATATGATCTCGATAATTCCAGGATCTACGATGAAACAGATCTTCCTGTGGCCAAGAATTACAGTAACTATACCCAGGAATCCACCACTTTAGACGTGAAGCTTTCCTATACAGATACCAGGACTAGTACTTGGAAGACTATGTTTTCACTAAAGTTAGGCGTGACATCCACCTTCGACGTTGGCCTTCCACTCATTTTGAGGGAAATATTGAATTATCTGGTGAAATTCAATCAGGTGTCGAGTGGGGAGAGACCAAGACGTCAACCACTGTTTTGGAAGTTGTACACAAAGTTGTTGTGCCTCCAATGACTAAGGTGACGGTACATCTTATTGCAACAAATGTTAAGTGTGATGTTCCCTTCACATACATGCAAAGGGACACTCTTTATAACGGGACTACTGTCACAAATGAGTTGCCAGGTACAATATCGACTTTCAAACCAAAGAAGAGAAGATCCCAAATTTAAGAATAAATAAATGCATCTGTGGTATGATTTTATATGATTTAGAGATTGCCTTGTATTTGGCTTATGGTAAAAAAAAAGATTAAAATTGTAAATTTAGCAAATTAAATATGAAATAGATTAAAATCTAGTAAAGAAACGAAGTAAAATAATTTGTGCTTAGGTTCGTGGCATTCAAAGGAAATAATGATAACTATCTGTGTCTTCGTCAGATCGAGGATCACCCATATTTGCAGTTTGCAACTGATGATATTGGCGATTCAACTGTGGCATGCGAGATTTTCGTTGTTGACGACGGAAATGTCCGCATCAAGTCCATTTCTTCCAATAAATTTTGGAAGCGCAACCCGAATTGGATTTGGGCCGAGTCTGATGACACGAGCAGCAACAACAAGGATAACTCGCTTCGCCCCGTCAAAGTTGACAATAAGACAATAGGTCTTCTCAACTTGGGCAACAAAAATTTCTGCAAACCCTCACACTCGAAGGAAAGACGAACTGCCTTAATGCAGCCGTCTCCAATATTGCTGAACAGGCCCACCTAACGGTGGAAGAGTCTGTCTTGACGAGGAAAATTTATAATGTCAAATATGATCTTGATAATTTCTACCAAAGTATCCTCTCCGTGGCCAAGAATTCTGCTAGTAACTATACCCAGAAATCCACCACTTAAGACGTGAAGGTTTCGCATACAGATACCACATTTAGAACTTGGAGGAATAGGTTTTCACTAAAGTTAGGTATGAAAACCACCTTGGACGTTGGAATTCCACTCATTTCGAATGGAGAGAGAGAATTATCAAACAGGTGTGGAGTGGGGAGAGACCAAGAGCTCGACAACTGTTCTGGAAGTTATACACAAAGTTGTTGTGCCTCCAATGACTAAGGTGACAGTGGATGTAATTCCAACAAATGGTAAGTGTGATGTTCCCTTCACATACACACAAAGGGACACTCTTTATAACGGAACTACTGTCACAACTGAAGTGCAAGGTGACACTTACACTGGTTCTTTATAACTACAACATCCACTTTCAAACCAGATCAGAGAGTATCACGAATTGAGAAAACACTCAAAACTCAACTGGTGCAAAAGCAAGGAATTACAAGGATTGTGTGCATCCACTAAATAAAATAATGTTTCCTTCATGGAAGCAATGTCCGTTTTCTTGTTATTAATCTATAATCAATGTGTATACTGCATGCATAGCCCTGTGGCATTTCATGTCCTTTAATTTGAGAACAAATAAATTCCTGTTTGATGTAAATTTATGTATTTGGAGATCATCTCGTATTTGTCTCTGTGGTAAAGAATAAAAGAATTGATTAAAACAAAAAGAAGATTAAAATTTGAAGATTTAGCACATTAAATATAAAATAGATTAAAATGTGGTAAAGAAAATGAAGTAAAAAAATTTAGAAAATCCATTAGAAGTGAAATTGTTATTAACAATTATTGTACTCGAGGCTCAAACAAAATTAATTGGTATTATCTTGTCAAAACATGCTGTGAGTTTGGTTGAGAACATGCTCGCATGCAGACGATAAATCCTTTTCTTGGAAGCCAATGTCGAATCGGTGGTTGTGGTAAAGAAGATGCTGACTTGTTTGGAGTTAGCCAACCATTGAAAGGAGGCCGAATAGATTGTTGGATTGGGCCAACCATCGAAAAATAAACCGACCCACTAGCTTTAATAAATTTGCCATTGAAGACAACATTGGAGGCAACCTACAATTCAACAGTTTTGGGTAAAAAAAAATCAATTTCATTAAATTTCATTAAATTTAGGACAAGGATTTTCATTAATCATGATCTTATCCCAAATTTTAAGAAAAAATAATATCAAAGCATGAGTAAAATAATCATGCACCAAAATACTGAATCAAATGCTAAAATGTTTTTAATTTTTTTTTTTAATCACAAGCTTACATGATAGAAAATAATCTTATTTGGTTCTTTCACCCAACCATCTGACCTTAAAGCTCATTGCAAGCAAACTTAAGCCTCCATTTTCTATCTTATATGGGGTTTTCATTTTTCTCTATCCCTTCAATAGGAAAGCAAATTATCACAACAATGATTGAAGTAGAATAGATCTGAGTAATAAATTTCATGTTAGATCAGACAACCATTATTATCAATATTTTTTTTATTTATATTCATTTCACTTGCCTGAACAAAAGGAATCTTTGAAAAATGGAAAGGACAAAACCAAATTTCTCAAATCCCAAGTTTCATGTTGGGGGAGATCTTAAAGAAAGAGGCTTTTCCATCCTCCATTTCAGTTAATTAAAGCCAATAATTTCAAAGATATTTAGTTAGTTAACCATTTTTTTTCAATTAAGAAGCCTGCCTAAGAATAAATTTATATATGCTTTGTCTTGAGCTGCTTCAAAGTCATTAGAAACCAAAATGCCAGTCAAATTTGGTTATAGAACATGGTTCATTCACCTTATTGCAAAGACATTTCCCACACCTCCATGTTTTGACTATCAATAGGAATGCTTTTTTTATGTTCCATTTTCTTTTTGGTTTAATGTCACTGAATTCCATACTAAATATAATGACATTATTTTATATCTATGTACATAATTTTTTCTTGTACAAAAAAAAAGTGTGGAGAAGCTATCTCACTTCAAGATCAAAATATATCATAGACTTAAATTCAACAATGAATTACATTAAATTTACAAATCATTCAAAAAAAAAATAATTGGCAACGAAAACAAAATTTAAATCGTACAAGCGAAGAATTATCAACTCAATCAAAACCATTAACCTATTTACATAATTTTGAATCTCTTTATTTATTATCAAATAATTATGAATCATATATATCATTTTTCAATAATTGTGTATAACTCGAGTGTTAAAAGAAAAGGAATTTTGTAGTAAATGTAATGTGTTTATATTGAAAATTCAGATTTTCAATAATTTTATATTAAATATAATATTGACAACTCTATTCATGATTTTCAATATATTCAATGAAAATATTATTTTTATAATAATTTTAAAATTTTCAAAATAATTCTAAGGTCCACACTTGTCTACAACTTGCAATAAAAATATACAAAATCAGCAATGAAAATTAACTAAAAAAAAAAAGTAATGATTGATTCTTAAATGTTTCCTTTGCACATGGCCTTGCTCTGCCTTATCACTTTGTTCATGGATCTTGTTTATTTGTCTCCTCAACCAATTACAAAAACATTATAAAATTTATGAAATAATAATAATAAAAAGTATACATAATTCAGAGAATCTTTTCATACATTACATTGAAAAAAATACATGCAATAATATTACAAAATAGAGTGAAAAAAAAAAAAAAAACACTCATGACAACTAAAAACATTAATATTTTTAAGAAATTATTAAACAAGCCATTGACAATAAAACAGGGTTACACAGAAGAAAAGCAAAGTCTTATTGATTTCCTATTATTTGATTTCTTGTCCATTAATAAATCTCCCAATATATTCCTCATAATTTTTTTTTTCTTCATGCTGATGAACACATTCAAACTCCCTACTCAATCCCTATACTCGAGCCGGTTTGCCGCTCTGTTTTTTATCTTTGTAACGTTTGATTTCAACTGAGATTGTTGTTTGTGAAACTGCTTCAACTTCTGTTCTTGCACTTCTCTACTGCTCTTGGAGCTGCAAATTCTATGAAAATCAAATCAATAATTAAGATTGAACAGTCATGATTATATAGAATTAATAGTTACTAACCAAGTCCAATTGTCTCAGATCCTTTCATGATTCTCAGTCGTTTGCATGAATCAACGAACATCCTATAAATTTAGCAAAAAAAAATATAAATTAGTAAGATTTAATCATAAAATAAATATGCCAATTAATTAGAAAATGTAAAATTGAAGTTAAAAACTTTCTCCCATGGGACATCACCAACAAGCATCCAATCTCCATCTTTGTCTTCATAAGTTGGAACATACTCAGAACCATTCAAGAGGTCTATCAATTTGCTTTCATTCATGAAATCTTTCATTCCTTGTGACCCACAGTTACCTAAAACATTAATCCCCCCAAAATTTAATTCACATCTTCACATTAATTTGCCTAAAATTAACAAAATTGTACTTTGGGCTTATTAATTACCAATAGTAAAGGAGCTGAACATTTTGCCCAAGGAATCATAGAGTTCTTGGTAACTCTTGTATAATTTCAAGTCCACCTTGCGTAGATAGGGTGCACCATCCATGCTGACCTTAACAAACGCTGCTGCACTGGTGGTGTTGGTGGCAGTACTGCTGCCAGCCTTCTCGCCGGCCTCTTCCTCGGAGCTGTTCTTCTGGACGGCCATGATGTTCTTCCGGAAGGATCTGACTTATGTGTTGCGCCTGAAGCAATAATTACAACAATACAAAAGCAATAGACAACAATCAATAATCAAATACGCAGAAAAAATAAAGCACACCAAGATTTACGTGGAAAACCCTCCAGTGTAGAGGAAAAAAATCACAGGCCACCAAAAAAATCTTCACTATCAAATAATAGTTATACAAAGTTCTTCTCTAGCTAAAACTAGAGCTAATCAACAACTAGAGAAACAATTGGAGAAATCTCACCAAATAAGTGACTCAACAAATACACCCTGGATTTGTTCCTAGAGAGCTTCAAACCCGATCTTCACCGTTTAGAATGTAAAACTTTGAATCATAAACCGCCTGACAAGGTTCTAACTCAATCGGATCACGGATCGACTTTCGTTCAACCAACTCTCCCTTTTTTTCTCTCTCTCTCTGTTTTTCCTGGCTTTTCTTCTTTCTCTACTTGGTTTTCGACACATACCTAAAACAACCCCACCTCTTTTTTATTAAGTAGCTAGGGCTCTGTCTAAAATAAAAGATCAAGGCCCATGGCCTTTACTTGGTCTAAAACCACTTACATGGGACTGGACCCCATTTTTCTAACAATCTCCCCCTTCAGCCCCATTAAGAGGAGATTCATCACCATAGCAGTTTCATTTGGAACTTACCTTGACCAAGGAACTCATTCCGGCTAAGTTACTGCAAAGCTCAAGCTTTTCTCTGAAAAGTTTAACAAGATCATAAGTATCATTTTTTCGCAATTACTCCATCTCTTCTTTCATTGCTTTTAACCAGTGCTTTCTATCAGGAGTAGCCTGCACATCTTGAAAGCTTTCTGGCTCTCTTTCACTGGTAATTAAAATAAAATCTGAACTTCGATACCTGATAGATGACCTATGCTCTCTAATAGATCTTCTGGACTGAGACTCTACATCACTTGATGCCGAAGATAGCTCCCCCTGCTCAACACTCTCAGGTAGAGAGGATTGCTCTTCCTATTCAAAACTAATAGCATCTGGCTCATCACCAACTATAGCTGACTCATTCATATCCCCAAGTTCTGTTTCTTGCTCATTTTCACCATCTGTGGCTCTTTCCTGTGGAATCTCTGTCGGTGTTGAAACATCATACTCAATAGTAACCTGTGTAGTCTTCTTATTTTTCTCAAAGTCTGTTATGGTTTTTTTTTCATGAAAGACCACATCCCTGCTTCTGACTGTCTTTCTCTTTACTGGATCCCATACCCTGTAGCTAAATTTTTCATCACAATATCCTATAAACACACACTGTGTAACTTTACTGTGAAGCTTTGATCTCTGCTCTTTCGACACATGCATGAATGCTTTACACCTAAAAACTTTTAAGTGAAAGCATGAAGTACCTTTCCCTGTCGACACTCTTTCTGGAATGTCAAAGCCCAAAGGAACTGATGGTGACCTGTTAAGTAAATAACAAGTTGTATTGACTACTTCACCCCAGAATGACTTTGATAATTTTAACATCTTCAACATACATCTGATTTTTTCCACAATGGTGCGATTCATTCTTTCAGCTACACCATTATGCTGCGGTGTTCCAGGTTCTGTCCTCTCATGCCTGATCCCATGCTTTGAGCAATACTCTTCAAAGTCTTTAGATGTGTATTCCCCATCATTATCAATTCGAATACACTTCAAGGGTAACCCTGTCATCCTCTCAACCATGGCATAAAATTTTTGAAAATACTGCAATACCTGACTTTTATATTTCAACATATACACCTAAGTCTTACGTGAAACATCATCAATAAAAGTAACAAAATATCTGCTACCACCTAATGACTCAACCTCAATGGGACCACATACGTCAGAATAAATTAATTTCAATCTATTTTCTTTTCTCTAAGAACTTTTACAAAAAGAAACTCTATGATTCTTACCAAACAAACAATAATCACATGAATCGAGAGACATACCTTTGGTCAAGGGAATGAAAGACTGCCTTGCCAAAACCTGTAACCCTTTTTCACTCATGTGCGTCAGCCTCCTGTGCCACAAGTTTGTTGAAGCATCATTTTCAACGGTATTTATCTGATTACCGTTCAATTGCATCCATGTCTTATACATTGTACAGCATAATTTTTCTCTTGCAACTACCATAGATCCTTTGAGAAGCTTCCATTGTTCATTCTTTTGTCAACTTTCATATTCCTCCTTATCAAAGACATTAATAATAAGCAAGTTCATTCTCATATCTGAAATGTGTCTGACATCCCTCAAAGTCAACATGCAACCTATACTAATTTGTACAACAATATCACCAATCCCAATAATCTGTGACACACTCTTGTTTCCCATCTTGGTACAACCAACATCTCCTGCTTTGTAAGTTGTAAACAACTCTCTCTTAGAAATACAATGATATGTCGCTCCTGTGTCAACTATCCACTCAATACCGAGATCACTAACATGATTACAATCACTATGTGTACAAATCAAAGTAACTGAATCACTATCTGAATTCACTGCTGCAACATTGCCATCATTTGAACTCTTACCTTTTTCATCTTTTCGCTCTTGCTTTAAGATTCTACAGTTTCATTTTATATGACCCACCTTACCACAATGAAAACACTTCACTTTACCTCTAGACTTGGATCTATTTTTAGACTTAACACGACCTTTTGAGTCCTGACCTCTGTCGATGTTTTTATCCCTATTTTCTGTGACTAGAACTTGATTCTCAGGATCTACATCTTTTCGCTTTGCTTTTTCATTAAGCATACTGTCTTTTACAATCTTCAATGTCACCTTATAATCAGAAGCTGAATTAAGAACAATCACAACTAGAGTATTTCAACTGTCTGACAATGAACCCAAAAGAAATAACGCTTTCATTTCATCATCCATCTTAAGCTCCATAGTAGTCATCCGATTAAATATATCTTAAAAATAACTTAAGTGCTCTGTAACAAATCGTCCATCCCTGTACTGTAAAGTTATAAATTTTTTAATAAGCATAACTTTAATTATACCTATTTTTTTCTCATATAATGCTGTCAATTTTTTTAAATAATGTGAGCATCTGATTCCTGTGCTACATGATGAAATACGCTGATATTAACCCATTTTTTTATTGTAGCCAGCGTCTTTCTACCTAGCTTCTTTCAGCTTTCATCTTTCATATTTACTGATTTAACCAAATCACCCAATACTAGCTCATACAAATCTTTACAGTATAAATGATCATCCATCATAGGCTTTCAAATTGAATAATTCGATGCTGTCAATTTTATCATGAAACTTGTATCACCCTCCATGATCTCAAACAGAATTTACTTTTATCTTGAGTTGCTTCTGTATCGATGTTTCAAAATAACTTTTGCTCTGATACCACTTGTTGCGCCTGAAGTAATAATCACAACAATACAGAAACAATAGACAACAATCAATAATCAAATACGTAAAAAAAATAAAGCACACCAAAATTTAGTGAAAAACCCTCCAGTGTAAAAAATCACAGACCACCAGAAAAATCTTCACTATCAAATAATAGTTATACAAGGTTCTTCTCTAGCTAAAACTAAAGCTAATCAACAACTAGAGAAACAATTAAAAAAATCTCACCAAATAAGTGACTCAACAAATACACCATGAATTTGTTCCTAGGGAGCTTCAAACCCGATCTTCACTGTTAAAAATGTAAAACTCTGAATCATAAACCTCCTGACAAAGTTTTAACTCAATCGGACCACGGATCGACTTCCGTTCAATCAACTCTCCCTTCTTTTTTTTCTGTCTCTACTTTTCTTGACTTTTCTTTTTTCTCTACTTAATTTTCGACACACACCTAAAACAACTCCACCACTTTTTTATTAAGTAGCAAAAGCTCTGTGTAAAATAAAAGATCAAAGCCTATGAGTTTACTTGATTCAAAACTACTTACATGAGACTGGATCTCATTTTCTTAAAATGGTGACCATCCCACCACTTGTGCCCTGAAATTTAATGTGCCCTCAAATTTAAGTTACTAGATCATTTTAAATTTATCATAACATTAATCATATTGGTCATAGGAATGAAATAACATAAAATTATTGGAATTCCATTCTGATTTTCCTTTATTTTTTGGATTTTATTGTAAAAAATATTATTATCAACTTTTGAGAAGGTGAATGTGGTAATACTTTTGACATTTACCAATGTTTGGTAGCTTAGCTGTGGACTATCTTAGGCATTTTCCTGTTAAAAACTTTGAATTATTGTTTGGTTGTTAGGAAAAAAGTAGTAGAGATTCCACATGTTTTGTTCTTTTCCCTATTTTTCCCGACAAACAACCAAAGCCATCAAATATCAAAATTAAACTGTTTTTTCACTTTACAAAGCCAAGATTCAATGGACACTCATCTTCTTCAATTCCAAATTAATATTCAACAATTGAAAGAAAAAAAAAAACCCCTAAAAACAAGAAATTAATTTCACTGAAAAATAAATTAACTGATGCATATGCAAATGCATGCTCACTTCTTGATTTCATTATTAATCAAATGAACTTTCATTCTAAAGGAAATGAAATGAAAAAAAAAAAAAAACAAACAAACAAAAAGACGGAAAAAAAAACAAATATTGAGAAACAAGATAACCAAGAAAAGATATGGGTAGCTTACTTTGCAGGGGGCTTTGCAGGGTCAGTAGATAGAGGAGCAACAGAGCTCTTCTCCTTCATCTTTTCAGTTTCGTTCGCCATCGCCTCCTTAGTTGTTGAAAGGTTAAGTTTCAAATCAACAGTCTCCAAAAACCCTCTTTTTCCATTATTTTTGGTCGTTTCGCCATCATTTCCATTGCCTCCGGGCAACCCCCGGAGATCTTTGGTTCAGGATAATTGCCAGAAGATGTGGCTTTAACAAGCGAGATAAATTAATATTTTAATAAAAATATATATAAAAAATAAAACTGAAAAAAAAACAAAAAGTAGTATCTCAAAACAGTGAATCCATTGAAAAAGAAAATATGTAAAAAAAATAATAATAAAATGCCAATGGTGAAAAAAAGTGGATCCTACTTTCTAAAATATTTTATAATTAAATATAAAAATTAAAATTAAAAAAAATCATGACTCTTCCGATTGAAAATTTTTTATAAAAAAAATAAAATAAATAGATAAAAAAAAAAAATCTACTGGTGCAATTAAACAGTGCTATCAACAACTGTAGTGTTTATTTATTTGATTGTCATTATTCATTGGTACTTGATTGGCATGTTTCATTGAAATTATTATCCGTGACAACAAATACTGTCAAACAAATGTGAAGTTTATTTATTTAATTAACATGATTCATTGAAATTATTGTCCTGATACTGTTAAACAGTACTATGAAACAATTGTAAAATTTATTTATTTGGTTGTTACGATTCATTGAAATTATTATTTTTGATTAGAGATATAATTGAATCGAGTCAAATAGTAATAAGTTTAAATTCGACTCATAATTTGAGATTCGTTATTCGATTTGAATTTGATCGAATTTTATTTTTTAAGTTTGAGTTCAATTCGTGATCGAATTCGAATTATTATTGTTCGCTCGATTAAGTTTGATTAATATGTAAAAATAAGTTCGATTCGTATACTCAATAAGAATTCAATTATTCATACTCGAACTCGAACTCGAATTCGGATTCGAAATATTTTATTAATTAAAATAATAAAAATATATTTAAATATAAAAGTTCGATTAAGCTCACGAACTATTCGAATCGGATATAAAAATATTTAAATTCGATTCGATCGATAAATCAAATTACTTGAATTTAAACTTGACTCAAAAATAATCAACCAAATTTAAATTTTTTTCGAATAAAATTCGAATAATTTATGAATATTAATATATCATTACACCTTTATTTTTGACAAAAATACTATTAGACAATTATAAAATTTATTTACTTGATTGATATGATTCATTGAAATTATTGTCCTGATGCTATTAAACAGTACTGTCAAACAGCTATAAAGTTTTATTTGTTTGATTGTTATGATTCATTGAAATTATTGTCCTGATGCTATTAAAAGTCAAACAGCTATAAAGTTTATTTGTTTGATTGTCATGATTCATTGAAATTATTGTCCTGATGCTATTAAATAATACTGTCAACAGCTTGTAATATTTATATATATTTGACTGATTCGATTCATTCAAGTTATTGTCCTTCAAGACAAGTGCTGTCAACAATATTTATATACTTAGATTCAATAAATCTGATTTCATATAATAATTTAAAGCAAATTTCATACCAGCAAAATTTTGTCTAACAAAAAGTAAGCGAACTTTTTGTTTATATGCGGCCTTGTTCCTCATCTTGTATTAACTCTTTTCCTCTTTGAGAAAACTTTCTATTAACTCTTAAATCAATGCGGATGGATATCCATTATCAATGAAACTTAAGCGATTATACTTAATTTTAAAGTGATTAATTAGTAATGTATGTAAAAATTAATCATGTCTGAAATGTTAATAAATTTAGATTAAAAAATATAATAATTGAAAATTAATTAATTTCAGTACCCTCCTTTCAATCAGGCACCCATGATACCTTTATCTTGGAAACATAATGGAGCCTATTATGAAAATCAAAGAATATAGCTATTTTATTAAGAGAGCGTTTTATTTATAATTTTTATTATAATTTTATAATTACTTAATTATCATAAAAATTATATAAAAATTTATTGTTTATAAATATAAATTTTATGTAAAATTTTTATAAATTTTACACAACTTTAAATTATGTTTACTTAATTATATCATAATTATTATAAGTAATATATTCTCTCTACTAAACTTTGGACCAACTCCAATATTCTTTCTTAATTAGCTTTTCCTTTTTAATTTCATATTATCATAAAAATAAAACATTAACTTAATTTACATCAGTTGTTAGTATATTTATTATTTTTATGCTGTGTTAATAATTTTTTATTTTTAAATATTATTTATGTTGTTTTTTTTTTCTTAATCTTTTGGTTTTTTTTACAACTTATATATTTTCATGAAAATTGAAGTTAAAATGATATATTCTCAAAAAATTTCTGCTAACTCCCCGAACACTCCTAAACCTTTTCTCAGCTTCCTATACGCCTCTTTTTCTCTCAAATCAGTAGCTTTGCTCATTGTTTGTTCTGTGTGTCCTTCATTCTGTTCCAGAGGTCCATTTTATAGGGATTGATCAGGAATTTCTAATCAATCCCAATTCCTCCTTGGACGAAAATTCAATCTTTGAATCCAATCTAGACTCTTCTGATTGAATTGTCATTCACAATGAAATTCTTCAACTTTCAATCACAGTCATCAAAAAAAAAAAACAAAAAAATAATAATACTAATCAGATAATCAAGAAAAAAAATCAGATAAAATTAACAGATAATTTTAAAAAATAATAATAAAAAATAAAATAAGATAAACCCAAATAATAATAATAATAATGATATAATAATAAATATATAACTATATAAATAAAATACAAAAAAATAAATAAATAAATAAAGATATACATATGTTAATACATAATAATAATAATAAATAATAAAATACATAAAATACAAAGAAAAAATAATAATAATAATACAGGATAAAAATTAAATTGGGCCTTATCCATTCGGGCCATACCCAATTGATCTGGGCCTGAACCTAATTAGGTGTCTACAGCAATGACTCTATATCTTCTTTCATTACTTTTAACTAGTGCTCTCTATCCGGAGTAGCTTGCACATCTTGAAAGCTTTCTGACTCCCCTTCACTGGTAACTAAAATAAAATCTAAACTTGGATATCTGGTAGATGGCCTGCGCTCTCTAGTAGATCTCCTAGACTGAGACTCTACATCACTTGATGTCAAAAGTAGCTCCCCCTACTTAACACTCTCAGGTCGAGAAGATTGCTCTCCCTATTCAAAACTAATAGCATCTGGCTCATCACCAACTGTAATTGGCTCATTCATATCCTCAAGTTTTGTTTCTTGCTCATTTTTACCATCTGTGGCTCTTTCTTGTGAAATCTCTATCGATGTTGAAACATCACACTCAACAGTAACCTGTGTAGTCTTCTTATTTTTCTCAAAGTCTGCTATGGTTTCTTTTTCATGAAAGACCACATCCCTGCTTCTAACTGTCTTTCTCTTTACTGGATCACATACCCTGTAGCTAAATTTCTCATCATCATATCCTATAAACACACACTGTGTAACTTTACTGTCAAGCTTTGATCTTTTCTCTTTCGACACATGCATGAATACTTTACACCCAAAAACTTTTAAGTGAGAGTATGAAGTATCTTTCCTTGTCCACACTCTTTCTGGAATGTCAAAGCCCAAAGGAACTGATGGTGACCTGTTAAGTAAATAACAAGCTGTGTTGACTGCTTCACCCCAGAATGATTTTGGTAATTTTATCATCTTCAACATACATCTAACTTTTTTCATAATGGTGCGATTCATTGTATTCTTCACCATTATCAGTTCGAATACACTTCAAGGGTAATCCTGTCATCCTCTCAATCATGGCATAAATTTTTAAAAATACTGCAGTACCTGACTTTTGTATTTCAACATATACACCTAAGTCTTACGTGAAGCATTATCAATAAAAGTAACAAAATATCTGCTACCACCTAATGACTCAACTTCAATGAAATAACATACGTCAGAATAAATTAATTTCAATAAATTAATTTCAATCTATTCTCTTTTCTTTTAGAACTTTTACGAAAAGAAATTCTATGATGCTTACCAAACAAACAATAATCACATGAATCGAAAGACATACCTTTGGTCAAGGAAATGAAAAACTGTCTTGCCAAAACCTGTAACCTTTTTTCACTCATGTGTGCCAACCTCCTATGCCACAAGTTTGCTGAAGCATCATTTTCAACGATATTTACCTAGTTATCATTCAATTGCATCCATGTCTTATACATTATGCAGCATAATTTTCTTCTTGCAACTACCATAGATCATTTGAGAAGCTTTCATTGTTCATTCTTTTGTCGGCTTTCATATTCTTCCTTATCAAGGACATTAATAGCAAGTAAGTTCATTCTCATATCTGAAATGTGTCTGACATCCCTCAAAGTCAACATGCAACATATACTAGTTTGTACAACAATATCATCAATCCCAATAATCTGTGACACACTCTTGTTTCTCATTTTGGTACAACCAAAATCTCCTACTTTGTAAGTTGTAAACAACTCTCTTAAAAACATAATGATATGTCGCTCCTGTGTCAACTATCCACTCAACGTCGGGATCACTAACATGATTACAATCATCATGTGTACAAATTAAAATAACTGAATCATTATCTGAATTCGCTGTTGTAACATTGTCATCATCTGAACTCTTATCTTTCTTATCTTTTCGCTCTTGCTTTAAGATTCTACAGTTTCGTTTTATATGACCTGCCTTACCACAATGAAAACACTTTACTTTACCTCTAGACTTGGATCTATGTTTAAACTTATCACGACCTTTTGAGTCCTGACCTCTGTCAATGTTTTTATCCCTGTTCTCTGTGACTAGAGCTCGATTCTCAAGATTTACATCCTTTCGTCTTACTTCTTCATTAAGCATACTATTTTTTATCATCTCCAACGTCACCTTATAATCAGTAGCTGAATTGAGAACAGTCACAACTAGAATATTCCAGCTGTCTGACAATGAACTAAAAAAAAATAACAACTTCATTTCATCATCTATCTTAAGCTCATAGTAATCATCCGATTAAATATATCTTAAAAATTAATACTCAATACATCTATCCCTGTATATAAAATTATAAGCTTTTTAAAAGCATAACTTTATTCATACCTATTTTTCTCTTATAAAATACTGTCAATTTTTTTTAAATAATGTGAGCATCTGATTCCTGCGTTACATGATGAAATACGCTGATATTAACCCATTTTTGATTGTAACCAACATCTTTCTACCTAACTTCTTTCAACTTTCATCTTTCATATCTGCTAGTTTAACCGAATCATCCAATACTGACTCATACAAATCTTTACAGTATAGATGATCTTCCATCATAAACTTTCAAATTGAATAATTCATGCTGTCAATTTTT
>NW_019168004.1:13288370-13336016 GCF_002303985.1 Durio zibethinus
GGATCGAGACTTAAATTTCGAACCTGCATGATTTTAGGATTCGGACATTCATCCTTCTGGTGTCTTGAATTAGTCTACCTGTCAATGCACCTCACAAAAAAAAGGTAGTGTGAACACTTTTAGATCCCAGTGACCTTCTTATTATATTTGATATATGATTTAAAACTCTTCTTTAAGTCCGTGACATACGCACTAAACAATTATTTTCAAGTTAAATGGAGACGTGGGTTTCTAGAATTTAAACCTCCTTTAATGGCTTTCAAGTAAAAAAAATTATTTTATTGGAAAATTAGAGAAAGGATGTTCACGCAAACAAGGCAACTTAAAACTGAGTGAGTAAAAGATTAAGTGTGATCTGATTTTGGATCTAAACTAAGACTGATCAGAGCTACGTTAGTAGGACATTATCTCTTTGTCGTTACAATAAATAGTAAATTTTAAAAAAATTATATTAAATTTAAAAATCAATAATCAAGAGAGATTATTAAAAATGAGATCCAAATTTAAATTTTACAAAAAAAAATTGAAATTTTATCAATACAATGAGTCAAATTAAGAACATATTATCATTGTGGGCCACTTCCATTTTTTAAGTACAAAAAATATTATTTAAAAATAAAAAATTATATTTATTAAAATTTGAATTTAAAAATAATATTTAAAAAAATAATTATATTAATCAGCTTAAGTAAATTTCAAATTTCATTCTACCCATCTAAAACAACTCTCCCAAACTTTATTATTCCCAAAGGAAATAACTGATCTTCATGCAGGTATCACCCGAAAACTCTTCCCATGCTTTGTCTCCAAAATACAACCTGACGAAATGCCGACACGTGCGTACGCTACAAAATAAGGGCAAATGCATACTCTTAAGGAAAATATGTTATACGCTTTTTTTTAATTCTTTAAAAATACTTAGTGTTTTTTAATTTAAAAAAGTATATTTATTCTTAAATTTTCAAAATATCATTTTATTTTACAAAAAATATTGTTTTGAGATCTTAATTTACATGTAATTTATATTTGATATACTATTAATGTATCAATACTATACATTATAATAGAATCACACAATGATACCTTATAAAAAATGTTAATTAGAAATGTAATTTTAAATTAAATTTTGCTTTTTAAAATTTAAATTTTCAAAATTAATTTTTAATTAGAATTATCATTTTATTTATATGACTTCATTAACTATGGTATAAATTTTACTGTGCATCGAATTATAAGGTCATCAAATATAGGTTACAACTAAGTGTATATAGGTACTTCCTACTCTAAATCGCTATCCTGAAGGTTGTGTAGGAAATTTCATACGCACGTTTCAAATGCACGCTCCATCATCCAAATTCCAAAGGAGCAAGAAATTTTGGATATAAATAGCTAGCCTATGAGGGTTGTGGTAAGCAATCACAAGAGTGAAACAAAGCAAGAGAGCCAAACCTAATAGTTACTTGGTAGAGATCATCAATTCAAATGTCAAATTAAGAAAGAGAGCTACCGAAAATTGAACTTGATATTGCCAAGATTTTATCGTCCTCAAATCCAATGACAAGAACGATTATCTGGGCTACATCCATGAAGATGGGGAGTCTGATGGGTATCCTCAGCTTCAAGGAAACTCAAGCTGTGAGTCCCATACCGCAAAATTTGAAGGGAGATTGTTGGGCCAAAGATGGCTTGGTGCACATAAGCAGATGTCAGAACAACAAATACTGGGTACGAACCAAAATCTTTCCATCAGAGGAAATCACTTGGAGCAGTACTTCTGGATTACTGCAACCGCCAACAAGGAGGAGGAAGACCAATCCGACGATCATGCACATTTGTCAAGTTTATCTGTGTAGACCCCGTAAAAACTACGGTTCGAATCAAGCATGTCCAATCAGGATGCTATTTATGCTTATGGCAGATTAGTAATTCCAGCATTTCCTCGCTGCGTGATGGCCAACTACACATTATGTGATAGTAATAGTTGTGATATCTTCACAATCATTGATTGGGAGCCTTTGTTGATTCTGCCTAGGTACGTGGCATTCAAAGGACATAATGATAGTTATTTATGTCTTCGTCAGATCGAGGGTCACCCATATACGCAGTTTGCAACTGATGATATTGGTGATTCAACTGTGGCATGTGAGATTTTCGTTACTGACGACAGAAACGTCCGCATCAATCCTACTTCTTCCAATAAATTTTGGAGGGCAACCCGACTTGGATTTGGTCGGATTCCGATGACACTAGCAGCAACACCAAGGACACCTTGTTTCGCCCCGTCAAAGTTGACAATAAAACAATAGGTCTTCTCAACTTGGGCAATTATAATTTCTGCAACCGCCTCACACTCGAATGAAAGACGAACTGCCTAAATGCAGCCGTCCCTTCTGTTACTAAAGAGGCCCAGCTAACAGTGGAAGAGCCTGTCTTGACGAGGAACATTTATAATGTCAAATATGATCTCGATAATTCCAGGATCTACGATGAAACAGATCTTCCTGTGGCCAAGAATTACAGTAACTATACCCAGGAATCCACCACTTTAGACGTGAAGCTTTCCTATACAGATACCAGGACTAGTACTTGGAAGACTATGTTTTCACTAAAGTTAGGCGTGACATCCACCTTCGACGTTGGCCTTCCACTCATTTTGAGGGAAATATTGAATTATCTGGTGAAATTCAATCAGGTGTCGAGTGGGGAGAGACCAAGACGTCAACCACTGTTTTGGAAGTTGTACACAAAGTTGTTGTGCCTCCAATGACTAAGGTGACGGTACATCTTATTGCAACAAATGTTAAGTGTGATGTTCCCTTCACATACATGCAAAGGGACACTCTTTATAACGGGACTACTGTCACAAATGAGTTGCCAGGTACAATATCGACTTTCAAACCAAAGAAGAGAAGATCCCAAATTTAAGAATAAATAAATGCATCTGTGGTATGATTTTATATGATTTAGAGATTGCCTTGTATTTGGCTTATGGTAAAAAAAAAAGATTAAAATTGTAAATTTAGCAAATTAAATATGAAATAGATTAAAATCTAGTAAAGAAACGAAGTAAAATAATTTGTGCTTAGGTTCGTGGCATTCAAAGGAAATAATGATAACTATCTGTGTCTTCGTCAGATCGAGGATCACCCATATTTGCAGTTTGCAACTGATGATATTGGCGATTCAACTGTGGCATGCGAGATTTTCGTTGTTGACGACGGAAATGTCCGCATCAAGTCCATTTCTTCCAATAAATTTTGGAAGCGCAACCCGAATTGGATTTGGGCCGAGTCTGATGACACGAGCAGCAACAACAAGGATAACTCGCTTCGCCCCGTCAAAGTTGACAATAAGACAATAGGTCTTCTCAACTTGGGCAACAAAAATTTCTGCAAACCCTCACACTCGAAGGAAAGACGAACTGCCTTAATGCAGCCGTCTCCAATATTGCTGAACAGGCCCAGCTAACGGTGGAAGAGTCTGTCTTGACGAGGAAAATTTATAATGTCAAATATGATCTTGATAATTTCTACCAAAGTATCCTCTCCGTGGCCAAGAATTCTGCTAGTAACTATACCCAGAAATCCACCACTTAAGACGTGAAGCTTTCGCATACAGATACCACATTTAGAACTTGGAGGAATAGGTTTTCACTAAAGTTAGGTATGAAAACCACCTTGGACGTTGGAATTCCACTCATTTCGAATGGAGAGAGAGAATTATCAAACAGGTGTGGAGTGGGGAGAGACCAAGAGCTCGACAACTGTTCTGGAAGTTATACACAAAGTTGTTGTGCCTCCAATGACTAAGGTGACAGTGGATGTAATTCCAACAAATGGTAAGTGTGATGTTCCCTTCACATACACACAAAGGGACACTCTTTATAACGGAACTACTGTCACAACTGAAGTGCAAGGTGACACTTACACTGGTTCTTTATAACTACAACATCCACTTTCAAACCAGATCAGAGAGTATCACGAATTGAGAAAACACTCAAAACTCAACTGGTGCAAAAGCAAGGAATTACAAGGATTGTGTGCATCCACTAAATAAAATAATGTTTCCTTCATGGAAGCAATGTCCGTTTTCTTGTTATTAATCTATAATCAATATGTATACTGCATGCATAGCCCTGTGGCATTTCATGTCCTTTAATTTGAGAACAAATAAATTCCTGTTTGATGTAAATTTATGTATTTGGAGATCATCTTGTATTTGTCTCTGTGGTAAAGAATGAAAGAATTGATTAAAACAAAAAGAGATTAAAATTTGAAGATTTAGCACATTAAATATAAAATAGATTAAAATGTGGTAAAGAAAATGAAGTAAAAAAATTTAGAAAATCCATTAGAAGTGAAATTGTTATTAACAATTATTGTACTCGAGGCTCAAACAAAATTAATTGGTATTATCTTGTCAAAACATGCTGTGAGTTTGGTTGAGAACATGCTCGCATGCAGACGATGAATCCTTTTCTTGGAAGCCATTGTCGAATCGGTGGTTGTGGTAAAGAAGATGCTGACTTGTTTGGAGTTGGCCAACCATTGAAAGGAGGCCGAATAGATTGTTGGATTGGGCCAACCATCGAAAAATAAACCGACCCACTAGCTTTAATAAATTTGCCATTGAAGACAACATTGGAGGCAACCTACAATTCAACAGTTTTGGGTAAAAAAAAATCAATTTCATTAAATTTCATTAAATTTAGGACAAGGATTTTCATTAATCATGATCTTATCCCAAATTTTAAGAAAAAATAATATCAAAGCATGAGTAAAATAATCATGCACCAAAATACTGAATCAAATGCTAAAATGTTTTTAATTTTTTTTTTTTAATCACAAGCTTACATGATAGAAAATAATCTTATTTGGTTCTTTCACCCAACCATCTGACCTTAAAGCTCATTGCAAGCAAACTTAAGCCTCCATTTTCTATCTTATATGGGGTTTTCATTTTCTCTATCCCTTCAATAGGAAAGCAAATTATCACAACAATGATTGAAGTAGAATAGATCTGAGTAATAAATTTCATGTTAGATCAGGCAACCATTATTATCAATATTTTTTTTATTTATATTCATTTCACTTGCCTGAACAAAAGGAATCTTTGAAAAATGGAAAGGACAAAACCAAATTTCTCAAATCCCCAGTTTCATGTTGGGGGAGATCTTAAAGAAAGAGGCTTTTCCATCCTCCATTTCAGTTAATTAAAGCCAATAATTTCAAAGATATTTAGTTAGTTAACCATTTTTTTTCAATTAAGAAGCCTGCCTAAGAATAAATTTATATATGCTTTGTCTTGAGCTGCTTCAAAGTCATTAGAAACCAAAATGCCAGTCAAATTTGGTTATAGAACATGGTTCATTCACCTTATTGCAAAGACATTTCCCACACCTCCATGTTTTGACTATCAATAGGAATGCTTTTTTTATGTTCCATTTTCTTTTTGGTTTAATGTCACTGAATTCCATACTAAATATAATGACATTATTTTATATCTATGTACATAATTTTTTCTTGTACAAAAAAAAAGTGTGGAGAAGCTATCTCACTTCAAGATCAAAATATATCATAGACTTAAATTCAACAATGAATTACATTAAATTTACAAATCATTCAAAAAAAAAAATAATTGGTAACAAAAATAAAATTTAAATCGTACAAGCGAAGAATTATCAACTCAATCAAAACCATTAACCTATTTACATAATTTTGAATCTCTTTATTTATTATCAAATAATTATGAATCATATATATCATTTTTCAATATTTGTGTATAACTCGAGTGTTAGAAGAAAAGGAATTTTGTAGTAAATGTAATGTTTTTATATTGAAAATTCAGATTTTCAATAATTTTATATTAAATATAATATTGACAACTTTATTCATGATTTTCAATATATTCAATGAAAATATTATTTTTATAATAATTTTAAAATTTTCAAAATAATTCTAAGGTCCACACTTGTCTACAACTTGCAATAAAAATATACAAAATCAGCAATGAAAATTAACTAAAAAAAAAAAAGTAATGATTGATTCTTAAATGTTTCCTTTGCACATGGCCTTGCTCCGCCTTATCACTTTGTTCATGGATCTTGTTTATTTGTCTCCTCAACCAATTACAAAAACATTATAAAATTTATGAAATAATAATAATAATAAGTATACATAATTCAGAGAATCTTTTCATACATTACATTGAAAAAAATACATGCAATAATATTACAAAATAGAGTGAAAAAAAAAAAAAAAAAACACTCATGACAACTAAAAACATTAATATTTTTAAGAAATTATTAAACAAGCCATTGACAATAAAAAAGGGTTACACAGAAGAAAAGCAAAGTCTTATTGATTTCCTATTATTTGATTTCTTGTCCATTAATAAATCTCCCAATATATTCCTCATAATTTTTTTTTTCTTCATGCTGATGAACACATTCAAACTCCCTACTCAATCCCTATATTCGAGCCGGTTTGCCGCTCTGTTTTTTATCTTTGTAACGCTTGATTTCAACTGAGATTGTTGTTTGTGAAACTGCTTCAACTTCTGTTCTTGCACTTCTCTACTGCTCTTGGAGCTGCAAATTCCATGAAAATCAAATCAATAATTACGATTGAACAGTCATGATTATATAGAATTAATAGTTACTAACCAAGTCCAATTGTCTCAGATCCTTTCATGATTCTCAGTCGTTTGCATGAATCAACGAACATCCTATAAATTTAGCAAAAAAAAATATAAATTAGTAAGATTTAATCATAAAATAAATATGCCAATTAATTAGAAAATGTAAAATTGAAGTTAAAAACTTTCTCCCATGGGACATCACCAACAAGCATCCAATCTCCATCTTTGTCTTCATAAGTTGGAACATACTCAGAACCATTCAAGAGGTCTATCAATTTGCTTTCATTCATGAAATCTTTCATTCCTTGTGACCCACAGTTACCTAAAACATTAATCCCCCCAAAATTTAATTCACATCTTCACATTAATTTGCCTAAAATTAACAAAATTGTATTTTGGGCTTATTAATTACCAATAGTAAAGGAGCTGAACATTTTGCCCAAGGAATCATAGAGTTCTTGGTAACTCTTGTATAATTTCAAGTCCACCTTGCGTAGATAGGGTGCACCATCCATGCTGACCTTAACAAACGCTGCTGCACTGGTGGTGTTGGTGGCAGTACTGTTGCCAGCCTTCTCGCCGGCCTCTTCCTCGGAGCTGTTCTTCTGGACGGCCATGATGTTCTTCCGGAAGGATCTGACTTATGTGTTGCGCCTGAAGCAATAATCACAACAATACAGAAGCAATAGACAACAATCAATAATCAAATACGCAGAAAAAATAAAGCACACCAAGATTTACGTGAAAAACCCTCCAGTGTAGAGGAAAAAAATCACAAGCCACCAGAAAAATCTTCACTATCAAATAATAGTTATACAAAGTTCTTCTATAGCTAAAACTAGAGCTAATCAACAACTAGAGAAACAATTGGAGAAATCTCACCAAATAAGTGACTCAACAAATACACCCTGGATTTGTTCCTAGAGAGCTTCAAACTCGATCTTCACCGTTCAGAATGTAGAACTTTGAATCATAAACCGTCTGACAAGGTTCTAACTCAATCGGATCACAGATCGACTTTCGTTCAACCAACTCTCCCTTTTTTTTCTCTCTCTCTCTCTGCTTTTCCTGGCTTTTCTTCTTTCTCTACTTGGTTTTCGACACATACCTAAAACAACCCCACCTCTTTTTTATTAAGTAGCTAGGGCTCTATCTAAAATAAAAGATCAAGGTCCATGGCCTTTACTTGGTCTAAAATCACTTACATGGGACTGGACCCCATTTTTCTAACAATCTCTCCCTCCAGCCCCATTAGGAGAAGATTCATCACCATAGCAGTTTCATTTGGAACTTACCTTGGCCAGGGAACTCATTCCGGTCAAGTTACTGCAAAGCTCAAGCTTTTTCTCGAAAAGTTTAACAAGATCATAAGTATCATTTTTTCGCAATGACTCCATCTCTTCTTTCATTGCTTTTAACCAGTGCTCTCTATCCGGAGTAGCCTGCACATCTTGAAAGCTTTCTGGCTCTCTTTCACTGGTAATTAAAATAAAATTTGAACTTGGATACCTGATAGATGACCTGCACTCTCTAGTAGATCTTCTGGACTGAGACTCTACATCACTTGATGCCGAAGGTAGCTCCCCCTGCTCAACACTCTCAGGTAGAGAGGATTGCTCCTCCTATTCAAAACTAATAGCATCTGGCTCATCACCAACTATAGCTGACTCATTCATATCCCCAAGTTCTGTTTCTTGCTCATTTTCACCATCTGTGGCTCTTTCCTGTGGAATCTCTGTCGGTGTTGAAACATCATACTCAACAGTAACCTGTGTAGTCTTCTTATTTTTCTCAAAGTCTGTTATGGTTTCTTTTTCATGAAAGACCACATCCCTGCTTCTGACTGTCTTTCTCTTTACTGGATCCCATACCCTGTAGCTAAATTTTTCATCACAATATCCTACAAACACACACTGTGTAACTTTACTGTGAAGCTTTGATCTCTGCTCTTTCGACACATGCATGAATGCTTTACACCTAAAAACTTTTAAGTGAGAGCATGAAGTATCTTTCCCTGTCGACACTCTTTCTGGAATGTCAAAGCCCAAAGGAACTGATCGTGACCTGTTAAGTAAATAGCAAGCTGTATTGACTACTTCACCCCAGAATGACTTTGATAATTTTAACATTTTCAACATACATCTGATTTTTTCCACAATGGTGCGATTCATTCTTTCAGCTATACCATTATGCTGCGGTATTCCAGGTTCTGTCCTCTCATGCCTGATCCCATACTTTGAGCAATACTCTTTAAAGTCTTTAGATGTGTATTCCTCATCATTATCAATTCGAATACACTTCAAGGGTAACCCTGTCATCCTCTCAACCATGACATAAAATTTTTAAAAATACTACAATACCTGACATTTATATTTCAACATATACACCTAAGTCTTACGTGAAACATCATCAATAAAAGTAACAAAATATCTGCTACCACCTAATGACTCAACCTCAATGGGACCACATACGTCAGAATAAATTAATTTCAATCTATTTTCTTTTCTCTGAGAACTTTTACAAAAAGAAACTCTATGATTCTTACCAAACAAACAATAATCACATGAATCGAGAGACATACCTTTGGTCAAGGGAATGAATGACTGCCTTGCCAAAACCTGTAACCCTTTTTCACTCATGTGCATCAGCCTCCTGTGCCACAAGTTTGCTGAAGCATCATTTTCAATGGTATTTACCTGGTTACCGTTCAATTGCATCCATGTCTTATATATTGTACAGCATAATTTTTCTCTTGCAACTACCATAGATCCTTTGAGAAGCTTCCATTGTTCATTCTTTTGTCAACTTTCATATTCCTCCTTATCAAAGACATTAATAACAAGCAAGTTCATTCTCATATCTGAAATGTGTCTGACATCCCTCAAAGTCAACATGCAGCCTATACTAATTTGTACAACAATATCACCAATCCCAATAATCTGTGACACACTCTTGTTTTCCATCTTGGTACAACCAACATCTCCTGCTTTGTAAGTTGTAAACAATTCTCTCTTAGAAACACAATGATATGCCGCTCCTGTGTCAACTATCCACTCAATACCAAGATCACTAACATGATTACAATCACCATGTGTACAAATCAAAGTAACTGAATCACTATCTGAATTCACTGCTGCAACATTGCCATCATCTGAACTCTTACCTTTTTCATATTTTCGCTCTTGCTTTAAGATTCTACAGTTTCATTTTATATGACCCACTTTACCACAATGAAAACATTTCACTTTATCTCTAGACTTGGATCTATGTTTAGACTTAACACGACCTTTTGAGTCCTGACCTCTGTCGATGTTTTTATCCCTGTTCTCTGTGACTAGAACTTGATTCTCAGGATCTACATCTTTTCACCTTGCTTTTTCATTAAGCATACTGTCTTTTAGGATCTTCAATGTCACCTTATAATCAGAAGCTGAATTAAGAACAATCACAACTAGAGTATTTCAACTATCTGACAATGAACCCAAAAGAAATAACGCCTTCATTTCATCATCCATCTTAAGCTCCATAGTAGTCATCCGATTAAATATATCTTAAAAATAATTTAAGTGCTCTGTAACAAATCGTCCATCCCTGTACTGTAAAGTTACAAACTTTTTAATAAGCATAACTTTAATTATACCTATTTTTCTCTCATATAATGCTGTCAATTTTTTTAAAATAATGTGAGCATCTGATTCCTGCGCTACATGATGAAATACGCTGATATTAACCCATTTTTTTTTATTGTAGCCAGCGTCTTTCTACCTAGCTTCTTTCAGCTTTCATCTTTCATATTTACTGATTTAACCAAATCACCCAATACTAGCTCATACAAATCTTTACAGTATAAATGATCACCATCATAAGCTTTCAAATTGAATAATTCGATTCTGTCAATTTTATCATGAAACTTGTATCACCCTCCATGATCTCAAACAGAATTTACTTTTATCTTGAGTTGCTTCTGTATCGATGTTTCAAAATAACTTTTGCTCTGATACCACTTGTTGCGCCTGAAGCAATAATCACAATAATACAGAAACAATAGACAACAATCAATAATCAAATACGTAGAAAAAATAAAGCACACCAAAATTTAGTGAAAAACCCTCCAGTGTAAAAAATCACAGATCACCAGAAAAATCTTCACTATCAAATAATAGTTATACAAAGTTCTTCTCTAGCTAAAACTAAAGCTAATCAACAACTAGAGAAACAATTAGAAAAATCTCACCAAATAAGTGACTCAACAAATACACCATTAATTTGTTCCTAGAGAGCTTCAAACCCGATCTTCACTGTTAAAAATGTAGAACTCTGAATCATAAACCTCCTGACAAAGTTCTAACTCAATCGAACCACGGATCGACTTCCGTTCAATCAACTCTCCCTTTTTTTTTTCTGTCTCTACTTTTCTTGACTTTTCTTTTTTCTCTACTTAATTTTCGACACACACCTAAAACAACTCCACCTCTTTTTTATTAAGTAGCTAAAGCTCTGTGTAAAATAAAAGATCAAAGCCTATGAGTTTACTTGATTCAAAACTACTTACATGAGACTGAATCTGATTTTTTTAAAATGGTGGCCATCCCACCACTTGTGCCCTGAAATTTAATGTGACCTCAAATTTAAGTTACTAGATCATTTTAAATTTATCATAACATTAATCATATTGGTCATACGAATGAAATAACATAAAATTATTGGAATTCCATTCTGATTTTCCTTTATTTTTTGGATTTTATTGTAAAAAATATTATTATCAACTTTTGAGAAGGTGAATGTGGTAATACTTTTGACATTTACCAATGTTTGGTAGCTTAGCTGTGGACTATCTTAGGCACTTTCCTGTTAAAAACTTTGAATTATTGTTTGGTTGTTAGGAAAAGTAGTAGAGATTCCACATGTTTTGTTCTTTTCCCTCTTTTTCCCGACAAACAACCAAAGCCATCAAATATAAAAATTAAACTGTTTTTTCACTTTACAAAGCCAAGATTCAATGGACACTCATCTTCTTCAATTCCAAATTAATATTCAACAATTGAAAGAAAAAAAAACCCCTAAAAACAAGAAATTAATTTCACTGAAAAATAAATTAACTGATGCATATGCAAATGCATGCTCACTTCTTGATTTCATTATTAATCAAATGAACTTTCATTCTAAAGGAAATGAAATGAAAAAAAAAAAAAACAAACAAACAAAAAGACGAAAAAAAAAACAAATATTGAGAAACAAGATAACCAAGAAAAGATATGGGTAGCTTACTTTGCAGGGGGCTTTGCAGGGTCAGTAGATAGAAGAGCAACAGAGCTCTTCTCCTTTATCTTCTCAGTTTCGTTCGCCATCGCCTCCTTAGTTGTTTAAAGGTTAAGTTTCAAATCAACAGTCTCCAAAAACCCTCTTTTTCCATTATTTTTGGTCGTTTCGCCATCATTTCCATTGCCTCCGGGCAACCCCTGGAGATCTTTGGTTCAGGATAATTGCCAGAAGATGTGGCTTTAACAAGCGAGATAAATTAATATTTTAATAAAAATATATATAAAAAATAAAACTGAAAAAAAAAACAAAAAGTAGTATCTCAAAACAGTGAATCCATTGAAAAAGAAAATATGTAAAAAAAATAATAATAAAATGCCAATGGTGAAAAAAAGTGGATCCTACTTTCTAAAATATTTTATAATTAAATATAAAAATTAAAATTAAAAAAAATCATGACTCTTCCGATTGAAAATTTTTTATAAAAAAATATAAAATAAATAGATAAAAAATAAAAATAAATAAAAAAAATCTACTGGTGCAATTAAACAGTGCTATCAACAACTGTAGTGTTTATTTATTTGATTGTCATTATTCATTGGTACTTGATTGGCATGTTTCATTGAAATTATTATCCGTGACAACAAATACTGTCAAACAATTGTGAAGTTTATTTATTTAATTAACATGATTCATTGAAATTATTGTCCTGATACTGTTAAACAATACTATGAAACAATTGTAAAATTTATTTATTTGGTTGTTACGATTCATTGAAATTATTATTTTGATTAGAGATATAATTGAATCGAGTCAAATAGTAATAAGTTTAAATTCGACTCATAATTTGAGATTCGTTATTCGATTTGAATTTGATCGAATTTTATTTTTTAAGTTTGAGTTCAATTCGTGATCGAATTCGAATTATTATTGTTCGCTCGATTAAGTTTGATTAATATGTAAAAATAAGTTCGATTCGTATACTCAATAAGAATTCAATTATTCATACTCGAACTCGAACTCGAATTCGGATTCGAAATATTTTATTAATTAAAATAATAAAAATATATTTAAATATAAAAGTTCGATTAAGCTCACGAACTATTCGAATCGGATATAAAAATATTCAAATTCGATTCGATCGATAAATCAAATTACTTGAATTTAAACTTGACTCAAAAATAATCAAACCAAATTTAAATTTTTTTCGAATAAAATTCGAATAATTTATGAATATTAATATATCATTACACCTTTATTTTTGACAAAAATACTATTAGACAATTATAAAATTTATTTACTTGATTGATATGATTCATTGAAATTATTGTCCTGATGCTATTAAACAGTACTGTCAAACAGCTATAAAGTTTATTTGTTTGATTGTTATGATTCATTGAAATTATTGTCCTGATGCTATTAAAAGTCAAACAGCTATAAAGTTTATTTGTTTGATTGTCATGATTCATTGAAATTATTGTCCTGATGCTATTAAATAATACTGTCAACAGCTCGTAATATTTATATATATTTGACTGATACGATTCATTCAAGTTATTGTCCTTCAAGACAAGTGCTGTAAACAATATTTATATACTTAGATTCAATAAATCTGATTTCATATAATAATTTAAAGCAAATTTCATACCAGCAAAATTTTGTCTAACAAAAAGTAAGCGAACTTTTTGTTTATATGCGGCCTTGTTCCTCATCTTTGTATTAACTCTTTTCCTCTTTGAGAAAACTTTCTATTAACTCTTAAATCAATGCGGATGGATATCCATTATCAATGAAACTTAAGCGATTATACTTAATTTTAAAGTGATTAATTAGTAATGTATGTAAAAATTAATTGAAATGTTAATAAATTTAGATTAAAAAATATAATAATTGAAAATTAATTAATTTCAGTACCCTCCTTTCAATCAGGCACCCATGATACCTTTATCTTGGAAACATAATGGAGCCTATTATGAAAATCAAAGAATATAACTATTTTATTAAGAGAGCGTTTTATTTATAATTTTTATTATAATTACTTAATTATCATAAAAATTATATAAAAATTTATTGTTTATAAATATAAATTTTATGTAAAATTTTTATAAATTTTACACAACTTTAAATTATGTTTACTTAATTATATCATAATTATTATAAGTAATATATTCTCTCTACTAAACTTTGGACCAACTCCAATATTCTTTCTTAATTAGCTTTTCCTTTTTAATTTCATATTATCATAAAAAATAAAACATTAACTTAATTTACATCAGTTGTTAGTATATTTATTATTTTTATGCTGTGTTAATAATTTTTTATTTTTAAATATTATTTATGTTTTTTTTTTCTTAATCTTTTGGTTTTTTTACAACTTATATATTTTCATGAAAATTGAAGTTAAAATGATATATTCTCAAAAAATTTCTGCTAACTCCCCGAACACTCCTAAACCTTTTCTCAGCTTCCTATACGCCTCCTTTTCTCTCAAATCAGTAGCTTTGCTCATTGTTTGTTCTGTGTGTCCTTCATTCTGTTCCAGAGGTCCATTTTATAGGGATTGATCAGGAGTTTCTAATCAATCTCAATTTCTCCTTGGACGAAAATTCAATCTTTGAATCCAATCTAGACTCTTCTGATGGAATTCCCATTCACAATGAGATTCTTCAACTTTCAATCACAGCCATCAAAAAAAGAAAACAAAAAAATAATAATACTAATCAGATAATCAGGAAAAAAAATCAGATAAAATTAATAGATAATTTAAAAATAATAATAAAAAATAAAATAAGATAAACCCAAAAAAAAATAATAATGATATAATAATAAATATATAACTATATAAATAAAATACAAAAAAATAAATAAATAAATAAAGATATACATATGTTAATACATAATAATAATAATAAATAATAAAATACTTAAAATACAAAAGGAAAATAATAATAATAATACAGGATAAAAATTGAATTGGGCCTTATCCATTCAGGCCATGCCCAATTGATCTGGGCCTGGACCTAATTAGGTGTCTACAGCAATGACTCCATATCTTCTTTCATTACTTTTAACTAGTGCTCTCTATCCGGAGTAGCTTACACATCTTGAAAGCTTTCTGGCTCCCCTTCACTGATAACTAAAATAAAATCTAAACTTGGATATCTGGTAGATGGCCTGCGCTCTCTAGTAGATCTCCTGGACTGAGACCCTACATCACTTGATGTCGAAAGTAGCTCCCCCTACTTAACACTCTCAGGTAGAGAGGATTGCTCTCCCTGTTCAAAACTAATAGCATCTGGCTCATCACCAACTGTAACTGGCTCATTCATATCCTCAAGTTCTGTTTCTTGCTCATTTTTACCATCTGTGGCTCTTTCTTGTGAAATCTCTGTCGGTGTTGAAACATCACACTCAACAGTAACCTGTGTAGTCTTCTTATTTTTCTCAAAGTCTGCTATGGTTTCTTTTTCATGAAAGACCACATCTCTGCTTCTAACTGTCTTTCTCTTTACTGGATCCCATACCCTGTAGCTAAATTTCTCATCATCATATCCTCCAAACACACACTGTGTAACTTTACTGTCAAGCTTTGATCTCTACTTTTTCGGCACATACATGAATACTTTACACCCAAAAACTTTTAAGTGAGAGTATGAAGTATCTTTCCTTGTCCACACTCTTTCTGGAATGTCAAAGCCCAAAGGAACTGATGGTGACCTGTTAAGTAAATAACAAGCTGTGTTGACTGCTTCACCCCAGAATGATTTTGGTAATTTTATCATCTTTAACATACATCTGACTTTTTTCATAATGGTGCGATTCATTGTATTCTTCACCATTATCAGTTCGAATACACTTCAAGGATAATCCTGTCATCCTCTCAATCATGGCATAAAATTTTTAAAAATACTGCAGTACCTGACTTTTGTATTTCAACATATACACCTAAGTCTTACATGAAACATTATCAATAAAAGTAACAAAATATCTGCTACCACCTAATGACTCAACTTCAATGAAACAACATACGTCAGAATAAATTAATTTCAATAAATTAATTTCAATCTATTTTCTTTTCTTTGAGAACTTTTACGAAAAGAAACTCTATGATGCTTACCAAACAAACAATAATCACATGAATCGAAAGACATACCTTTGGTCAAGGAAATGAAAAACTGTCTTGCCAAAACCTGTAACCTTTTTTCACTCATGTGTGCCAGCCTCCTGTGCCACAAGTTTGCTGAAGCATCATTTTCAACGATATTTACCTAGTATCGTTCAATTGCATCCATGTCTTATACATTATGCAGCATAATTTTCTCCTTGCAACTACCATAGATCCTTTGAGAAGCTTTCATTGTCCATTCTTTTGTCGGCTTTCATATTCCTCCTTATCAAGGACATTAATAGCTAGTAAGTTCATTCTCATATCTGAAATGTGTCTGACATCCCTCAAAGTCAACATGCAACCTGTACTAGTTTGTACAACAATATCATCAATCCCAATAATTTGTGACACACTCTTGTTTCCCATCTTGGTACAACCAAAATCTCCTACTTTGTAAGTTGTAAACAACTCTCTTAAAAATATAATGATATGCCGCTCCTATGTCAACTATCCACTCAACGTCGGGATCACTAACATGATTACAATCACCATGTGTACAAATTAAAGTAACTGAATCATTATTTGAATTCGTTGCTGTAACATTGTCATCATCTGAACTCTTATCTTTCTTATCTTTTCGCTCTTGCTTTAAGATTCTACAGTTTCGTTTTATATGACCTGCCTTACCACAATGAAAACACTTTACTTTACCTCTAGACTTGGATCTATGTTTAAACTTACCACGACCTTTTGAGTCCTGGCCTCTGTCGATATTTTTATCCCTGTTCTCTGTGACTAAAGCTTGATTTTCAAGATCTACATCTTTTCATCTTACTTCTTCATTAAGCATACTATTTTTTATCATCTCCAACGTCACCTTATAATCAGGAGCTGAATTGAGAACAGTCACAACTAGAGTATTCCAGCTGTCTGACAATGAACTCAAAAAAAATAACACCTTCATTTCATCATCTATCTTAAGCTCTATAGTAATCATCCGATTAAATATATCTTAAAAATTACTCAAGTACTCTATCCCTGTATTATAAAATTATAAGCTTTTTAATAAACATAACTTTATTCATACCTATTTTTCTCTTATAAAATACTGTCAATTTTTTTCAAATAATGTGAGCATCTGATTCCTGCGTTACATGATGAAAATATGCTGATATTAACCCATTTTTTGATTGTAACCAACATCTTTCTACCTAACTTCTTTCAACTTTCATCTTTCATATCTGCTAGTTTAACCGAATCATCCAATACTGACTCATACAAATCTTTACAGTATAGATGATCTTCCATCATAAACTTTCAAATTGAATAATTCAATGCTGTCAATTTTATCATGAAACATGTATCACCATCCATTATCTCAAACAAAATTTACTTCTATTCTGGGTTACTTTTGTATCGATGTCTCAAAATAACCCTTGCTCTGATACCACTTGTTGCGCCTGAAGCAATAATTACAACAATACAAAAATAATAAATAACAATCAATAATCAAATACGCAAGAAAAATAAAACACACCAAGATTTAGTGAAAAATCCTTCAGTGTAGAAAAAAAAAATCACAGACCACCAGAAAAATCTTCACTATCAAATAATAGTTATACAAAGTTCTTTTCTAGCTAAAACTAAAACTAATCAATAACTAGAAAAACAATTAGAGAAATCTCACCAAATAAGTGACTCAACAAATATACCCTGAATTTATTCCTAAAGAGCTTCAAACCCGTTATTCACTGTTCAAAATGTAAAACTCTGAATCATAAATCTCTTGACAAGATTCTAACTCAATCGAAACACGGATCGAGTTCTGTTCAACCAACTCTCCCTTCTCTTTTTTCTCTCTATTTTTTTTTACTTTTTTTTTTCTACTTGATTTTCGACACATACCTAAAACAATCCCACCACTTTTTTATTAAGTAACTATGGTTCTATGTAAAATAAAAGATCAAAACCCATGACCTTTACTTGATCCAAAACTACTTACATGAGATTGAATCTCATTTTCCTAACATGATAACCATCCCACCACTTGTGCCCTAAAATCAAATGTGCCCTCAAATTTAAGTTACTAGATCATTTTAAATTTACCATAACATTAATCATATTGGTCATACGAATGAAATAACATAAAATTATTGGAATTCCATTCTGATTTTCCTTTATTTTTTGAATTTTATTGTAAAAAATATTATTATCAACTTTTGAGAAGGTGAATGTGGTAATACTTTTGACATTTACCAAAGTTTGGTAGCTTAGCTGTGGACTATCTTAGGCACTTTCCTGTTAAAAACTTTGAATTATTGTTTGGCTGTTAGGAAAAGTAGTAGAGATTCCACATGTTTTGTTCTTTTCCCTCTTTTTCCCGACAAACAACCGAAGCCATCAAATATCAAAATTAAACTGTTTTTTCACTTTACAAGGCCAAGATTCAATGGACACTCATCTTCTTCAATTCCAAATTAATATTCAACAATTGAAAGAAAAAAAAAACCCTAAAAACAAGAAATTAATTTCACTGAAAAATAAATTAACTGATGCATATGCAAATGCATGCTCACTTCTTGATTTCATTATTAATCAAATGAACTTTCATTCTAAAGAAATGAAATGGAAAAAAAAAAACAAACAAAAAGACGGAAAAAAAAACAAATATTGAGAAACAAGATAACCAAGAAAAGATATGGGTAGCTTACTTTGCAGGGGGCTTTGCAGGGTCAGTACATAGAGGAGCAACAGAGCTCTTCTCCTTCATCTTCTCAGTTTCGTTCGCCATCGCCTCCTTAGTTGTTGAAAGGTTAAGCTTCAAATCAACAGTCTCCAAAAACCCTCTTTTTCCATTATTTTTGGTCGTTTCGCCATCATTTCCATTGCCTCCGGGCAACCCCCGGAGATCTTTGGTTCAGGATAATTGCCAGAAGATGTGGCTTTAACAAGCGAAATAATTAATATTTTAATAAAAATATGATATAAAATAAAACTAAAAAAAAAAAACAAAAAGTAGTATCTCAAAACAGTGAATCCATTGAAAAAGAAAATATGTAAAAAAAAATAATAAAATGCCAATGGTGAAAAAAAGTGGATCCTACTTTCTAAAATATTTTATAATTAAATATAAAAATTAAAATTAAAAAAAATCATGACTCCTCCGATTGAAAATTTTTTATAAAAAAAATAAAATAAATAGATAAAAATAAAAATAAATTAAAAAATCTACAGGTGCAATTAAACAGTGCTATCAACAACTGTAATGTTTATTTATTTTATTGTCATTATTCATTGGTACTTGATTGGCATGTTTCATTGAAATTATTATCCGTGACAACAAGCACTGTCAAACAACTGTAAAGTTTATTTATTTAATTGACATGATTCATTGAAATTATTGTCCTGATACTGTTAAACAGTACTATAAAACAATTGTAAAATTTATTTATTTGGTTGTTACGATTCATTGAAATTATTATTTTTATTAGGATTTAAACGAATCGAGTTGAGTCGAAATAATAATAAGTTTGAATTCGATTCATAATTTGGAGTTCGATTCATAATTTGAAGTTCGATACTCGATTCAAGTTTGATCGAATTTTACTTTTTAAATTCGAGTTTAATTCGTAATCGAATTCGAGTTATTCTCATTCGCTCTGAGTTAAAGAGAGAAGGGAAAGAAAAAATAAGAAAAAAACAGAAATAGGCTTTTTATAGGCCTTTCAAAACGATGTCGTTTTGGATGTTTGAACCGAGTTCGACCCGCGCATGATCTGCGCGCTGACTCGAGCGTCAACCCGACCCGTTTCGCAGGATTTCCTTTTTATTTTTCTTTTTATTTTCTATTTTAATTTTGATTATATTTATTTTGTATTGATTTTTATGTTGATTTTTTTATTTTTTTATTTTTTCATGATATTATTGTTATTATTATTATTGTTATTTTATATTAATAATTCTTAAAATAAAAATAAAACTAAAATAATATAAGGACTTAAAAATATAATATAAAAAATTTAGTAATAACTTTTTTAATGAAAATAAAATTTTTATTACAAGCAAAAATATTATTTAAATTTCACCAAAGTGTTTGGATAATTTTAAAAAAAATAATTTTTGCTAAAAAAATAAATTATAAAAAATGATAAATAAAATAAAAATAAATTGTTTAAATAAATCTTTTAAATGTAATTTTAAAGAAAGCTAAAAGTGTTTAGTTTTCTTTAATTATTACAAGTAAAAATAATTTTTTTGAATTTCACCATAGAGTTGAGATAATTCAAAATTATTTTTAATAAAATAAAGATTGATTTAGACAATGTAAAACAATAATAAAAATGAAAATAAAAAATAATAACAATTAATATTTTGAATTTTTTAAAAAAGAAATAAAAATTAAAAGAGTTCGATTTTCTTTAATACGAGTAAGATATAAATATTTAGATTTCTCTAGTGAAGGATAATCTAATTTCTTTTTTATAATAAAAATAATTAATAAATAATAAAAAGTTTTTTTAAATAATCATAATAAAAATTAATTAATAAATTCCTTTAATTATAAAAAAAATGATTTTATTTAAAATCTTGTCAAAAGGTTGAGATGATTCTAAAATTTATTCAAAACTTTTAGGATTTCACCGAAGAGTCAGGATAATCTTAAAACTTGCTTAATAAATTTTAGGAACTCACCAAAGAATCAGGATGTTCTTGAAATCATTTTCGAAATAAATAAATAAAATATCTTATGACGAGATTTCAAAAATTTTGTAAATGATCAATTTTCTCAAAATATTTTTTAAATAATAATTTTCTATAAATTCCACCAAAGCGTTGAAGAATTTATAGAATACGTAATAACAATAATAATGTTGATTTCATAATAAAAATATTTTTTTAAAAAATAAATTTTAAGAAATTAAATTTAAATAAAAAAATTATATTACCAAAATTAAAGGATTATACATATTTAAGTGGTACCGTTCTTTGAACGGACGATGTGAAGGTGGTAATACATTTCTCATTCATAATCGTATTTTCGGATTTAATCATGATTTCGTAAATCTAAACTTTTTTAGTAAAATATTAATTAATTTTAAAATTTTTATGAAAAAATAATATTTTAAGTGATCAATCATACCTTATAAAAAATTAATGACGATTTTAAAATTTTTTTTATCAAATCTAACGTTTGAATCTTCCGAACGAAAATCATTACGACATGAATAAGTTTATGAATGTCAAATACTTAATTTTGATTGATAAAAGAATAAAAACAATATATAATGTTCAAAGAATTTTGTCGAATTAATATGAACTAAGTCTTTGCCTATATATATTTTATTTATAAAATATATTTTTGATTATTCAATTTACATTTATTAATAAAAACATAAATATTCATAAAAAATATTCCTATAATAAAACGCGAGACACATTCTAGAATTTATTAAAAGGGACTTGCCTTCTCAAGAAGCGAAACGAATTTTAAATTATTAAGTTGATTCATTTAATGACATTTAAAAAATAATATCAAATAGGTTTAGGTTTTAAATTCAAGTACTTACAATTTTTTTTTTATGTTTTTTTACATAAAAATAAAAATAAAATACGCTAAGCTTCCGTTTGGGTAGGAAAAAAAAATCTTTGGATAAGGACAATTGCCCCTCACATGGCCCTAACAGGCGAAACAAGTGAGCATGTTTTTCATGCATGAAAGTCCGGACACCGTTGCCCTTAAGTCTTGGTGAAAAGTCTCTGTCCAAGTTGCATGGAAAGCTCCAACTGATTTTTTTTGTTTTTTTGTCCACCAAATAAAGATTCTCTGATTTCTTAAGTCTTTCTCAACCCAGTGGGGCTAAAAAAACCCAACACTGTAATTTAATGTTAGAACCTACTTGAAAGGAAAAAGAAAGGGCGATCTTTGGTTCAGGATAATTGCCAGAAGTGGCTTTAACAAGAGAAATAATTTAATATTTTAATAAAAATATATATAAAAAATAAAACTGAAAAAAAAAAACAAAAAGTAGTATCTCAAAACAGTGAATCCATTGAAAAAGAAAATATGTAAAAAATAATAATAAAATGTCAATGGTGAAAAAAAGTTGATCCTACTTTCTAAAATATTTTATAATTAAATATAAAAATTAAAATTAAAAAAAATCATGACTCTTCCGATTGAAAATATTTTATAAAAAAATAAAATAAATAGATAAAAAAATAAAAAAAAATCTACAGGTGCAATTAAACAGTACTATCAACAACTGTAATGTTTATTTATTTTATTGTCATTATTCATTGGTACTTGATTGGCATGTTTCATTGAAATTCTTATCCGTGACAACAAACACTGTCAAACAGCTGTAAAGTTTATTTATTTAATTGACATGATTCATTGAAATTATTGTCCTGATACTGTTAAACAGTACTATGAAACAATTGTAAAATTTATTTATTTGGTTGTTACGATCCATTGAAATTATTATTTTTGATTAAAGGTATAATTAAATCGAATCGAATAATAATAAGTTTAAGTTTGATTCATAATTTGAGATTCGATATTCGATTTGAATTTGGTAAAATTTTATTTTTTAAGTTCGAGTTCAATACGCGATTAAATTTGAATTATTTTCGTTCGTTCGATTAATCTCGATTAATATGTAAAAATAAATTCGATTCATATATTTTATAAGAGTTCGATTATTCATGCTCGAATTCGAAATATTTTATTAATTAAAATAATAAAAATATATTTAAATATAAAAATTCGATTAAGCTCACGAGTTACTCGAGTCGAATATAAAAATACTCGAATTCGGTTCGATCGATAAGTTGAACTATTCGAATTTGAACTCGACTCAAAAATAATCTAATCGAATTCAAACTTTTTTTGAAATTAAATTCAAATAATTTATTAATATTAATATATCATTTATATTTTTATTTCTAACAAAAAATACAGTTTGGTAATTATAAAATTTATTTACTTGATTGACATGATTCATTAAAATTATTGGCCTGATGCTATTAAATAGTACTGTTCAACAGCTGTAAAGTTTATTTGTTTGATTGTTATGATTCATTGAAATTCTTGTCCTGATGTTAGTAAAAGTCAAACAATTATAAAATTTATTTGTTTGATTGTCATGATTCATTCAAATTGTTGTCCTGAAGCTATTAAATAATACTGTCAAACAGCTGTAAAATTTATTTGTTTGATTGTGACGATTCATTGAAATTATTATTCTGACAATAAATACTGTCAAACAGTTGTAAAATTTATTTTTTTGATTGTCATGATTCATCGAAATTATTGTTCCGATACTGTTAAACAGTACAGTACTATGAAACAACTGTAAAATTTATTTATTTGATTATCACGATTCATTAAAATTATTATCCCTGACAATAAATACTGTTAAATAATTATAAAATTTATTTATTTGATTGACTTGATTCATTGAAATTATTGTCCTGATGCTATTAAAGTCAAACAGGTGTAAAATTTATTTATTTGATTGCCATGATTAGTTGAAATTATTATCCTTACCATAAATACTGTCAAACAGCTGTAAATTTTATTTATTTGGTAGACACAATTCATTGAAATTATTATCCTGGTGCTGTCAACAGCTTGTAATATTTATATATATTTGATTGATACGATTCATTCAAGTTATTGTCCTTCAAGACAAGTGCTGTAAACAATATTTATATACTTAGATTCAATAAATCTGATTTCATATAATAATTTAAAGCAAATTTGGCAGGTTTTGGAAAGGCAAAATTATTAATCTGCATTTGGCAGTGTTTGGTGGAAGATAATGTTTTTAATTAAAAACACAAAAAAAAAAAAAAAGTATTCATACCAGCAAAATTTTGTCTAACAAAAAGTAAGCGAACTTTTTGTTTATATGCGGCCTTGTTCCTCATCTTTGTATTAACTCTTTTCCTCTTTGAGAAAACTTTCTATTAACTCTTAAATCAATGCGGATGGATATCCATTATCAATGAAACTTAAGCGATTATACTTAATTTTAAAGTGATTAATTAGTAATGTATGTAAAAATTAATCAATGTCTGAAATGTTAATAAATTTAGATTAAAAAATATAATAATTGAAAATTAATTAATTTCAGTACCCTCCTTTCAATCAGGCACCCATGATACCCTTATCTTGGAAACATAATGGAGCCTATTATGAAAATCAAAGAATATAGCTATTTTATTAAGAGAGCGTTTTATTTATAATTTTTATTATAATTTTATAATTACTTAATTATCATAAAAATTATATAAAAATTTATTGTTTATAAATATAAATTTTATGTAAAATTTTTATAAATTTTACACAACTTTAAATTATGTTTACTTTATTATATCATAATTATTATAAGTAATATATTCTCTCTACTAAACTTTGGACCAACTCCAATATTTTTTCTTAATTAGCTTTTCTTTTTTAATTTCATATTATCATAAAAATAAAACATTAACTTAATTTACATCAGTTGTTAGTATATTTATTATTTTTATGCTGTGTTAATAATTTTTTATTTTTAAATATTATTTATGTTGTTTTTTTTTTCTTAATCTTTTGGATTTTTTACAACTTATATATTTTCATGAAATTTGAAGTTAAATACATTGATAATATATTATATATTTAAATTTATATATAATATATTATCAATGTATAATATTTTACAGGTTGATAAATGACATAATAAAATGTTATTAAAAATTAATTTTAAATATGCAGTTAAGGATAAAGCATATTTGTTTTTTATTTTAAAATTAAATTTTTATAAAATATTATTATATGTTAATTGACAATGATAATACAAGAAATATAAATTCTATATATATCTTATCTTTCACTATGTTTATAACAATTACATCCTATAAATACATTAATTTCTTAAAATGACAACGGGTTAAATGCAGAGCAAAGGAATAAATAAAATAAAATAAAATAAAAAGAAAATGAAGTGTTATTGGTCAGATGATACACATGTCTCACATAATCACATGCAGTCTCCATCATCCTACTCCTAAGGACAAAGAAATTTTGGATATAAATAGGTAACGTAGGTGGTTGTGGTAAGTAGGTGGATGTTGTAAGCAAGCACAAGAGTGACAAACACCAAGAGAGCAAATTCAAAGATTTAGCGAAACATGGCTTTGGCCTTAACATTGGCATTGCCAAGGTATATCGTCCTCAAATCCAATGACAAGAGCGATTACTTGGGCTACATCCGTGATGATGGGGAGTCTAATGGGTATATCCGCTTCATGGAAACTGAGGCTGTGAGTCCATATGCAAGATTTGAAGTGGAGACTGCTAGCACTAATGGCTTGGTGCACATAAGGAGCTGTCAAAACAATAAATATTGGGTACGAACCAAAAATCTTTCCATCACTGGAAAACCAGCGGAGCAATACTGGATTACTGCAACCGCCGTCAAGCCGGAGGAAGACCAATCCAAGGAGTCGTGCACATTGTTCAAGACTATCTCTGTAGACCCTGCAACAAATACGGTTCGAATTATGCACGTCCAATCAGGATGCTATTTATGCTTATGGGGGTTAAACAATAAAAAATTTGATCGCTGCGTGTTGGCAAATTACAAAGTTTATGATCATAACAGCCTTGATATCTTCACAATTATTGATTGGCAGTCGCTGGTGATTCTCCCTAGATACGTGGCATTCAAAGGAAATAATGGTGAGTATCTGTGTCTTCGTCAGATTCAGGGTTACCCATATTTGCAGTTTTCAACTAATGATATTGGTGATTCAACCGTGCCATGCGAGGTTTTCAACACTAATGATGGAAATGTCCGCATCAAGACCATTTCTTCCGATAAATTTTGGAGGCGCAGCCCAAATTGGATTTGGGCGGACTCTAATGACATCAGTAGCAACAACAAGGACACCGTGTTTCGCCCCGTAATAGTTAACAATACGACAATTGGTCTTCTTAACTTGGGCAACAATAACTTCTGCAAGCGCCTCACAACCGAGGGAAAGACTAACTGCCTTAATGCAGCAGTCCCCAGTGTTACCAAAGAGGCCCAGCTAACGGTGGAGGAGCCTGTCTTGACAAGGGACATTTATAATGTCAAATATGGTTTTGATAATTCTAGGGTCTACGACGAAAGAGTCCTCCTTGTTGCCAAGAATACTGCAGATAACCATACCCAGCAATCTAGCACTTTAGACGTGAAGCTTTCCTACACAGATACCAAGACTAGTTCGTGGAAGACTATGTTTTCGCTAAAGTTAGGTATGAAAACCAACATCGTCATGGGCGTTCCACTCATTTTTGAGGGAAAAGTTGAATTATCCGGTGAAGTTCAATCAGCTACCGAGTGGGGAGAGACCACGACATCAACCGCTATTGTGGAAGTTGTACACAAAGTTACTGTGCCTCCAATGACTAAGGTGACGGTATATCTAATTGCAACAAATGGTACGTGTGATGTTCCCTTCACATTCATGCAAAGAGACACTCTTTATAATGGAGCCACTGTTACGACTGAAGTGCAAGGCGGCACCTTTACTGGTTCTAATTACTACAACTTCCACTTTGAAACCAAAGAAGAGAAGATCACGAACTGAGAAAATACTCAAAACTCCTCTTGGGCACAATTTGGGAATTACAAGGATTGTACGTGCTACGTCTGTGTGTGTGTGTGGCTGTATCCACTAAATAAAATTGTGTTTCCTTGGTGGAAGCAATGCTTTTTATCTTATTATTAAACTACAATAAACATGTAAGCTGCATGCATAGCCCTGTGGCATATCATGTACTTTAATTTGAGAAAAAATAAATCTACGTGTGGTGTTATTTTATGTGATTTGGATATTATTTTGTGTTTGTCTTTTATGGTAAAGAAATAGATTAAAATTGTAAATTTAACACATTAATATGAAATAGGTTTTAATTTGATAAAGAAGATGAAGTAAAATAATTTACAAAATCCATTTCAAGTGAATAATTAAGAATTAAAATTGATATTGTTGTCCTTGAGGCTTAAACAAAATTAATTTGTATTTCCGTATTATCATGTAAAAACTTGCTATGAGTTTGGTTGAGAATATGTTACCTTTGTGGTTTTTCCCTTTAAGTTACACTTTTTTTAGAGCATTGAAAATTATTATAGAACTATTTTATGTATATTTCCCTTATTATTTTAATTCTAAATTTTATTTTGTAACTGTTTTATTGATTCAAATTCTTCTAGACCTATGCCTATTTTTTTGAATCAAATCATATATAATATTATATTAAAGCATATTCACATGCGTGGTAAAGTTTGCTTGCATGTAATCGTATATAGACAATTTATGATATTGACACATAAGATAGTTCTTTAATTGTAGTTGATCATCAAATAATCTTATTATTTAAATTTAAAAAATATTCCAAATCTTAAAAAAATCATACTTATCCAAATTTTTTAAGTTGATTAATTTATAATCTTTATATTCATTTAAATGAAATAAGATTATTAAGATCAATCCAATGAAAAAAATAAAAATAAAATCTCATTTAAAATTAACTTGAGTATTTTTTATATAAAACATGTACATATTATTTATCTTGCATTTAAACTATATAAGTACATTGTAAAACAATTTTAAACTTTTGGACTTCATTTATTTATTTATTTATTATATGTTAGGTACAGCATGAATACATTTAAATATTGCATTTTTATTATTATATTTGTAATATATGTTTTCAATATTTTTATTTTAAATTAATTGATTTTTGTATAATAATCAATAAAAATAAAAGCTTGCATGAAAGATATGTTTTGTTATAATTTCATCGTGTACAATAAATATATAATCAACTTTCACTTTAAATTATTTTTTAGTGTATAAATTAAGTTAAGAATTATAAAAGAGACTTTCTTTAATAAGTTAAATAAGATCATAAGTCAATAATAACATATAATACTTATAATTATTTTTTATTTGCATTACAATAATAATTTTTTAATGTTTTCATATGTCCTACGATATATAAAAAATAATCAAAACTAAAATAGATGAAATTAATATTTCTTATATAGATGGTGAATTTAAACTTTTGTTTGGGGTTAGGTTGACATTATGTAAATAAGATAATAATATATGACAAAATACTCATTAACCAAGTAATTAATTTTTAATTTAAATATTGATAACTTTAAAAACAAATTAAATTATTGATGTTTTTTACTATAAATATGCAAAAAGAAATAATTAAAACAAAAATATTTTTCCTAAATTTAAAATCACATATATCTCTTCTATTTTTTAAAATTTTTAAATGCTTTATTATTTTTTAAATTCAAAAAACACATATCACTTTAAGTCTATTAATAATTAATAATTTTTCTACATCATTTTTCTCCGTATTCAATTTTCCTTTAAGATTTATATTGTTTTCGTAATTTTATTGTTTATTTTATTTAGATGGTTTCTTCTTCTAACATTATTTTTATTCAAATTTTTTTGTTTGTCATACATTTCTTGATTTATTTTTTTAATATTTTGATTAAAATCATAATTTAATAAAAATATGTCGATACTTCTTTTATTATTTAATTGATCATTCAATATTTATGTTCTCCTAAAAAACTAATATTATATTTATATTCAATTTTTTTTACTTTTTGATCCATATCTAATATCTCTTATTTTTCACATTTATTTTCAACATTTTGATCAAGATAATAATAGTAAAATTTAATTTTCTTATGACATGTTAATTGAATATATATTTATATTTTATATTTGTCATAAAATTTTAAACTTAGATATAATTGTAAGAAAAATATAAATTTTTCAGTGTAAACACATATTTAAATAAATAAAATAATCCATGCATTGCATGGGTTACAAACTAGTAGTGTTATTATTGCACTTGTTGAAAAATTGGTGATAAATTTAGTTTATCATCTTAAATAGAGTTAAAATTTTAGCCCTCATCTCAAAATACAAAGATAGGCCTATAACTTAAATTTACATTAATTAGACCCAATAATTTTAAATTAGATATAATGATTTAATACGAAAAAAAAAAAAGAAAACGGCTAGGGTTAAAATTAACAAAAACTTATATATAGATTTGATAAAAGCTAAAAAATAAATTTTTATATCTGATGTGTCAAAACAAATCGTAACTCAATAATTTTTATATTTATACAAATCAGACATAATTATATGTATATACAATTTAGTAAGACGAATAGTAATTACAAAAAATATGCAGTCATATATAACTTAAAACATAATCCTTAAGAAAAACTGATTAATTAAATCTACTTGCTTCACAAAGTCAATCGACATTCCAATTTGGTTCACAAAATCTATTTTCAAGTTGAAATTCTTTCAGGCACCCAATTAAGATATATCATGAAATTTATTTTATATGAAGCAAATATACTCCGTATTATTGATACTTTGTTTTTGCTATTTGTCTTTTGTTTTCAATTATTTTTTATTTTCTCACCATAATTTATTCAGAAAAAGAAAAATAAAAAATGAATAGCAAAAGTATCAATTGATCGAAGTGTTAATTTGTTATAAAAACATATAGTAGTATATATAGTACTTGATCATTACTTGTTGAGTTTTTGCATGAAGTATATATTATCAATTTGAATCTATTTAAAATAAGTCATTTCTCTTTCAAAGCGTTATGATTGGTAAGAGCTACAGTAACAACCGAAAGGTGCTTCTTGAGAAGAAATGTCTATAGCTTAGACCATAGCTAGACTAGGCAATCATGCCAACAAGCGATAAATCCTAGTAAATTGCAATAAATCTATGTCAAAAATGTTTAGACCAACAAATTTTCCTGTAAATAGGAGATAACAAATTAATGCATGTTGTATGAAAATGTGAAATTGTTTGCTATGTGCAAATTATTTTTTATGTATCGTTTTTCCTTTCAAAATTTTCAGCAAAGATTCAGAAGATTCTTTCCCGAGGGAGTAGATAAGTATCGTATGTGAGTTTACACGAGAAAGCATGCATTCTATGTCAGCAACAAACAAGCCATGACATTCTTCACGATAATAGATGTGGTTTTCTGAAAATCTTTCTTCCTCGCAAATATCGTAATAATATTCTACTGATACATCCTCAACAAATGAATCCTTAATAATAAGTGGCTGAATGTGATGTTCTGCACATTCAGACGAAACCTTATGTCAGCCTCTGTGCAGAAATAGAAGGGCTCGGTGCAAATTTCGAGACATCTAAACATGAAAAGCCTGTATAGATCAATTTGAATTATATACATCAAACCGAATTTGGCAACTGTCACAAAATATAAAAATGAATTATGTGAGCATTCGAAAGTTATGTTTTAGAGGCTGACTCAAAGTATTAAGGCATGTAGGATGGAGATGTAAATGACAGTCGAAACAACTATAGCTGATGCCAACGAATTCGAAAGTGCAGGCATGGCAGATTTTGGTAGAGTGTCGACCAAATGAAGCGGGTGTGGTCATGCATCTTTTTTGGAAATCGAAGACAAGATTCATGTAAAGCATAAATATCATCGCATTCTAGGATAACAATAAGCCAGCCAGACCAAAGATTGTTAGTTAGCAATAACTGCAGTCCACCTTCCTTGCATTGTCAAGTATCAGCATGTGCTCATGACTGAAATGGGATAGCATGTTTTTTTTTTTTTTTCTCCACCTTGTCTTTTAGCCTTGGGCTTTGATTTCTAGGCGTACTGACCAATCTTGCACATTTCACATCGAGCTTGAACTAACACTCGAAGCAGATGTAAACGAAACCATCCGAAATGTCCCCCAAATTCAGCGCATATAAAGCGCTTTGATTTGTTTAAAGGAGATTCAGTAGAAGGTTTAGAGGATCGGTGCTGGGGAAGAAGAGGATGAAACACCTCAGGGACAAATACAATTCAGTGCATGTTTTGTTTAGGTAATGTCCACTTTCTTTACAGATATAGGCTGGACTACAAATTTCCATCTTGGAAGCCTGGAAGCCAGGATTTTGATCATCTTCCTCAAGTACCTCATGAAAATTCAACGGGACTATGGTTGAAATGTTGAATTTGCATCTGAAATTAACACACACACACACACACACACACAAAAAGAAAGAAAAAAGGAGACAGTTATTCTGTTTTGAGTTACTATGTTTAGAAAAGAATAACAGTTTTTGTACACAAGCATTCAGCCTAAAATCAATTGAGAGGCCTATTTGATTTAAGGCAAGTGGACTTTCTCTTTAAAACAATCTGATCAATTATTGTTTGAATTGCTCTATGCAACATAGCTTGTAAAGCCATTTTTGTACATTACAGTAGTATCATCAAATTGCCTCAAGAGTTGGGGGAAAATTATACCGTTGTCTGTGATGCTGCACCGTAAGTTGTCGATTGTTGTAAATACTAGTATCAATTTTTTCACAAACCTCAAATGAAAATTCTGGATTGCCCTGCCCTGATTCATCTTGTTCCATCACTTTCTCCACCGAAACTTCGCCATCCACCTTGTGGGAGGTCGCCGCATGGTCAAATTTCGTTTTTATAAGTTATTTCTTCATGTTTTTATCCTTAACCCATAAATCTTCTTTACTTAACTCAGAATAAAAGGATTTTATGCGTTTAACATCTCTTGAACTCTCATCCTCTAAAAAACTAATTAATTAGCATTTATGCTATCTAAACTAATTCTTAGTTAACCTAAACTAATCATCATATTAATAATATATATGTATAGGATACTGCCTACATTAATCTTCCGCATGTGGTCTCTAGCTTAGGTTACTGGTTTAAAATTCATCTTGCTTATCGAGAAGCCCCTTTTAATAGACATATATAACCATTACCTGAGTGTTGTACACAAGCGTAACAGCTCCATGGTTGGCACGGAAGCTTATGTCGCTGAACAATATGAAAATAAAAAATAATAGATGGAAAATTTCTGCTTAATCTTTATAGCTTTTAATGAATTAAAATTGGAATGACGTACAAATAGGTGGTGGTTTTTTTTTTTTAAATAAATGGTAATTTTATTTACCAAGAAGTAGGGAAAATAAAATTTGCTATAAAAAAATTGTACATTCACCAATTATAAATCAGGACGAATGGATAACAACTATATTATATGTCTAACAAAACTAAATTTGTTTTCGAATGTAGTATCTAATTGAGTCAAAATTATATAATCAGAATCAACAGATTCAACAATACAATAAAACACGTTTTTAATAGTTAATGTTTTCTACTTATATCTTTTAGTGTTACGTTCAATTCATATGAAATAAATGTGCACGTGTCACGGATCAAGATTTAAGCTTCGAACCCGCAAAATTTTTGGATTCGGGCATTCACCCTTCTGGTGTCTCGGATTAGCCTACCTGTCATGTTCATACACTCGTGAGGTATTATCATCTCTGACTCAAATGATCTCACGGTTTTGTTTTACAAAATACACCTCACAGAAAAGAGGTAGTGTGAACCCTTTTAGATCCCAGTGACTTTCTTATTATATTTGATTTGAGATTTAGAACTCTTTCTTAAATTCGTGACATAAACAATTCTTTTCAAATTAAATGGAGATGTGGGTTTCTAGAATTTAAACCTCCTTTAATGGCTTTCAATTAAAAAAAATTATTTTATTGGAAAATTAGAGAAAGGATGTTCACGCAAACAAGGCAACTTAAAACTGAGTGAGTAAAAGATTAAGTGTGATCTGATTTTGGATCTAAACTAAGACTGATCAGAGCTACGTTAGTAGGACATTATCTCTTTGTCGTTACAATAAACCGTAAATTTTAAAAAAATTATATTAAATTTAAAAATCAATAATCAAGAGAGATTATTAAAAATGAGATCCAAATTTAAATTTTACAAAAAAAAATTGAAATTTTATCAATACAATCAGTCAAATTAAGAACATATTATCATTGTGGGCCACTTCCATTTTTTAAGTACAAAAAAATTACTTAAAAATAAAAAATTATATTTATTAAAATTTAAATTTAAAAATAATATTTTAAAAAAATAATTATATTAATCAGCTCAAGTAAATTTCAAATTTCATTCTACCCATCTAAAACAACTCTCCCAAACTTTATTATTCCCAAAGGAAATAACTGATCTTCATGTAGGTATCACCCGAAAACTCTTCCCATGCTTTGTTTCCAAAATACAACCTGACGAAATGCCGACACGTGCGTACGCTACAAAATAAGGGCAAATGCATACTCTTAAGGAAAATATGTTATACGCTTTTTTTTAATTCTTTAAAAATACTTAGTGTTTTTTAATTTAAAAAAGTATATTTATTCTTAAATTTTCAAAATATCATTTTATTTTACAAAAAATATTGTTTTGCAATATTAATTTACATGTAATTTATATTTGATATACTATTAATGTATCAATACTATACATTATAATAGAATCACACAATGATACCTTATAAAAAATTAATTTGAAATGTATTTTAAAATTAAATTTATTTGCTTTTTAAAAATTTAAATTTTCAAAATTAATTTTAATTAAATATCATTATATTTATATGATTCATTAACTATTATAAATTTTACTGTGCATCGAATATAATGTATCAAATATAATGTTACAAATAAGTGTATATAGTACTTCCTACTCTAAAATCTCTATCCTGAAGGTGTGTAGAAATTTCATACGCACGTTTCAAATGCACTCTCCATCATCCAATTCCAAAGGAGCAAGAAATTTTGGATATAAATAGCTAGCCTATGAGGTTGTGGTAAGCAATCACAAGAGTGAAACAAAGCAAGAGAGCAAACTAATAGTTACTTGGTAGAGATCATCAATTCAAATTCAAATTAAAGAAAGAGAGCTACCGAAAATGACCTTGATATTGCCAAGATTTATCGTCCTCAAATCCAATGACAAGAACGATTATCTGGGCTACATCCATGAAGATGGGGAGTCTGATGGGTATCTCAGCTTCAAGGAAACTCAAGCTGTGAGTCCCATACGCAAAATTTGAAGTGGAGATTGTTGGCAAAGATGGCTTGGTGCACATAAGCAGATGTCAGAACAACAAATACTGGGTACGAACCAAAAATCTTTCCATCAGAGGAAATCCATTGGAGCAGTACTTCTGGATTACTGCAACCGCCAACAAGGAGGAGGAAGACCAATCCGAGGAGTCATGCACATTGTTCAAGTTTATCTGTGTAGACCCCGTAAAAACTACGGTTCGAATCAAGCATGTCCAATCAGGATGCTATTTATGCTTATGGCAGATTAGTAATCCAGCATTTCCTCGCTGCGTGATGGCCAACTACACATTATGTGATAGTAATAGTTGTGATATCTTCACAATCATTGATTGGGAGCCTTTGTTGATTCTGCCTAGGTACGTGGCATTCAAAGGACATAATGATAGTTATTTATGTCTTCGTCAGATCGAGGGTCACCCATATACGCAGTTTGCAACTGATGATATTGGTGATTCAACTGTGGCATGTGAGATTTTCGTTACTGACGACAGAAACGTCCGCATCAATCCTACTTCTTCCAATAAATTTTGGAGGGCAACCCGACTTGGATTTGGTCGGATTCCGATGACACTAGCAGCAACACCAAGGACACCTTGTTTCGCCCCGTCAAAGTTGACAATAAAACAATAGGTCTTCTCAACTTGGGCAATTATAATTTCTGCAACCGCCTCACACTCGAATGAAAGACGAACTGCCTAAATGCAGCCGTCCCTTCTGTTACTAAAGAGGCCCAGCTAACAGTGGAAGAGCCTGTCTTGACGAGGAACATTTATAATGTCAAATATGATCTCGATAATTCCAGGATCTACGATGAAACAGATCTTCCTGTGGCCAAGAATTACAGTAACTATACCCAGGAATCCACCACTTTAGACGTGAAGCTTTCCTATACAGATACCAGGACTAGTACTTGGAAGACTATGTTTTCACTAAAGTTAGGCGTGACATCCACCTTCGACGTTGGCCTTCCACTCATTTTGAGGGAAATATTGAATTATCTGGTGAAATTCAATCAGGTGTCGAGTGGGGAGAGACCAAGACGTCAACCACTGTTTTGGAAGTTGTACACAAAGTTGTTGTGCCTCCAATGACTAAGGTGACGGTACATCTTATTGCAACAAATGTTAAGTGTGATGTTCCCTTCACATACATGCAAAGGGACACTCTTTATAACGGGACTACTGTCACAAATGAGTTGCCAGGTACAATATCGACTTTCAAACCAAAGAAGAGAAGATCCCAAATTTAAGAATAAATAAATGCATCTGTGGTATGATTTTATATGATTTAGAGATTGCCTTGTATTTGGCTTATGGTAAAAAAAAAAGATTAAAATTGTAAATTTAGCAAATTAAATATGAAATAGATTAAAATCTAGTAAAGAAACGAAGTAAAATAATTTGTGCTTAGGTTCGTGGCATTCAAAGGAAATAATGATAACTATCTGTGTCTTCGTCAGATCGAGGATCACCCATATTTGCAGTTTGCAACTGATGATATTGGCGATTCAACTGTGGCATGCGAGATTTTCGTTGTTGACGACGGAAATGTCCGCATCAAGTCCATTTCTTCCAATAAATTTTGGAAGCGCAACCCGAATTGGATTTGGGCCGAGTCTGATGACACGAGCAGCAACAACAAGGATAACTCGCTTCGCCCCGTCAAAGTTGACAATAAGACAATAGGTCTTCTCAACTTGGGCAACAAAAATTTCTGCAAACCCTCACACTCGAAGGAAAGACGAACTGCCTTAATGCAGCCGTCTCCAATATTGCTGAACAGGCCCACCTAACGGTGGAAGAGTCTGTCTTGACGAGGAAAATTTATAATGTCAAATATGATCTTGATAATTTCTACCAAAGTATCCTCTCCGTGGCCAAGAATTCTGCTAGTAACTATACCCAGAAATCCACCACTTAAGACGTGAAGCTTTCGCATACAGATACCACATTTAGAACTTGGAGGAATAGGTTTTCACTCAAGTTAGGTATGAAAACCACCTTGGACGTTGGAATTCCACTGATTTCGAATGGAGAGAGAGAATTATCAAACAGGTGTGGAGTGGGGAGAGACCAAGAGCTCGACAACTGTTCTGGAAGTTATACACAAAGTTGTTGTGCCTCCAATGACTAAGGTGACAGTGGATGTAATTCCAACAAATGGTAAGTGTGATGTTCCCTTCACATACACACAAAGGGACACTCTTTATAACGGAACTACTGTCACAACTGAAGTGCAAGGTGACACTTACACTGGTTCTTTATAACTACAACATCCACTTTCAAACCAGATCAGAGAGTATCACGAATTGAGAAAACACTCAAAACTCAACTGGTGCAAAAGCAAGGAATTACAAGGATTGTGTGCATCCACTAAATAAAATAATGTTTCCTTCATGGAAGCAATGTCCGTTTTCTTGTTATTAATCTATAATCAATATGTATACTGCATGCATAGCCCTGTGGCATTTCATGTCCTTTAATTTGAGAACAAATAAATTCCTGTTTGATGTAAATTTATGTATTTGGAGATCATCTCGTATTTGTCTCTGTGGTAAAGAATAAAAGAATTGATTAAAACAAAAAGAAGATTAAAATTTGAAGATTTAGCACATTAAATATAAAATAGATTAAAATGTGGTAAAGAAAATGAAGTAAAAAAATTTAGAAAATCCATTAGAAGTGAAATTGATATTAACAATTATTGTACTCGAGGCTCAAACAAAATTAATTGGTATTATCTTGTCAAAACATGCTGTGAGTTTGGTTGAGAACATGCTCGCATGCAGACGATAAATCCTTTTCTTGGAAGCCAATGTCGAATCGGTGGTTGTGGTAAAGAAGATGCTGACTTGTTTGGAGTTAGCCAACCATTGAAAGGAGGCCGAATAGATTGTTGGATTGGGCCAACCATCGAAAAATAAACCGACCCACTAGCTTTAATAAATTTGCCATTGAAGACAACATTGGAGGCAACCTACAATTCAACAGTTTTGGGTAAAAAAAATCAATTTCATTAAATTTCATTAAATTTAGGACAAGGATTTTCATTAATCATGATCTTATCCCAAATTTTAAGAAAAATAATATCAAAGCATGAGTAAAATAATCATGCACCAAAATACTGAATCAAATGCTAAAATGTTTTTAATTTTTTTTTTTAATCACAAGCTTACATGATAGAAAATAATCTTATTTGGTTCTTTCACCCAACCATCTGACCTTAAAGCTCATTGCAAGCAAACTTAAGCCTCCATTTTCTATCTTATATGGGGTTTTCCATTTTTCTCTATCCCTTCAATAGGAAAGCAAATTATCACAACAATGATTGAAGTAGAATAGATCTGAGTAATAAATTTCATGTTAGGATCAGACAACCATTATTATCAATATTTTTTTAATTTATATTTCATTTCACTTGCCTGAACAAAAGGAATCTTTGAAAAATGGAAAGGACAAAAACCAAATTTCTCAAATCCCCAGTTTCATGTTGGGGGAGATCTTAAAGAAAGGAGGCTTTTTCCATCCTCCATTTCAGTTAATTAAAGCCAATAATTTCAAAGATATTTAGTTAGTTAACCATTTTTTTTCAATTAAGAAGCCTGCCTAAGAATAAATTTATATATGCTTTTGTCTTGAGCTGCTTCAAAGTCATTAGAAACCAAAATGCCAGTCAAATTTGGTTATAGAACAGGGTTCATTCACCTTATTGCAAAGACATATTTCCCACACCTCCATGTTTTGACTATCAATAGGAATGCTTTTTTTATGTTCCATTTTCTTTTTGGTTTAATGTCACTGAATTCCATGCTAAATATAATGACATTATTTTATATCTATGTACATAATTTTTTCTTGTACAAAAAAAAAAGTGTGGTGAAGCTATCTCACTTCAAGATCAAAATATATCATAGGCTTAAATTCAACAATGAATTACATTAAATTTACAAATCATTCAAAAAAAAAAAAGATAATTGGTAACGAAAATCAAATTTAAATCGTACAAGCGAAGAATTATCAACTCAATCAAAACCATTAACCTATTTACATAATTTTGATGAATCATATATATCATTTTTCAATAATTGTGTATAACTTGAGTGTTAGAAGAAAAGGAATTTTGTAGTAAATGTAATGTGTTTATATTGAAAATTCAGATTTTCAATAATTTTATATTAAATATAATAATTGGCAACTTTATTCATGATTTTCAATATATTCAATGAAAATATTATTTTTATAAAAAAAAAAAGTAATAATTGATTCTTAAATGTTTCCTTTGCACATGGCCTTGCTCCGCCTTATCACTTTGTTCATGGCTCTTGTTTATTTGTCTCCTCAACCAATTACAAAAACATTATAAAATTTATGAAAATAATAATAATAAAAAGTATACATAATTCAGAGAATCTTTTCATACATTACATTGAAAAAAAATACATGCAATAATATTACAAAATGGAGTGAAAAAAAAAAAAAAAAAACACTCATGACAACTAAAAACATTAATATTTTTAAGAAATTATTAAACAAGCCATTGACAATAAAACAGGGTTACACAGAAGAAAAGCAAAGTCTTATTTGATTTCTTGTCCATTAATAAATCTCCCAATATATTCCTCATAATTTTTTTTTTCTTCATGCTGATGAACACATTCAAACTCCCTACTCAATCCCTATATTCGAGCCGGTTTGCCGCTCTGTTTTTTATCTTTGTAACGCTTGATTTCAACTGAGATTGTTGTTTGTGAAACTGCTTCAACTTCTGTTCTTGCACTTATCTACTGCTCTTGGAGCTGCAAATTCCATGAAAATCAATTCAATAATTAAGATTGAACAGTCATGATTATATAGAATTAATAGTTACTAACCAAGTCCAATTGCCTCAGATCCTTTCATGATTCTCAGTCGTTTGCATGAATCAACGAACATCCTATAAATTTAGCAGAAAAAAAAATAAATTAGTAAGATTTAATCATAAAATAAATATGCCAATTAATTAGAAAATGTAAAATTGAAGTTAAAAACTTACTCCCATGGGACATCACCAGCAAGCATCCAATCTCCATCTTTGTCTTCATAAGTTGGAACATACTCAGAACCATTCAAGAGGTCTATCAATTTGCTTTCATTCATGAAATCTTTCATTCCTTGTGACCCACAGTTACCTAAAACATTAATCCCCCCAAAAATTTAATTCACATCTTCACATTAATTTGCCTAAAATTAACAAAATTGTATTTTGGGCTTATTAATTACCAATAGTAAAGGAGCTGAACATTTGCCCAAGGAATCAGAGAGTTCTTGGTAACTCTTGTATAATTTCAAGTCCACCTTGCGTAGATAGGGTGCACCATCCATGCTGACCTTAACAAACGCTGCTGCAGTGGTGGTGTTGGTGGCAGTACTACTGCCAGCCTTCTCGCCGGCCTCCTCCTCGGAGCTGTTCTTCTGAATGGCCATGATGTTCTTCCGAAAGGATCTGACTGGTGTGTTGCGCTTGAAGCAATAATCACAACAATACAGAAGCAATAGACAGCAATCAATAATCAAATACGCAGGAAAAATAAAGCACACCAAGATTTACGTGAAAAACCCTCCAGTGTAGAGGGAAAAAACCACAGGTCACCAGAAAAATCTTCACTATCAAATAATAGTTATACAAAGTTCTTCTTTAGCTAAAACTAGAGCTAATCAACAACTAGAGAAACAATTGGAAAAATCTCACCAAATAAGTGACTCAACAAATACACCCTGGATTTGTTCCTAGAGAGCTTCAAACCCGATCTTCACCGTTCAGAATGTAAAACTATGAATCATAAACCTCCTGACAAGGTTCTAACTCAATCGGACCACGGATCGACTTCCGTTCAAACAACTCTCCCTTTTCATTTTTCTCTCTCTGTTTTTTCTGACTTTTCTTCTTTCTCTACTTGATTTTCGACACACACCTAAAACAACCCCACCTTTTTTTTATTAAGTAGCTAAGGCTCTGTGTAAAATAAAAGATCAAGGCCCATGACCTTTACTTGGTCCAAAACCACTTACATGAGACTGGACCCCATTTTCCTAACAATCTCCCCCTTCAGCCCCATTAGGAGGAGATTCATCACCATAGCAATTTCATTTGAAACTTACCTTGGTCAAAAAACTCATTTCGACCAAGTTACTGCAAAGCTCAAGCTTTTCCCTGAAAAGTTTAACAAGATCATAAGTACCATTCTTTCGCAATGACTCCATTTTTTCTTTCATTGCTTTTAACCAGTGCTCTCTATCCGGAGTAGCTTGCACATCTTAAAAGCTTTCTGGCTCCCCTTTACTGGTAACTAAAATAAAATCTGAACTTGGATACCTGGTAGATGACCTACGCTCTCTAGTAGATCTCCTAGGCTGAGACTCTACATCACTTGATGCCGAAGGTAGCTCCCCCTGCTCAACACTCTCAGGTAGAGAAGATTGCTCCCCCTGCTCAAAACTAATAGCATCTGACTCATCACCAATTGTAACTGGCTCATTCATATCCCCAAGTTTTGTTTCTTACTCATTTTCATCATCTGTGGCTCTTTCCTGTGAAATCTCTGTCGGTGTTAAAACATCACACTCAACAGTAACCTGTGTAGTCTTTTTATTTTTCTCAAAGTCTGTTATGATTTTTTTTTTATGAAAGACCACATCCCTGCTTCTGACTGTATTTTTCTTTACTGGATCCTATATCCTGTAACCAAATTTCTCATCACCATATCCTACAAACACACACTGTATAACTTTACTGTCAAGCTTTGATCTCTGCTCTTTCTGTACATGCCTGAATGCTTTACACCTAAAAATTTTTAAGTGAGAGTATGAAGTATCTTTTCCTGTCCACACTCTTTCTGAAATGTCAAAGTCCAAAAGAACTGATGGTGACCTGTTAAGTAAATAACAAGCTGTGTTGACTGCTTCACCTCATAATGACTTTGGTAATTTTACCATCCTCAACATACATCTGACTTTTTTCACAATGGTACGATTCATTCTTTCAGCTATACCATTATGCTGCGATGTTTCAGGTTCTGTCCTCTCATGTCTGATCCCATGCTTTAAGCAATACTCTTCAAAATCTTTAGATGTGTATTTCCCATCATTATCAGTTTGAATACACTTCAAGGGTAACCCTGTCATCCTCTCAACCATGACATAAAATTTTTAAAAATACTGCAGTACCTGACTTTTATATTTCAACATATACACCTAAGTCTTACGTGAAGCATCATCAATAAAAGTAATAAAATATCTGCTACCACCTAATGACTCAACCTCAATGGGACCAAATACGTCAGAATAAATTAATTTCAATCTATTTTCTTTTCTCTGAAAACTTTTACGAAAAGAAACTCTATGATGCTTACCAAACAAACAATAATCACATGAATCAAGAGACATACCTTTGGTCAAGGAAATGAGAGACTGTCTTGTCAAAACCTGTAATCTTTTTTCACTCATGTGTGTCAATCTCCTGTGCCACAAGTTTACTGAAGCATCATTTTTAACGGTATTTACCTAGTTATCGTTCAATTGTATCTATATCTTATACATTGTGCAACATAATTTTCTCCTTGCAACTATCATAGATCCTTTGAGAAGCTTTCATTGTCCATTCTTTTATCGACTTTCATATTCTTCTTTATCAAAGACATTAATAGCAAGCAAGTTCATTCTCATATCTGAAATATATCCCTCAAAGTCAACATGCAGCCTGTACTAGTTTGTACAACAATATCACTAATCTCAACAATCTACGACACACTCTTATTTTTCATCTTACTTTGTAAGTTGTAAACAACTCTCTCTTAAGAACACAATGATATGCCGCTCTTGTGTCAACTATCCATTCAATATCGAGATCACTAACATGATTACAATCACCATGTGTATAAATCAAAGTAACTGAATCACTATCTGAATTCACTGTTGCAACATTATCATCATCTGAACTCTTGTCTTTCTCATCTTTTCGCTCTTGCTTTAAGATTCTACAATTTCGTTTTATATGACCCACCTTACCACAATGAAAACACTTCACTTTACCTCTAGACTTGAATCTATGTTTAGACTTACCACGACCTTTTGAGTCCTGACCTCTGTCGATGTTTCTACCCCTGTTCTCTGTGACTAGAGCTTGATTCTCAGGGTCTACATCTTTTCACCTTGTTTTTTCATTAAGCATACTGTCTTTTATCATCTCTTATGTCACCTTATAATCAGGAGCTGAATTAAGAACAGTCACAACTAAAGTATTCCAACTGTCTGACAATGAACTCAAAAAAAATAACGCCTTCATTTCATCATCCATCTTAAGCTTCATAGTAGTCATCCGATTAAATATATCTTAAAAATTACTCAAATACTCTGTAACAGATCATCCATCCCTGTACTGTAAAGTTATAAGCTTTTTAATAAGCATAACTTTATTCATACATATTTTTCTCTCATACAATGCTGTCAATTTTTTTCAAATAATGTGAGCATCTGATTCTTGCGCTACATGATGGAACACGCTGATATTAACCTATATTTTTATTGTAGCTCACGTCTTTCTACCTAACTTCTTCTAACTTTCATCTTTCATATCCGCTAGTTTAACCGAATCACCCAATACTGACTCATATAAATCTTTACAGTATAGATGATCATCATTCATAGGCTTCCAAATTGAATAATTCGATGCTGTCAATTTTATCATGAAACCTGTATCACCTTCCATGATCTCAAACAGAATTTACTTTTATCCTAAGTTACTTCTGTATCGATATCTCAAAATAACCCTTGCTCTGATACCACTTGTTGCACCTGAAGCAATAATCACAACAATACAGAAGTAATAGACAACAATTAATAATCAAATACGCAGAAAAAATAAAACGCACCAAGATTTAGTGAAAAACCTTCCAGTGCAGAAAGAAAAAATCACAGGCCACCAGAAAAATCTTCACTATCAAATAATAGTTATATAAAATTCTTCTCTAGCTAAAACTAAAACTAATCAACAACTAGAGAAACAATTCAAGAAATCTCATCAAATAAGTGACTCAACAAATACACCCTGAATTTGTTCTTAGAAAGCTTCAAACCCGATCTTCACTGTTCAGAATGTAAAACTCTGAATCATAAACCTCTTGACAAGGTTCTAACTCAATTAGATCACGGATCGACTTCCGTTCAACTAATTCTCCCTTCTTCTTTTTCTCTCTCTGCTTTTTTTTACTTTTTTTTTTTCTCTACTTGATTTTCGACACACACCTAAAACAACCCCACCTCTTTTTTATTAAGTAGCTAGAACTCTGTGTAAAATAAAAGATCAAAGCCCATGATTTCTACTTGGTCCAAAACTACTTACATGGGATTAAACCTCATTTTCCTAACATGATGACCATCCCACCACTTATGCCCTGAAATCAAATGTGCCCTCAAATTTAAGTTACTAGATCATTTTAAATTTACCATAACGTTAATCATATTGGTCATAGGAATGAAATAACATAAAATTATTGAAATTTCATTCTGATTTTCCTTTATTTTTTGGATTTTATTGTAAAAAATATTATTACCAACTTTTGAGAAGGTGAATGTGGTAATACTTTTGACATTTACCAAAGTTTGGTAGCTTAGCTGTGGACTATCTTAGGCACTTTCCTGTTAAAAACTTTGAATCATTGTTTGGTTGTTAGGAAAAGTAGTAGAGATTCCACATGTTTTGTTCTTTTCCCTCTTTTTCCCGACAAACAACCAAAGCCATCAAATATCAAAATTAAACTGTTTTTTCACTTTACAAGGCCAAGATTCAATGGACACTCATCTTCTTCAATTCCAAATTAATATTCAACAATTGAAAGAAAAAAAAACCCCTAAAAACAAGAAATTAATTTCACTGAAAAATAAATTAACTGATGCATATGCAGATGCATGCTCACTTCTTGATTTCATTATTAGTCAAATGTACTTTCATTCTAAAGGAAATGAAATGAAAAAAAAAAAAACAAACAAAAAGACGGAAAAAAAAACAAATGTTGAGAAACAAGATAACCAAGAAAAGATATGGGTAGCTTACTTTGCAGGGGGCTTTGCAGGGTCAGTACATAGAGGAGCAACAGAGCTCTTCTCCTTCATCTTCTCAGTTTCGTTCGCCATCGCCTCATTAGTCGTTGAAAGGTTAAGCTTCAAATCAACAGTCTCCAAAAACCCTCTTTTTCCATTATTTTTGGTCGTTTCGCCATCATTTCCATTGCCTCCGGGCAACCCCCGGAGATCTTTGGTTCAGGATAATTGCCAGAAGATGTGGCTTTAACAAGCGAAATAATTAATATTTTAATAAAAATATAGATATAAAATAAAACTGAAAAAAAAAAACAAAAAGTAGTATCTCAAAACAGTGAATCCATTGAAAAAGAAAATATGTAAAAAAAAATAATAAAATGCCAATGGTGAAAAAAAGTGGATCCTACTTTCTAAAATATTTTATAATTAAATATAAAAATTAAAATTAAAAAAAATATGACTCCTCCGATTGAAAATTTTTTATAAAAAAAATAAAATAAATAGATAAAAAATAAAAATAAATTTAAAAAGTCTACAGGTGCAATTAAACAGTGCTATCAACAACTGTAATGTTTTATTTATTTTATTGTCATTATTCATTGGTACTTGATTGGCATGTTTAATTGAAATTATTATCCGTGACAACAAACACTATCAAACAACTGTAAAGTTTATTTATTTAATTGACATGATTCATTGAAATTATTGTCCTGATACTGTTAAACAGTACTATGAAACAATTGTAAAATTTATTTATTTGGTTGTTACGATTTATTGAAATTATTATTTTTATTAGGGATTTAAACGAATCGAGTTGAGTCGAAATAATAATAAGTTTGAATTCGATTCATAATTAGAAGTTCGATTCATAATTTGAGGTTCGATACTCGATTCAAGTTTGATCGAATTTTACTTTTTAAATTCGAGTTTAATTCGTAATCGAATTCAAGTTATTCTCGTTCGTTCTGGGTTAAAGAGAGAAGGGAAAGAAAAAATAAGAAAAAAACAGAAATAGGCTTTTCATAGGCCTTTCAAAACGATGTCGTTTTGGATGTCTGAACCGAGTTCGACTCGTGCATGATCTGCGCGCTGACTCGAGCGTCAACCCGACCCGTTTCGCAGGTTTTCTTTTTTTTTTTTTATTTTCTATTTTAATTTTGATTATATTTATTTTGTATTGATTTTTATGTTGATTTTTTTATTTTTTTATTTTTTCATGATATTATTGTTATTATTATTATTTTTATTTTATATTAATAATTCTTAAAATAAAAATAAAACTAAAATAATATAAGGACTTAAAAATATAATATAAAAAATTTAGTAATAACTTTTTTAATGAAAATAAAAAAAAAAATTTTTGCTAAAAAAATAAATTCTAAAAAATGATAAATAAAATAAAAATAAATTGTTTAAATAAATCTTTTAAATGTAATTTTAAAGAAAGCTAAAAGTGTTTAGTTTTCTTTAATTATTACAAGTAAAAATAATTTTTTTGAATTTCACCATAGAGTTGAGATAATTCAAAATTATTTTTACTAAAATAAAGATTGATTTAGACAATGTAAAACAATAATAAAAATGAAAATAAAAAATAATAACAATTAATATTTTAAATTTTTTAAAAAAGAAATAAAAATTAAAAGAGTTCGATTTTCTTTAATACGAGTAAGATATAAATATTTAGATTTCTCTAGTGAAGGAATAATCTAATTTCTTTTTTATAATAAAAATAATTAATAAATAATAAAAAGTTTTTTTTAAATAATCATAATAAAAATTAATTAATAAATTCCTTTAATTATAAAAAAATGATTTTATTTAAGATCTTGTCAAAAGGTTGAGATGATTCTAAAATTTATTCAAAACTTTTAGGATTTCACCGAAGAGTCAGGATAATCTTAAAACTTGCTTAATAAATTTTAGGAACTCACCAAAGAATCAGGATGTTCTTGAAATCATTTTCGAAATAAATAAATAAAATATCTTATGACGAGATTTCAAAAATTTTGTAAATGATCAATTTTTTCAAAATATTTTTTAAATAATAATTTTCTATAAATTCCACCAAAGCGTTGAAGAATTTATAGAATACGTAATAACAATAATAATGTTGATTTCATAATAAAAATATTTTTTTAAAAAATAAATTTTAAGAAATTAAATTTAAATAAAAAAAATATATTATCAAAATTAAAGGATTATACATATTTAAGTGGTACCGTTCTTTGAACGGACGATGTGAAGGTGATAATACATTTGTCATTCATAATCGTATTTTCGGATTTAATCTTGATTTCGTAAATCTAAACTTTTTTTAGTAAAATATTAATTAATTTTAAAATTTTTATGAAAAAATAATATTTTAAGTGATCAATCATACCTTGTAAAAAATTAATGACGATTCTAAAATTTTTTTTATCAAATCTAACGTTTTAATCTTCCGAACGAAAATCATTACGACATGAATAAGTTTATGAATGTCAAATACTTAATTTTGATTGATAAAAGAATAAAAATAATATATAATGTTCAAAGAATTTTGTCGAATTAATATGAACTAAGTCTTTGCCTATATATATTTTATTTATAAAATATATTTTGATTATTTCAATTTACATTTGTTAATAAAACATAAATATTCATAAAAAATATTCCTATAATAAACGCGAGACACATTCTAGAATTTATTTAAAAGGGACTTGCCTTCTCAAGAAGCGAAACGAATTTTAAATTATTAAGTTGATTCATTTAATGACATTTAAAAATAATATCCAAATAGGTTTAGGTTTTAAATTCAAGTACTTACAATTTTTTTTTTTATGGTTTTTTTACATAAAAATAAAATAAAATTCGCTAAGCTTCCGTTTGGGTAGGAAAAAAAAATCTTTGGATAAGGACAATTGCCCCTCACATGGCCCTAACAGGCGAAACAAGTGCAGCATGTTTTTCATGCATGAAAGTCCGGACACCGTTGCCCTTAAGTCTTGGTGAAAAGTCTCTGTCCAAGTTGCATGGAAAGCTCCAACTGATTTTTTTTGTTTTTTTGTCCACCAAATAAAGATTCTCTGATTTCTTAAGTCTTTCTCAACCCAGTGGGGCTAAAAAACCCAACACTGTAATTTAATGTTAGAACCTACTTGAAGGAAAAAGAAAGGGCGATCTTTGGTTCAGGATAATTGCCAGAAGATGTGGCTTTAACAAGCGAAATAATTTAATATTTTAATAAAATATATATAAAAATAAAACTAAAAAAAAACAAAAAGTAGTATCTCAAAACAGTGAATCCATTGAAAAGAAAAATATGTAAAAAATAATAATAAAATGCAATGGTGAAAAAAAGTTGATCCTACTTTCTAAAATATTTTATAATTAAATATAAAAATTAAAATTAAAAAAATCATGACTCTTCCGATTGAAAATATTTTATAAAAAAATAAAATAAATAGATAAAAAAAATAAAAAAAAATCTACAGGTGCAATTAAACAGTACTATCAACAACTGTAATGTTTATTTATTTTATT
>NW_019168004.1:13337016-13458595 GCF_002303985.1 Durio zibethinus
AACTTTTAACTCCTTTGGACATGATTGTCAAGGAGCAATTTACTTTCTCAAAGTCGTGGTGCCTCTGTTTAGAGGAGCCATTTATTTTCCAAAGTCGCGGTGCCTCTGTTTAGATGAGCAATTTACTTTTCAAAGTCGTGGTGCCTCTGTTTAGAGGAGCAATTTACTTTTTCAAAGTCGTGGTGCCTTTGTTTAGAGGAGCAATTTACTTTCCAAAGTCGTGGTGCCTCTGTTTAGAGGAGCAATTTATTTTCAAAGTTGTGGTGCCTCTGTTTAGAGGAGTAATTTATGTTTCACAAAGTCGTTGAGCCTCTGTTTAGAGGAGCTTTGGTAAAAAATAAAAAAAATAAAAAAATGACAATGTTGAGCTGAGTCTTGAGTGGGTGTCTACGTTTTTGCGCAATTTCTGTTTCACAGAAAATGTGCAAAGAGGGGTAGCTGTAATTCAATTTTTATCATGTATTATTATTTTTTTTTCTTTTCCTTTTGTATTTTATGTATTTTATTATTTATTATTATGTATTAATATATGTATATCTTTATTCATTTATTTATTTATTTTTCCTTTTTTTGTTAATATTTATATGTATTTTATTTATATAGTTATATATTTATTATTATATTATAATTTATTTATTATTATTATTATTATTTTATATTTTATTTATTTTTATATTTCTATTTATCTAATTATATATCTGTTATTTTATTTATCCTATAATATATCTTTTTTTTATTTATCTGTTCTAATTATCTATTATTTTTTATATTTATTTGATTTTTATTTTGGAAGGTTGAGATTAAAGCTGAAGAATCCTACTGGGAATGGGGATTCAATCAGAAGAGTTCAGATTGGATTCAAAGATTGAATCCCCGTCCAAAGAGGAATTGGGATTGATCAGGAACTCCTGATCAATCCCTATATAAAGGACCCCTGAAACAGATGCAAAGACACACAGAAAACAGTAAGCAAAAGCTACTGATTGAGAGAATAGGGACGGATAGAGAGCTAAGAAAAGGTTTAGGAGTGTTCTGGGAGTGAGAAGAAATTTTTTGAAGCTTTTTGGCGATTTTTTTTCTGGGAATTTCTGGAAATTCCAGATTTCGGTTGAATTTTTCGGCGAAGTTTGAATTTTCCGATGAAAATTTCGGCCAAACTTGAAGTTTTCGACGACCTGCCCAGTTTTCGATGAAGAATCTCAGAAATCGATGACCTTCCGAGCGAACTTTCGATGAAATTTTCCATATTCTGGCGACATTTTCCAGAATCCGGTGAACATTCCACCGGAGTTCTTCAGCTTTTAGAGAGAAGGGAGAGGAAAAAGGAAGAAGAGAGAGAGAGGGGAAAAGGTTTCTGTCGAAAAACGAAGGGAACTGCCTTTTATACCCTCTCAAAACAACATCGTTTTGGCCTTAAGTGACCCAGAGGATCCGCGCATTTTACCGTGACCCGACCCGACCCGACCCGAGCGTCGACACGCTTCCTGACCCGCGCGTGCCAGCCCCCATCCGAGGGGAGCTTCCCAAGCCGCCCCCCCGAGCCGTTTCTCTTCCTTGAGCCGAGCCGAGCCGATAACCGAGCCGCTCCAGGTTTTTTTTTTGAATTTTTTTTATTTGTTTATTTGTTTTTTTTATCTTTTTTATTTATTAGATTAGGTTTATTTAATATTCTTTTATCTTAATTTTATTTTTATTTTTGTTTTACTTTTCTTTATTTTTCTATTTTTATTTATTTTTTTATTATTCTATTTTCTTTAAATAAAAATCAAAATTTCCAAAAAAAAAATATTTTTAGGGAAAAGTTGAAAGTATCAATTTTCCTTGAAAATCAAAATTTTAAAAAAATATTTTTAGAAAAAAGTTGAAAGTATCAATTTTCCTTGAAAATCAAAATTTACAAAAAAAAATATTTTTGGGGAAAAGTTGAAAGTATCAATTTTCCTTTAAAAATAAATTTCTAAAAAAATATTTTGGAGAAAAGTTGAAAGTATCAATTTTTCCTGCACAAAAACAATCATTCTCTCCTTCCTTTCTATTTTGATTTTGATTTTGATTTTTCTTTAACCAATCCGACGATGGAGCCTCTGCAAGTGAAACAGTAGTTTTTCTTGCATACTCTTGAGGTGATGGAGTTTTTTCAATTTTTTGCTAAAAGTATTAGAGTCAATTGAGAAAAATTTCTAATAATTAATTACTTGGTAAAATTTTAAAGTTTTTGGATAACACAAATTTAAGCTGGTACCATCTTTTGATTGCCGTTGTGAGGGTGCTATAACCTTCTTCACACGTATCCGAACTTCCGAACCCTGTTCTGGTTAGCAAACCCGAACCTATTCTTTTAGGGACCCTTAAGCTTAGGTGTTCCCTGAAAGGACAGATTCTTAAGATGGCCAATCGCACCTAGATAAAAAAAGATTGGTGGTGACTCCTTAAAGTCAATGTCTAATGATAGATCCCCGGATCTAGACGTTATGATAAAGACTTTCTTTAATAAGTTAAATAAGATCATAAGTCAATAATAACATATAATATTTATAATTATTTTTTATTTGCATTACAATAATAATTTTTTAATGTTTTCATATGTCCTACGATATATAAAAAATAATTAAAACTAAAATAGATGAAATTGATATTTTTTATATAGATGGTGAATTTAAACTTTTGTTTGGGGTTAGATTGACATTACGTAAATAAGATAATAATATATGACAAAATACTCATTAACCAAGTAATTAATTTTTAATTAAAATATTGATAACTTTAAAAACAAATTAAATTATTGATGTTTTTTACTATAAATATGCAAAAAGAAATAATTAAAACAAAAATATTTTCCCTAAATTTAAAATCACATATATCTCATCTATTTTTTTAATTTTTAAATGTTTTATTATTTTTTAAATTCAAAAAACACATATCACTTTAAGTCTATTAATAATTAATAATTTGTTCTACATCATTTTTCTCCGTATTCAATTTTCCTTTAAGATTTATATTGTTTTCATAATTTTATTGTTTATTTTATTTAGATGATTTCTTCTTCTAGCATTATTTTTATTCAATTTTTTTTGTTTGTCATACATTTCTTGATTTATTTTTTTAATATTTTGATTAAAATCATAATTTAATAAAAGTATGTCAATACTTCTTTTATTATTTAATTGATCATTCAATATTTATGTTCTCCTAAAAAACTAATATTATATTTATATTCTTTTTTTTTTTACTTTTTGATCCATATCTAATATCTCTTATTTTTCACATTTATTTTCAACATTTTGATCAACATAATAATAGTAAAATTTAATTTTCTTATGACATGTTAATTGAATATATATTTATATTTTATATTTGTCATAAAATTTTAAACTTAGATATAATTGTAAGAAAAATATAAATTTTTCAGTGTAAACACATATTTAAATAAATAAAATAATCCATGCATTGCATGGGTTACAAACTAGTAGTGTTATTATTGCACTTGTTGAAAAATTGGTGATAAATTTAGTTTATCATCTTAAATAGAGTTAAAATTTTAGCCCTCATCTCAAAATACAAAGATAGGCCTATAACTTAAATTTACATTAATTAGACCCAATAATTTTAAATTAGATATAATGATTTAATACGAAAAAAAAAAAAAAAAAAAACGGCAGGGTTAAAATTTACAAAAACTTATATATAGATTTGATAAAAGCTAAAAAATAAATTTTTATATTGATGTGTCAAAACAAATCGTAACTCAATAATTTTTATATTTATACAAATCAAACATAATTATATGTATATACAATTTAGTAGGACGAATAATAATTACAAAAATTATGCAGTCATATCTAACTTTAAACATAATCTTTAAGAAAAACTGATTAATTAAATCTACTTGCTTCACAAAGTCAATCGACATTCCAATTTGGTTCACAAAATCTACTTTCAAGTTGAAATTCTTTAATGCATCCAATTAAGATATATCATGAAATTTATTTTATACGAAGCAAACATACTCCGTATTATTGATACTTTGTTTTTGCTATTTGTCTTTTGTTTTTAATTATTTTTTATTTTCTCACAATAATTTATTCAAAAAAAGAAAAATAAAAAATGAATAGAAAAGTATCAATTGATCGAAGTCTTAATTAGTTATAAAAACATATAGTAGTATATATAGTACTTGATCATTACTTGTTGATATTTTGCACGAAGTATATATTATCAATTTGAATCTATTTAAAATAAGTCATTTCTCTTTCAAAGCGTTATGATTGGTAAGAGCTACAGCAACAACCGAAACGTGCTTCTTGAGAAGAAATGTCTATAGCTTACACCATAGCTAGACTAGGCAATCATGCCAACAAGCGATAAATCCTAGTAAATTGCAATAAATCTATGTCAAGAATGTTTAGACCAACAAATTTTCCTGTAAATAGGAGATAACAAATTAATGCATGTTGTATGAAAATGTGAAATTGTTTGCTATGTGCAAATTATTTTTTATGTATTGTTTTTCCTTTCAAAATTTTCAGCAAAGATTCAGAAGATTCTTTCCAGTGGGAGTAGATATGTATCGTATGTGAGTTTACACGAGAAAGCATGCATTCTATGTCAGCAACAAACAAGCCATGACATTCTTCACAATAATAGATGTGGTTTTCTGAAAATCTTTCTTCCTCGCAAATATCGTAATAATATTCTACTGATACATCCTCAACAAATGAATCCTTAATAATAAGTGGCTGAATGTGATGTTCTGCACATTCAGACGAAACCTTATGTCAGCCTCTGTGCAGAAATAGAAGGGCTCGGTACAAATTTCGAGACATCTAAACATGAAAAGCCTGTGTAGATCAATTTGAATTATATACATCAAACCGAATTTGGCAACTGTCCCAAAATATAAAAATGAATTATGTGAGCATTCGAAAGTTACGTTTTAGAGGCTGACTCAAAGTATTAAGGCATGTAGGATGGAGATGTAAATGACAGTCGAAACAACTATAGCTGATGCCAACGAATTCGAAAGTGCAGGCATGGCAGATTTTGGTAGAGTGTCGACCAAATGAAGCGGGTGTGGTCATGCATCTTTTTTGGAAATCGAAGACAAGATTCATGTAAAGCATAAATATCATCGCATTCTAGGATAACAATAACCCAGCCAGGCCAAAGATTGTTAGTTAGCAATAACTGCAGTCCACCTTCCTTGCATTGTCAAGTATCAGCATGTGCTCATGACTGGAAATGGGATAGCATGTTTTTTTTTTTTTTTCTCCACCTTGTCTTTTAGCCTTGGGCTTTGATTTCTAGGCGTACTGACCAATCTTGCACATTTCACATCGAGCTTGAACTAACACTCGAAGCAGATGTAAACGAAACCATCCGAAATGTCCCCCAAATTCATCGCATATAAAGCGCTTTGATTTGTTTAAAGGAGATTCAGTAGAAGGTTTAGAGGATCGGTGCTGGGGAAGAAGAGGATGAAACACCTCAGGGACAAATACAATTCAGTGCATGTTTTGTTTAGGTAATGTCCACTTTCTTTACAGATATAGGCTGGACTACAAATTTCCATCTTGGAAGCCTGGAAGCCAGGATTTTGATCATCTTCCTCAAGTACCTCATGAAAATTCAACGGGACTATGGTTGAAATGTTGAATTTGCATCTGAAATTAACACACACACACACACACGCAAAAAGAAAGAAAAAAGGAGACAGTTATTCTGTTTTGAGTTACTATGTTGAGAAAAGAATAATAGTTTTTGTACACAAGCATTCAACTTAAAATCAATTGAGAGGCCTATTTGATTTAAGGCAAGTGGACTGTCTCTTTAAAACAATCTGATCAATTATTGTTTGAATTGCTCTATGCAACATAGCTTGTAAAGCCATTTTTGTACATTACAGTAGTATCATCAAATTGCCTCAAGAGTTGGGGGAAAATTATACCGTTGTCTATGATGCTGCACCGTAAGTTGTCGATTGTTGTAAATACTAGTATCAATTTTTTCACAAACCTCAAATGAAAATTCTGGATTGCCCTGCCCTGATTCATCTTGTTTCATCACTTTCTCCACCGAAACTTCGCCATCCACCTTGTGGGAGGTCGCCGCATGGTCAAATTTCGTTTTTATAAGTTATTTCTTCATGTTTTTATCCTTAACCCATAAATCTTCTTTACTTAACTCAAAATAAAAGGATATTATGCGTTTAACATCTCTTGAACTCTCATCCTCTAAAAAACTAATTAATTAGCATTTATGCTATCTAAACTAATTCTTAGTTAACCTAAACTAATCATCATATTAATAATATATATGTATAGGATACTGCCTACATTAATCTTCCGCATGTGGTCTCTAGCTTAGGTTACTGGTTTAAAATTCATCTTGCTTATCGAGAAGCCCCTTTTAATAGACATATATAACCATTACCTGAGTGTTGTACACAAGCGTAACAGCTCCATGGTTGGCACGGAAGCTTATGTCGCTGAACAATATGAAAATAAAAAATAATAGAGGGAAAATTTCTGCTTAATCTTTATAGCTTTTAATGAATTAAAATTGGAATGACGTACAAATAGGTGGTGGTTTTTTTTTTTTTAATAAATGATAATTTTATTTACCAAGAAGTAGGGAAAATAAAATTTGCTATCAAAAAATTGTACATTCACCAATTATAAATCAGGACGAATGGATAACAACTATATTATATGTCTAACAAAATTAAATTTGTATTCGAATGTAGTATCCAATTGAGTCAAAATTATATAATCAGAATCAACAGATTCAACAATACAATAAAATACGTTTTTAATAGTTAATGTTTTCTATTTATATCTTTTAGTGTTACGTTCAATTCATATGAAATAAATGTGCACGTGTCATGTATCGAGACTTAAGTTTCGAACACGTATAGTTTTGGGATTCGGGCATTCACCCTTCTGGTGTCTCGGATTAGCTTACCTGTCATGTTCATACCCTCTGAGATATTATCATCTCTAACTTTCATAACTTCACGGTTTTATCTTACAAAATACACCTCACAAAAAAAAAGTAATGTAAACCCTTTTAGATCGCAGTAACTTTTTTATTATATTCAATTTACAAAAAAAAATTGAAATTTTATCAATACAATGAGTCAAATTAAGAACATATTATCATTGTGGGCCACTTCCATTTTTTAAGTACAAAAAAAATTATTTAAAAATAAAAAATTATATTTATTAAATTTTGAATTTAAAAATAATATTTAAAAAAATAATTATATTAATCAGCTTAAATAAATATCAAATTTCATTCTACCCATCTAAAACAACTCTCCCAAACTTTATTATTCCCAAAGGAAATAACTGATCTTCATGTAGGTATCACCCGAAAACTCTTCCCATGCTTTGTTTCCAAAATACAACCTGACGAAATGCCGACACGTGCGTACGCTACAAAATAAGGGCAAATGCATACTCTTAAGGAAAATATGTTATACGCTTTGTTTTAATTCTTTAAAAATACTTAGTGTTTTTTAATTTAAAAAAGTATATTTATTCTTAAATTTTCAAAATATCATTTTATTTTACAAAAAATATTGTTTTGAGATATTAATTTACATGTAATTTATATTTGATATACTATTAATGTATCAATACTATATATTATAATAGAATCACACAATGATACCTTATAAAAAATTAATTTGAAATGTATTTTAAAATTAAATTTATTTGCTTTTTAAAAATTTAAATTTTCAAAATTAATTTTAATTAAATATCATTATATTTATATGATTCATTAACTATTATAAATTTTACTGTGCATCGAATATAATGTATCAAATATAATGTTACAAATAAGTGTATATAGTACTTCCTACTCTAAAATCTCTATCCTGAAGGTGTGTAGAAATTTCATACGCACGTTTCAAATGCACTCTCCATCATCCAATTCCAAAAGAGCAAGAAATTTTGGATATAAATAGCTAGCCTATGAGGTTGTGGTAAGCAATCACAAGAGTGAAACAAAGCAAGAGAGCAAACTAATAGTTACTTGGTAGAGATCATCAATTCAAATTCAAATTAAAGAAAGAGAGCTACCGAAAATGACCTTGATATTGCCAAGATTTATCGTCCTCAAATCCAATGACAAGAACGATTATCTGGGCTACATCCATGAAGATGGGGAGTCTGATGGGTATCTCAGCTTCAAGGAAACTCAAGCTGTGAGTCCCATACGCAAAATTTGAAGTGGAGATTGTTGGCAAAGATGGCTTGGTGCACATAAGCAGATGTCAGAACAACAAATACTGGGTACGAACCAAAAATCTTTCCATCAGAGGAAATCCATTGGAGCAGTACTTCTGGATTACTGCAACCGCCAACAAGGAGGAGGAAGACCAATCCGAGGAGTCATGCACATTGTTCAAGTTTATCTGTGTAGACCCTGTAAAAACTACGGTTCGAATCAAGCATGTCCAATCAGGATGCTATTTATGCTTATGGCAGATTAGTAATCCAGCATTTCCTCGCTGCGTGATGGCCAACTACACATTATATGATAGTAATTGTTGTGATATCTTCACAATCATTGATTGGGAGCCTTTGTTGATTCTGCCTAGGTACGTGGCATTCAAAGGAGATAATGATAGTTATTTATGTCTTCGTCAGATCGAGGGTCACCCATATACGCAGTTTGCAACTGATGATATTGGTGATTCAACTGTGGCATGTGAGATTTTCGTTACTGACGACAGAAACGTCCGCATCAATCCTACTTCTTCCAATAAATTTTGGAGGGCAACCCGACTTGGATTTGGTCGGATTCCGATGACACTAGCAGCAACACCAAGGACACCTTGTTTCGCCCCGTCAAATTTGACAATAAAACAATAGGTCTTCTCAACTTGGGCAATTATAATTTCTGCAAACGCCTCACACTCGAATGAAAGACGAACTGCCTAAATGCAGCCGTCCCTTCTGTTACTAAAGAGGCCCAGCTAACAGTGGAAGAGCCTGTCTTGACGAGGAACATTTATAATGTCAAATATGATCTCGATAATTCCAGGATCTACGATGAAACAGATCTTCCTGTGGCCAAGAATTACAGTAACTATACCCAGGAATCCACCACTTTAGACGTGAAGCTTTCCTATATAGATACCAGGACTAGTACTTGGAAGACTATGTTTTCACTAAAGTTAGGCGTGACATCCACCTTCGACGTTGGCCTTCCACTCATTTTTGAGGGAAATATTGAATTATCTGGTGAAATTCAATCAGGTGTCGAGTGGGGAGAGACCAAGACGTCAACCACTGTTTTGGAAGTTGTACACAAAGTTGTTGTGCCTCCAATGACTAAGGTGACGGTACATCTTATTGCAACAAATGTTAAGTGTGATGTTCCCTTCACATACATGCAAAGGGACACTCTTTATAACGGGACTACTGTCACAAATGAGTTGCCAGGTACAATATCGACTTTCAAACCAAAGAAGAGAAGATCCCAAATTTAAGAATAAATAAATGCATCTGTGGTATGATTTTATATGATTTAGAGATTGCCTTGTATTTGTCTTATGGTAAAAAAAAAAGATTAAAATTGTAAATTTAGCAAATTAAATATGAAATAGATTAAAATCTAGTAAAGAAACGAAGTAAAATAATTTGTGCTTAGGTTCGTGGCATTCAAAGCAAATAATGATAACTATCTGTGTCTTCGTCAGATCGAGGGTCACCCATATTTGCAGTTTGCAACTGATGATATAGGCGATTCAACTGTGGCATGCGAGATTTTCGTTGTTGACGACGGAAATGTCCGCATCAAGTCCATTTCTTCCAATAAATTTTGGAAGCGCAACCCGAATTGGATTTGGGCCGAGTCTGATGACACGAGCAGCAACAACAAGGCTACCTCGCTTCGCCCCGTCAAAGTTGACAATAAGACAATAGGTCTTCTCAACTTGGGCAACAAAAATTTCTGCAAACCTTCACACTCGAAGGAAAGACGAACTGCCTTAATGCAGCCGTCTCCAATATTACTGAACAGGCCCAGCTAACGGTGGAAGAGTCTGTCTTGACGAGGAAAATTTATAATGTCAAATATGATCTTGATAATTACTACCAAAGTATCCTCTCCGTGGCCAAGAATTCTGCTGGTAACTATACCCAGAAATCCACCACTTAAGATGTGAAGCTTTCGCATACAGATACCACATTTAGAACTTGGAGGAATAGGTTTTCACTAAAGTTAGGTAGGAAAACCACCTTGGACGTTGGAATTCCCTCATTTCTAATGGAGAGAGAGAATTATCAAACAGGTGTGGAGTGGGGAGAGACCAAGAGCTCGACAACTGTTCTGGAAGTTATACACAAAGTAGTTGTGCCTCCAATGACTAAGGTGACAGTGGATGTAATTGCAACAAATGGTAAGTGTGATGTTCCCTTCACATACACACAAAGGGACACTCTTTATAACGGAACTACTGTCACAACTGAAGTGCAAGGTGACACTTACACTGGTTCTAATAACTACAACATCCACTTTCAAACCAGATCAGAGAGTATCACAAATTGAGAAAACACTCAAAACTCAACTGGTGCAAAAGCAAGGACTTACAAGGATTGTGTGCATCCACTAAATAAAATAATGTTTCCTTCATGGAAGCAATGTCCGTTTTCTTGTTATTAATCTATAATCAATATGTATACTGCATGCATAGCCCTGTGGCATTTCATGTCCTTTAATTTGAGAATAAATAAATTCCTGTTTGATGTAAATTTATGTGTTTGGAGATCATCTTGTATTTGTCTCTGTGGTAAAGAATAAAAGAATTGATTAAAACAAAAAGAAGATTAAAATTTGAAGATTTAGCACATTAAATATAAAATAGATTAAAATGTGGTAAAGAAAATGAAGTAAAAAAATTTAGAAAATCCATTAGAAGTGAAATTGATATTAACAATTATTGTACTCGAGGCTCAAACAAAATTGATTGGTATTATCTTGTCAAAACAAGCTGAGTTTGGTTGAGATCATGCTCGCATGCAGGCGATAAATCCTTTTCTTGGAAGCAAATGTCGAATCGCTGGTTGTGGTAAAGAAAATGCTGACTTGTTTGGAGTTAGCCAACCATTGAAAGGAGGCCGAATAGACTGTTGGATTGGGCCAACCATCGAAAAATAAACCGACCCACTAGCTTTATTAAATTTGCCATTGAAGACAACATTGGAGACAACCTACAATTCAAAAGTTTTGGGTAAAAAAAAATCAATTTCATTAAATTTAGGACAAGGATTTTCATTAATCATGCCAAATTTTAAGAAAAAATAATATCAAAGCATGAGTAAAATAATCATGCATCAAAATACTGAATCAAATGCTCAAATGTTTTTTATTTTTTTTTAATCACAAGCTTACATGATAGAAAATAATCTTATTTGGTTCTTTCATCCAACCATCTGACCTTAAAGCTCATTGCAAGCAACTTAAGCCTCCATTTCCTATCTCATATGGGGTTTTCATTTTTCTCTATCCCTTCAATAGGAAAGCAAATTATCACAACAATGATTGAAGTAGAATAGATCTAGTAATAAATTTCATGTTAGATCAGACAACCATTATTATCAATATTTTTTTTATTTATATTCATTTCACTTGCCTGAACAAAAGGAATCTTTGAAAAATGGAGAGGACAAAACCAAATTTCTCAAATCCCAGTTTCATGTTGGGGGAGATCTTAAAGAAAGAGGCTTTTCCATCCTCCATTTCAGTTAATTAAAGCCAATAATTTCAAAGATATTTAGTTAGTTAACCATTTTTTTTCAATTAAGAAGCCTGCCTAAGAATAAATTTATATATGCTTTGTCTTGAGCTGCTTCAAAGTCATTAGAAACCAAAATGCCAGTCAAATTTGGTTATAGAACAGGGTTCATTCACCTTATTGCAAAGACATATTTCCCACACCTCCATGTTTTGACTATCAATAGGAATGCTTTTTTTATGTTCCATTTTCTTTTTGGTTTAATGTCACTGAATTCCATGCTAAATATAATGACATTATTTTATATCTATGTACATAATTTTTTCTTGTACAAAAAAAAAAAGTGTGGTGAAGCTATCTCACTTCAAGATCAAAATATATCATAGGCTTAAATTCTACAATGAATTACATTAAATTTACAAATCATTCAAAAAATATATATATAATTGGTAACGAAATCAAATTTAAATCGTACAAGCGAAGAATTATCAATTCAATCAAAACCATTAACCTATTTACATAATTTTGATGAATCATATATATCATTTTTCAATAATTGTGTATAACTTGAGTGTTAGAAGAAAAGGAATTTTGTAGTAAATGTAATGTGTTTATATTGAAAATTCAGATTTTCAATAATTTTATATTAAATATAATAATTGACAACTTTATTCATGATTTTCAATATATTCAATGAAAATATTATTTTTATAAAAAAAAAAAGTAATAATTGATTCTTAAATGTTTCCTTTTCACATGGCCTTGCTCCGCCTTATCACTTTGTTCATGGCTCTTGTTTATTTGTCTCCTCAACCAATTACAAAAACATTATAAAATTTATGAAAATAATAATAATAAAAAGTATACATAATTCAGAGAATCTTTTCATACATTACATTGAAAAAAATACATGCAATAATATTACAAAATGGAGTGAAAAAAAAAAAAACACTCATGACAACTAAAAACATTAATATTTTTAAGAAATTATTAAACAAGCCATTGACAATAAAACAGGGTTACACAGAAGAAAAGCAAAGTCTTATTGATTTCCTATTATTTGATTTCTTGTCCATTAATAAATCTCCCAATATATTCCTCATAATTTTTTTTTTTCTTCATGCTGATGAACACATTCAAACTCCCTACTCAATCCCTATATTCGAGCCGGTTTGCCGCTCTGTTTTTTATCTTTGTAACGCTTGATTTCAACTGAGATTGTTGTTTGTGAAACTGCTTCAACTTCTGTTCTTGCACTTCTCTACTGCTCTTGGAGCTGCAAATTCCATGAAAATCAAATCAATAATTAAGATTGAACAGTCATGATTATATAGAATTAATAGTTACTAACCAAGTCCAATTGCCTCAGATCCTTTCATGATTCTCAGTCGTTTGCATGAATCAACGAACATCCTATAAATTTAGCAAAAAAAATATAAATTAGTAAGATTTAATCATAAAATAAATATGCCAATTAATTAGAAAATGTAAAATTGAAGTTAAAAACTTACTCCCATGGGACATCACCAACAAGCATCCAATCTCCATCTTTGTCTTCATAAGTTGGAACATACTCAGAACCATTCAAGAGGTCTATCAATTTGCTTTCATTCATGAAATCTTTCATTCCTTGTGACCCACAGTTACCTAAAACATTAATCCCCCCAAAAATTTAATTCACATCTTCACATTAATTTGCCTAAAATTAACAAAATTGTATTTTGGGCTTATTAATTACCAATAGTAAAGGAGCTGAACATTTTGCCCAAGGAATCAGAGAGTTCTTGGTAACTTTTGTATAATTTCAAGTCCACCTTGCGTAGATAGGGTGCACCATCCATGCTGACCTTAACAAACGCTGCTGCAGTGGTGGTGTTGGTGGCAGTACTGCCGCCAGCCTTCTCGCCGGCCTCCTCCTCGGAGCTGTTCTTCTGGACGGCCATGATGTTCTTCCGGAAGGATCTGACTGGTGGCCATCCCACCACTTGTGCCCTGAAATCAAATGTGCCCTCAAATTTAAGTTACTAGATCATTTTAAATTTACCATAACATTAATCATATTGGTCATAGGAATGAAATAACATAAAATTATTGAAATTCCATTCTGATTTTCCTTTATTTTTTGGATTTTATTGTAAAAAATATTATTATCAACTTTTGAGAAGGTGAATGTGGTAATACTTTTGACATTTACCAAAGTTTGGTAGCTTAGCTGTGGACTATCTTAGGCACTTTCCTGTTAAAAACTTTGAATTATTGTTTGGTTGTTGGGAAAAGTAGTAGAGATTCCACATGTTTTGTTCTTTTCCCTCTTTTTCCCGACAAACAACCAAAGCCATCAAATATCAAAATTAAACTGTTTTTTCACTTTACAAGGCCAAGATTCAATGGACACTCATCTTCTTCAATTCCAAATTAATATTCAACAATTGAAAGAAAAAAAAAAACCCCTAAAAACAAGAAATTAATTTCACTGAAAAATAAATTAACTGATGCATATGCAAATGCATGCTCACTTCTTGATTTCATTATTAATCAAATGAACTTTCATTCTAAAGGAAATGAAATGAAAAAAAAAAAAAAAACAAAAAGACGGAAAAAAAAACAAATATTGAGAAACAAGATAACCAAGAAAAGATATGGGTAGCTTACTTTGCAGGGGGCTTTGCAGGGTCAGTAGATAGAGGAGCAACAGAGCTCTTCTCCTTCATCTTCTCAGTTTCGTTCGCCATCGCCTCCTTTGTTGTTGAAAGGTTAAGCTTCAAATCAACAGTCTCCAAAAACCCTCTTTTTCCATTATTTTTGGTCGTTTCGCCATCATTTCCATTGCCTCCGGGCAACCCCAAACGTAACTCCGTCTCTTCGAAATTAATCATGCTATACTTGTCACGCTCTGCGTCCATAATGCTAGTCATTATGGTAATTGCTGCACCAGATTTACGTGAAAAACTCGAAAACGATTCAACTTTAACCCTTTTCTTTCTCCCAAAATATCTCTCTTAATTTTTCTTTATTTTCTTTTTTTTTTTTTCTGTGTTTTTCTTGATAGTGTACTTGCTAGAGGAAGTGCATGCAAAGTGGGAGGGGAATGTGTGAAAAATGTAGTGAAGAAGGCAAAAAGAGGGTTTTGTGGAAAGATAATATATGGTTTTGGAATATTATGTTAGGGGATTTTCGATGGCAAGGATGATGCCACGTTGAACGTAATGTTAGTTGGACCGTCCACGATGTGTTTGGGGAAGATGATGTCATGGATGATGTCATATTTAGAATGATTGTGGTGAGGTGAGTGCACATTGAATGTTGGCATCGTTTGCCTTCCGTTTGTTGCCTAGGCTCCACCGAATAATGATGCCATATGCATAAAAAAAAAAAAGGAAATTTGGTTTTATATTTTTAATTAATTTCATTTCCTTTATCAATTCCTAGCTTAATTACTCTTAAAAGCATGTTTGATAATGGATAAATTAATTCATTTTAAAAAATAAATATTTTTTAATTCAAAATTTAATTAATTTATATAATTATTTTCAAAAAATATTATTTAATATGTTTAAAGTTTAAATCTCAACATTTATCAATTTTATTTATTATTGTTTTTACAAAAAATATTTTTTATTAAAAAATATTTTTTATTATTATTACTAAATTTTTAGTACATAAAAAGTGATAACATGAGAACAAAATTACATATACTAAAATTTTAGATTTTAAATTTATTAAATACTAATTTTTAAAAATAACTACATAATGAAGCTTTGAATTAACTATTATTACTAAGTCACAATAACCATATAACACATGCATGTTATAATTTTTTTTTTTTTGTTGAAAATATAATGGAAGTAGTGCTACTTCAAGATTACCCATTTGGAATCTTTTCATCCTTTCCATACTTATCCACACTCTCTCCACTTTGTGTGGTAACCATCAAATGCTCACCATTCATGGCCTATTTGGTGCCACCATATATTGACACAAAAATGGTAAAAAATAATAATAATAATTATTGAAAATTTTTTTAATTTTCACCTCCTTTAGAGACAAGTCTTAACTAGGCTAATTGTTGTAGATAACTCACCCTTACATAAATAGTTTTGATCTATATATCTTTATAATTTATTGATTACCTTTCAATTATATTTTTTATAAAAAAATATAAATATAACTATGTTTTGTCATGATTATGTAGTAGATTTTTTTTTTGTATTTAAATATTTTAAAAATTAAATCTAATAACTAAAATTAAAAATTTAAGACCGTATTAATAAATCACACAATTCAACAATAATTTATGCGTAAAAAAGTTAAAATTTGTCGTGTGCAGCTCAACCTAGACTAATCACTTATAAATGCATGATTATCAAAAGAGTTATAAAATTGATATACAATTTGAACATAAAACTAAATCAAAATTCATTTTAGGCATGATTAATTATTTGCTTAGGACTTTCTTAAAAACAGAAAAATCAATTGTTAATCACGTAAATACCTTAATGGAAGGATTTTGAAGAAGCAAGTGGAATCATTTTAGCCCAATATTTGACTTTTTAATGCTGCGAACTTTCAAGGAATCAACTAAAGGCAGGTGGACAGTGGGGGGCCCAGAAAACATTGTACCGCGTTTGGGAAAAGTCAGCAAATCAAAACCATGCACCGTGTGATGTGTTTCAGAATTTGAGATTCGTTAATTTTATTGGGTGCGAGGGTAGCCCATTGGGACCCATTCCCCCCAACTTGGTTTTGTTGCTGTTAAGAGTTTGGACATCTTTGCATTTCTTCACCTTATCTGCTTTGCTTCACCCAAATATGAAAATCATACAATATATGCTGAGTTTATATGTGATGCCTTGCATTTTGATATATCATAGATTATCATGTAAATATTTAAAATTTTTAAAATAAATATTTTATAATTTAAATATTTAATTATGTTAAAATAAAATAGTAATTTGACCACTTATGCTATATTAATGATGTATAGTATATATATATATATATTGGTAATGTATCAATAATAAATTCATATATATATATATATATACACTATTATTAATGTAATATATACATAAAATTTAGAATTTAATTTAATTGATTTATATAATCATTTTTAATTTTTAACATCCAACAAATTTAAAATTTAAATTTCAATAATTGCAACAATCATTTTTCATGTCTCTAAATTGTGATCTCTTTTATAAAAAGATAATATATATGTTTATATATATATGACATTCATTTCTTAGGAAAATTCCCAATTAGAGTATCAATTTTTTTTTTTTTTTACAGCATGAGGTGTTTACCTAGCTATATCTTTCAAGCAACTAAAATGTTTTTCAATATATGTGATTTTATATTACATAGTGAAAGGTAATTCTTTTTTAGTAATAAATTTTATCGTGTTTATTTTAGGATTTACATTTGAAAAAAATACAAATTAAAATCTTAAATTTCATCTTCATCAATGGCATAGCCAAAAGTTTTTTTCTTAGTGGGATACATTAGTTATAATATATGTCTTATTTTTATTTATTTTTATTATCCAATGGCAAATACTCTAGTTGGCCAAAAAATCATAGCAAATACTCTTATTAATTTTTTATTAATTTTTATTTATTTATATATACGCGTTACTTTTTTATTTAAAAATCATGAAACATCAAATTTACAAAAATAAAATTTTTAATATAAAATACATTAAACTTATTTTTTTTAATTTCTAAAATAATTAAAATGTGACATATAAAAATGGACTAAACGAGTATTATCTTTCACAATACACAAATATATGAATGCAAAATTTAAATACATAATTTTTACATAACAACAATATTATTACAAAAAAAAAGATAAATTAATAACAAAAAATTCTATACAACATAAAGATATTCTTTCACAATTATAACAACAAGTTTTTATAATTTAAATTTATTAAATAATTGCTTTATTATCAATATTATTAAATGTATTTTATAATATATGTAATTAAACAATAATTTTTTAAATTATATCTCATTCGAATATGTAACATTTCTTTGTTATATTCATTTCAAAAATATTTTTTATACTTACAACCACAATTGGATTTTTAATAGATAAATAATATCCTTTTTTTTAATTAAATTTTTGTTAATTTTTTAAAGGATAAAAGATAAATATGTGGTTTTAACTTCTACTAACTATAAATTAATTCTCAAACCTTTTATATAATATATTGACCCCTCAAATTCATTTTTAGTGGGGTCAATTTGTAAATTACCCAATATTATACAAGGGATGTTAAATTTCAATGAGATCAAATGAACCCATCAGTTTGGCTTTGGCTACGCCCCTAATCTTCAAATGGCTCATTGGGAATATAATTAAAAACATTTATAATGTAAAGCTATATATATATATATGTTGTAATTCAATTCACTTATGCATGCATCTTAATCATTTTATTGTTTATTATCAATAAAAATTAAAGAAAAAAGTACTACAAACAAAGAGGAGAGAAACAAGTAAGAATAAGTTATAAATAATTAAACTATATTACTTGCATTAGAAAAAAAAAACTTAATTTGCATCAAGAGATAAGTAATCATTGAACTCGAAATTAATTAGTTTTATTAATTTATATAATCATTTTTAAAAAATGCTATATAATAGATTTAAATTTTAAATTTTAATATTTATAATATTTTTTATTCTCAAACTATAATTTATTTTATAAAAAAATAGTTACCAACTTTTAATTGAAGAATAAGCTTCTCCTTTCTTTTTTTTTTTATTTCTTTTTCCTCTTTACCCTTTACTTGCCCTTTGAAATTTGTAGCACTTGGACCACCCTTTGGATGTTAATTAAATTATCTTTTAGCTTAAAATTTAAAGTACTAAACATTTGCCTTTGGACCGTCAAACCATTTATTTGACTGTAATGTCCTTTTCTTACATTAAATATTCCATGTGAAAATTGCACTTTTGACTTTTAATTTGATCTTTGACTTCACCAGTGCAAAACCCTCTGTATAATGTGACAGTAACGGCTAAATTAAGTCATTAAAAGGGCCTATCATAGAGGCACTTTTAGTTTACAAGGGTTGAATTATGTCTTGAAAAACCAATTCAGACTCATTAGTGTTAAATTATCAACTAATCCCTACCCCCACGATATTAATTAAATTAAGGATTCTTGGTACATATTTTTTCTGTTACATTGAATACTTTTATTGATATTAATTTCAAATACATGACTCTAGTAGATTATGACCCCTTTCTTAATTTGTTTAATCTTGAAAACTAAATGATTCATTTATCAAAAAAATTAATTAACGGGTAATTATTTTTTATGGTATTTTTTAGTATCTTAATTGAAAAAAAATTGATGAAAGGTTAAAGATAAAGTGATCCAAACCTACAATCAAATAACATAATCAAGGGGTTCCGAAGTTGGTCTCTGATACGTATTTTAATACTCAAGTCAATGAGATGTTTCGAGTTTTTGAAAGAACGAAGAGATGAAGTATGTATAAAAAGCTTCAATGGAGGAGATGCTTAAATATTAAATTCCTAGGTATCTAGTCTTCCTTCTTACTTTATACATGAGATTAAGGTGATGACTTAATTAAGACAGTTAATAATTTATGATAAATTTATATAAAATTCAAGAAAAATTCATATAATTAATTGTAAATTATATTTAATAATTTTAAGTAAATATAAATTGTATTTAATAATTTAAGATAACCTAAAAACTAAGTGTTCGGTTTCGAAATGGAGCGTCAGTCCTTGAAGAGAGAATTCTCTGTTATAGCTGCTTTTTTCATCATGTTAGCCGGAGGAATGCAAATTGTTTTGCATACAACTTAGTTGGAGGTGATGTTATGGCCAAGATGTACATGGCATGGCTAACATGAAGCAAGATCCGAATTTCATTACCCCACAAAAGCTGACAACAGAGAACGCAAGGACGATAAGGACCAGGCTTGAGCTCCAAAACAAAAAAATAAAAAATAAGAAAAGAGAGATTTATAGAAATAAATAAAGGAGGCCCATTGCCAGCCAATCTACACTCAGAAATGTCCCCTCGTGTGGGCTATCTGGCCCACATAGCCCACTGTCACCATCCTCTGTACCCCACACGTGTGCATTCCTATCTAGTTTGGAAACCACACCCCTAAACACTGTCAACATCTCTCGGACAACACACGTTTGGCCATTTGATTTAATTTTTTTTCGTCTTCGTTTCAGTCGATTGTACAATTCCATAGATTCTTATCTTTCCAATGGGTACCAAAATTTTTCCTTTGTTTTCCGTACTGCTCTCTTTGGGAGGAAGCAAAGCTAATGAGATGACCCCAAAGCTATTGGTTCCTTTAAACCTAAAAAAGAAAAAAAAAAAAAATTATTTTATTCCATCTTTCGATTGTGCGACTACGTTTAGATAGCGATATGCCCTGTTTTGAAATGAAATAGTTTTTTTCACCTAATTTTTTTTTATAATTAGACCGTCAAATAATTTGACATTTTTCAAAGAAATTGTTGTTTTGACAATAAGGTTTATGAGGTGAAGTGCTAACAATTTTTCTACAAAGGCATTCTATTGTTGGGGGAGACAATATTAAAATTTTAACCACTCCGTACATCTAAGAGTTTCATGTTTTTAAAACTTTTTTTTTCAAGAGAAAAGTGGATAGAGACTTGACTTTAGAATTTAAATATACGACGGGACCACGGGGTAAAGGGAAAATATCAATGAGTTATTCCTAAAAAAAAAACATTTATATCAAATATTTAAAATTTAAATGTAGGAGAATGCTTGGCCATTGGCAAAAGCCCAAAACTTATAATTCTGTTTTGGAGCTTAGCTTTTACACAACTTTTTTAGATGTTTATCAGTATTTGTGGCGATCACATGCACGCTTCCATCTTAGCTTAATTTGTCCTTTTAATCAAGAATACCAACAAGAGCTTGGTCTTTTCAAAACTTTGGCTTTGTGAAAGGGGAAAGAGGATGGCGACTTCGCCTCCCAAAGCTTTGAAATCTTAGTCAGGTAAGTAATTGGAATGGGGACTTGGGGATAAGGATTGGTTTCATAACCAAACAAAATGTTCAACTATTGGACTTTTAAGTATTTCATCTTCCTATAATTCAATTATGGAGACTTTAAGAAGAATAAATTTTTAAAAATTAAAAGAGAAAACAAGCTTTCAACTCAAACTGTTGAATACCAACAAGAATTTATTCATATTTTAAATATCAATTTTTGAATTAAATTGTTTGTATTTTTTTCTGACGAAAATTAATATTACATGTATAAGTAAAAGCACATACAATTATAATAAAATAATTTTTTATTTGCATAAGCATAACATAACTCAGAATTTGAGACCTAAAAATTACGGTATTTTTTTATTATCATTGAAATAATCAAGAACTCATCGACAATTAATTTTTAAGCAATTAGTTGTATTTCTTAGAGGGTTTGAAGGGAAAAAATGGAATATTGTTTTCCTCTTTTTATACAATCAAAAGCGATTCTAGCCCTAGTTTTTATTGGCGAAAACCACGTATATAACTTGATAAAGCATATGCCAACAAGGTAATCAAAATATTAAATTCATGATTAAAACAACTCTCAAGTCACTTTCCAAGAACATTAGTTAGATCTCTCGTCAAGTTCCTATCATCAAAACCAACGCAAGCCTTGGCATTTAAGACCTAAACGTGGCAATATAACGATCACGAGTGAATTGTCTCCCTCGTACCCTAACAAGATTTTATTGAGAAAGGGATTGAAAATTTTAGGTACAATGAATCATAGATAATTTCTTTCATTTCCTGTCCATTCTGGTTAGGATGTCTATTAAAAATTTACAATAAAGTAGAGTTTTAATTTTTTATATAAAAGAGATTGTAACTTGAAATAAAAAAAAAGATTGTAAATATTATAATTTAAATTTTAGATCAAATATCATATTTTAATTGAATTAAGTCTCATATTCGAATACTAATATTCATAATTAGTTATATTTATCAACATTCAATGTATTTTTCACCCTAAGTTAAATTATACTAATCTTAGTTTAATCCTCTTAATTTATAATAATGTTATAATACTAATAGTTATATGATTTGTTGATAAAATATTAAATTTTTAATTTTAATAATTAAGACTTAAATAATTTAAGCCACTGATTGTTCATTATCCGATACTGCAATCAAAATATATAAATGAATCTAGGAGTCATCATATTTGAAAAATCAACGAAAATGTAAAATATTAAGAAGATGTTTCAATCTTAATTTATAGGGAATTTGATAAATAGAAGCATAATAATAAATTATGTTTACTTGTTAGGGAACAAAGGAAATTAAACAAGAAAGATATAAAGATGTTGTAAAAGAGAATATTAATCAAATTAGATAAGGCAACTAGGCAAATGATAATGAAAATTAGCTGGCGTAGGTTTTCATGGGACCCAAATTGGTGTACAGGAATAATGAGAGATGGGGTCGTGGGGGTTGGAGTAGGGACTTGATTGGCTGGCAATAACTGGAGGAGAGACCCCAGCCAGACAGCAGGGGAGAAAAGCTCATAATGTAATGATGTCATAAATCACCAAGAATTGTGGACCCTTTGTGCCTGTGGTCCTTCCAAAAGGATGAGCTTTGGCAAACCCTTTTTTTTTTTCTAGCTTTGAAAGCTCTAAGTTGTACAGAAAGATACTTGCTAATGTCGACTGTCGTGACCATTCAAAGTCTAGTACCCTGCAACGACACACTCGTGTGCTTGCATGAAAGCAACGCGTATTTGTTATATGTATGACTGAGTTTGAACAATTGTAACCAACGATTGAGATTGGTTGTCGGTGCCGTGCACATCTTTACCATGGTTCAAAAATATATAGTTGCACTTGCATGCATGGATCTATCCTGGAGTAAAATGTCTATTGTGTAGTCTTCTTTCTTTTACTTCTTAATATTCTTTCACTCAATTAGGTTTTTTATGTTTGTCTAGTGTTTTCTTATCTAAAAAAGTTTTTGGTGAGAAAGATTTTTTTATTTTAAAATCAAAAGAGACTGTAAATTTTAAAAATAATTTATATTAAATTTATAAATTATTCATTAAAAAAAATTACTGGCAGTATGACTCAAACGTAAATCTTACAAATGAACTCTTTGAAACCTTACTAACTCAATCAATCTCATTGTAGTTTGTCTAGTGTTTTCTTCTAGCTTTCTTCGACCATATCTAGAAAGGAAGCAAAATTAGAGTAATTGAGAAGCATGTTTCCTCCTTTGTGATGAATTTTCCAAGCAATACTTTTATATGTATATATATATATATATATATATATATTTAATTACCTAGCTACTTTAACGATAGAACTAATTTTATACTGAAAGCTTATTCTTTAAGTCATCCGAAACAAGAAAAGTTTATTCTTTAGAGTTCCCATTTGTTAAACCAAATGAATCAATAGAAATTATTGAATTCATCAGTTACTGACTTAACCAAAAGTATATTTATCATTATAACTTTTTGATTATAGGTCTATTGTTGTTTGTCAAATTTCTTATCATCACAAGCAAAATTCTTAATCGTTAGTTATAACATAGAAATCACATGTCATATCATAATTATTTGGAGAATAGCAACATTAATATTTCCACCCTTTCAACCCATGGAGAGCCATATTTCTTTTCCATCTCTTTTTTAATCAAGAAAAAGATAAAATGGAGGGCCATGGACATCACTTCAAATGAAAGTGCTAGTGTCCTTTTATTCTAAAGTTGAATTATGAGACTAACAACCTTTTTATATGATATTTGATAAGGATTTTTAACTTGCCTTCACAAAAATGGGTTTTAAGATTATTATCTCATGCATTAACCATAAAAGTTTTATTTATGAAAGAACAATAAAATTTAATGATTCACAAATGAGTTTAATTCTTGTCAAGTATCCTTCTAATAGTATAGGATTTTTATATTTTATCTTTAATTATTGTATATTATTTTTAAATTAATTTTCTTTTTGAACCATTTTAAAGATACACTCCAACATCGATCATGATGATTCTTCTTAAACGGTCATGTTATTGAGAAATGGTTTCACAAGGATGACCATGCCCACATGAAAGACTAGCCATGACTATGGTTCGAATTAAAGCCCTAAATTAGACCATGTCTTGCCCCATCAACAACAACCCATGTGGACCCAACCCAAGTCACTTGGAATCTTCCCAAGGTCATCACATCCAACGCTCAAGATTTCTTCCCTTGGAAATGATCAATTCATCTGAAACTGTTTGATCTTTTCTGATCTCACAGACTTCAATAATATGGGCGGCAAAGCTTTGTCTCAACCATGTCCCTATACTTCTAAGACAACTGCCTCAATTGTGCTGTTCATTTGACAAACACATTAGCTGCCCAATGTCCAAATTCATGTACTAAAGATACCCTTTACCTATATCACCCTATGTTCCCATCTATAAAGATACCATTGAATTTTCCAAGGCCTTGACCTATATGCATATGTTCCTTAAACCTTAAGAACAGATCATCAGCTACCCTTCCTTGAATTATATATAGAAGAACATTTCCAGATATATCATCCTTACAGTTCAATCCCTTTCAAAACCTTTGTCGAAGACGCGTTTTCGACTATCACGTTCAATCAGATCATTTAATATTGCAAGCAAGAGTGTTATTGTGCAACATAGGGGAATTCAGGTATGGCATATGAGAAAGATCTTAACCTTGAGGCTACCGAGCTCCGATTAGGCCTACCGGGCACCTCTGAGGAGTCAGCTGAGAAGCAAACATCTGCAACTCTTAGGAGCAACAAAAGAGCCTTGCCTGATATGAATGAAGGATCTGTGTCTGGTGATAACCATTCTAATGTTGCAGCTGCTAAAAAATGTGACCAAGAAACTGCCTCACCCACCAAGTAAGCAATCTTTTTGCAATCAGAAATGGAAAATTTCATGTTTTCTATAGTTTAAATTTATGATTAATGGTTACTAATAGGGCTGGTGAACATGGAATATTGCAGGGCACAAGTTGTAGGGTGGCCACCGATCAGATCTTACAGAAAAAATTGCCTCCAGCCAAAGAAAACAGAGGCTGAAACTGCTAGGATCTACGTCAAAGTTAGCATGGATGGAGCTCCTTATCTCAGAAAGATAGATTTGAAGGGGTACAAGGGATACCCAGAATTGCTTAAGGCCCTGGAAGACATGTTCAAGTTCAAAGTTGGTAAGCATCGTATTTTTAAAATCATATAAATCTTTTTGATAATTAAATGAATTTAATATTTAGTCTACTTTTTTTTTTTGAATTATCAGGTGAATATTCAGAGAGGGAAGGATACAATGGTTCAGAATTTGTGCCTACTTATGAAGATAAAGATGGTGATTGGATGTTGGTTGGAGATGTACCATGGGAGTAAGTTCTTTTCTCTATTGTGCTGAAATCAGAGATTTCATTTAGTTTTCAACTGAAAAAAAGAGAAGAAGAAAGGCTTACAGACTTTTTATTTCTCAATACAGAATGTTCACCAATTCCTGCAAAAGGCTGAGGATCATGAAAGGATCAGAAGCAAGAGGGTTGGGCTGTGTTGTATGAAAAAAAAAAATAGCCCATAAATTGACAGATTCAGAGCCACTTTGCAAGTGATGAAGAATGAAATCCATTGCTCTCATGAAGAGAGAAGATCAAACCCTTCAGCTTCGGCTATCCAAGAAGAAATTAAGATCCAAAAAGCTTTCTCCTTTGTTGATTTAGCAACAGAGAAGTTTAATACTAGGATTTTGTCCGAGGCATACGAGAAAAAAAAAGAAAAAACATTTTCATGTATAGTTTGGCATGTTCTTTCCTTTTGGAATTTGTGCAAAGGAAAATATATGAAGTTCATAGCAAGGTTTTCCCTTTTGTTTTCCATATATATGTAAATGATAAATAAAATCCCCCTTTATAATTCTTCTTTCCCTTTGTTCTTTATCCATATTATCTATCAATCTTGAAAGAGAAAAGAGATGAAAACTTTGGATTTCAAAGTTCATGTAATATAACCATATAAGAGGTTTTCAAAAAGAGAAAAGTTAGTCAAGGAGAAAGAGACCAAACACTAATCTCAAATTGCAATAGTTCTAAGATATATCACATGAAAGTGTGAACCAATTGACAACAAAGTCAAATTAATTATGGTTTTTGGTCTGCCAAAGAAAAAAAGTGTAATTATTTTTCAAAATTAAATTACGCGATATAATTTAAATGACGAAAAAAATATATGTCAATTTAAAATAATCGTTTTATGCCATCCTATATCATCAATTTTCACTTTACATAACAGACAGCTTAGCTTGATTCATGCTATGGCAATTTGGCAAACTTTTATATCTGCATGTCATAACTTTGGAGAGAAAATCCTATTTCCTTTTCTCTCATTCCTCCCTTATGTTCTTTTACGTTAGAACTTTGTTTTTATTATTTATGCATGTTTCTATTCTAAAACACTGATGGATGTTGTCAATAAATAATTAATTCAATTAATTAAAATTCCTTTTATTTGATAAAAAGATTTTAAGTTTAAATGTAATCGATTGTTAAAATCATTTTAAATGTATGATTTATAATCATCTATCTTAAGTTATCAGGTGTAATATATTTTATATTTGTTTGAAAGATTAAATAATTTATTTTCGTGAATTTATCGTTAAAAAAAAAAAAAAAAAAAAAAAAAGCCCGATGGATTTCACTAGGATTTTCCTGTGGTGATAAGGTGAATGACGCTTTAATCGAAGAAGGAGACTGCCCTTTGGACTCTTCTGATGGGCCTCAAACATTAAAGAAAATGCCCTTCTGAAAGAGAACCAAAACAAGATTGCCAAATTGGGCATTTCCAACCACAGTTGAAGAGAATGAAACCAACATGCTTGGTAGACTTGGTTTCTATATATATATACACATCATCAACTTTTGCATGATTATAATTTCACAAACATATCTAAAATAAAATGAAAAAATAAAAAACAAATTTAATAATTATTTATATTTAAAATTATCAAAATTTAAACTGAAATTAAGAATTCAATATTTAATCGACGGATCACCATTGCAGGCAATTTAGCAATTTCACTGTCTTGCTAGGCTGCAATAAGCTCCATTTTGCCAGGTATATCATACTATTAACCCAGAATTTGAAACTAATAAAGCTCATTTCAGCCCAACCAAAATGCCAGACTCAAGAATATGTTTCCTTTTATATTTTCTTCATAAAAAAAATCCAAGAGTCAAACTTGGGCTTCTTGAGTTAGGAAAGAACCACATCTTCACAACTTAAGCCCAATTCTTCATTCCAAAGTTTTTGAGCATAGCAGAACTTGGACAGTATTTCATCTAGGCCAAGTTACCAACACTTCTATTTTCGGCTTACTATTTCTTTGACTGTTAGCTGTCGATATTGGGCTACCTATTCCACTTTATTCTTTTTTTTTTATTGTTTTTATTTGAAGAATGCTACGAACGACACTTTATCAGATTCAATGTTTCGGTACTAAACAGTTCGCAATGAAGAATTTGATGCTTCTTGCACTAAGTTTCCGTTTGAATTTTCTCACGTTTTTTATGCGATATAATTAAATTTATCATATCTTTAATTAAATTTAAATATTAATTTTAATAAAATTAAATTAACATAAATTTTTTATTATAATTATAATTATAATTATTTTTATTATTATTTTCAATCTAATCGTATTTAATTTCATCAGTTATTCAAATAAAACTTAAAAATAAAAAAATAAAAAGATAGATAAAATTCAATGAAAAAGTTTGATTAACTTTTTTTATTTATATAATATTTAAGAGAAAATATTCTAAGCAACAGTGAAACTATTTATTTCACAAGTATGAACCCATTATTTTTTATTTTTTTAATATTTAAAATCCTCAAAAATTATATTTGATAATCAAATTTAAAAATTCAATATTTAATCAGTATATCTCTTATTGCATTATTTTTATACTTTAACTTAATAAAAAATCAACAATGATAACAAAATAATTTATATAAATGAAAAGATTGATCTATGTAAGGATACCATAACATTTATAAAATTAAAATTTTCATTTACACATAATGAAAAATAAAAAATATTGGATATAAAATATGATATTATTATTTATTATTACCAAAAGCACAAAAACCAAAATTTTCTCCATTTAATATTTAATCTAACTAAAAAAAATCATTTCCAAGCTGATGTGGATTTTTTTTTGTCAATTTATATTAATTTTTTTCTTTTTTTTTCTTATATCCAAAATTATCATTTGCCTCTCTTTCTCTCCCCAAGCCAGAGAACCTAAAGAAGAGAGCTCTATCTTGCATGAGACTGAGAGACCCCAAAAGGAGAGAGAGATTGAGAGGGGCCTTCAAAAACCCTAACTTTCGTTAATTTTAAATGAAACCCAGATCCAATTCCGAGCTCTAGAATCCCTAATTAAAATCAAAATTTAAACTTTTTGGGAATTTTTTTCCTGGTTTTCAATGGCTGGGTTAGGGCAACAAACGGTTGAGTTCTCGAGTTTAGTGAGTAGAACTGCCGAGGAATCGTTTATGTCATTGAAAGAACTCGTGGATAAATCTAAATCAAGCGACCAATCGGATACGGAGAAGAAGATTAATCTCCTTAAGTATATAGTCAAGACCCAGCAACGGATGCTTAGGCTCAATGTTCTGGCTAAGTGGTGTCAGCAGGTGAGTCGAGCCGCTCATGTTTTCCTTGAGTTCACTTAGCTAACTTGTTTTCACCTTTATTCGTGGTAAAAGATTTGTGGGGTTTTTGTTGATTGGAAGAAATTGTGGTTTTTTAATAAAAAGATATGACCTTTTTTGGATAGAAGATTTATTGGTTTTGAGTTTTAAATCAGTGACTCGGTTAAACTGTAAAAGATTTGTTTTTACTTCTTTAATTAGCTTTTGAGTAGCTATTGAAATTGGAATTAATTTTTTGTTTGTTTTGGAAAATGTAAGTGTAAATGGGGTGAAATTAAGAATTTTATGTGGCACATGTTCTTTGTATCTGGCGGTGTAATTTATCTAATTTTAGTGAATTCGAATCTCTTGAAGTATAGAATCGAGGTATTGTTGTGGAATTCCAGCTTGATATTGAAAGTTGTGAGAAAAAGGAAGAAGAACTACATATGCTTGAAAAATAAGTGTGTTGAAAATTTAACCGCGAGTCAGTTATGGTTGTCATAATGTCCACGTCTGATTCAGAAAATTAGCTATGTGCTCAAATAGATTACTTGTGAGGATAAATGTGTTAGAGCTGACCTGATGATTGCTGGGCTATGATGGATATGTCCACTTTTTTATTTGCATTAAATTTTTCATGAGCTTGCAAAGCCTTTTATGACTTCAATGTTCTATGCCAAGTTGCCAACCCATTATATCATGCCATTATAGTAGTTGAACCCTGTCTAGCTCTCAATTTCCCTGGTATCATCCTTTGATGTGAGTCTAGACTCAGTGGAAGTTGAATATCGTATGCAGATTATTCCTTAACATTGTGCAGGCTTTTGTAGTATTGATTAATGTCTTTTAACCTTGTTGGTATAGGAATCAAAGTGCAAGTATTATCTGACTCAGTTAAGGAGTTTAACTGTTGTGAGGTGCTAGTACAAAATTGTGCATGAAAGTAAATATGTACCTCTGATTCTTCTATAAAATTTGATAGAGTCCTTTTCACATGGGAATCAATTGACATATTACCCATATATGCTCATATTGAGCGTTATCTTGTGATGTGCAGGTTCCACTGATACAGTATTGCCAGCAATTGGCATCTACTTTATCAAGTCACGATACATGTTTCACCCAGGCTGCAGACTCATTATTCTTCATGCACGAGGGGCTACAGCAAGCTCGTGCCCCTGTGTATGATGTTCCATCTGCTGTTGATGTCCTACTCACAGGATCATATGAGCGTTTACCAAAATGTATAGAAGATGTGGGTATGCAAAACTCATTAACTGAAGATCAGCAGAAACCAGCTTTGAAAAAGCTGGACACACTTGTACGTTCTAAATTACTTGAAGATTTGTTGCCCAAGGAAATTTCTGAAGTGAAAGTTTCCAGTGGTACAGCTCTGATTTGTGTAGATGGAGAATTTAAGGTGTTAGTTACTCTTGGTTATCGAGGAAATCTATCAATGTGGAGGATTTTGCATTTAGAGTTACTTGTTGGTGAGAGAAGTGGGCTTGTGAAACTAGAGGAGATGAGAAGGCATGCTCTTGGAGATGACTTAGAACGCAGAATGTCTGCAGCAGAGAATCCATTCGTTCCCTTATACTCAGTTCTGCATGAGCTCTGTGTTGCACTTGTTATGGACACTGTTATAAGGCAAGTACAGGCACTTCGGCAAGGGAGATGGAAAGATGCTATTCGCTTTGAGATGATATCTGATGGAGGAAGTGGTGGTTCCTCACAGCTGAATCAAGATAATGAATCTGATTCAGCAAGTCTACGAACTCCAGGATTAAAACTTGTCTATTGGCTAGATTTTGATAAAAACTCAGGTGCTTCAGACTTAGGATCTTGCCCATATATAAAAATTGAACCTGGACCAGACCTGCAGATTAAATGTCAGCATAGCACATTTGTTATAGACCCATTAACTGGCAAGGAGGCAGGGTTCTCCCTTGACCAAAGTTGCATTGATGTTGAAAAGCTGCTATTAAGAGCTATAACATGCAATATATATACTCGTCTGCTGGAAATTCAGAAAGAGCTGGTGAAAAATGTGCAGATTTGCCTAGCTGCTAGTGATGTTGTTCTCCACTCGCAGGCTGATGAATCTGATAGTGAACATAAAAAGGTTGCTTTTCTTATATTATGGGTTTATTTGCTGTCAACCTATTCTGGAATGTCTTAACATAGGATCTTATCATGCATAAATGGGGATGGAGCCGAAGAACAAAGTTTTTTCCCTTTACAATCTAACTCTGAATTTAATCAGTGTTTTGTATCTCAATCCTACCTTCAATGGGGCAAAAGGAATCGACCATTTAGACTCGGTTTTTTTTCAAAAGGTTTCAATGATTCTAAGCATGTATATAAGTTGTGTCTAAAAGATCTTGTCTCTTTCTATTTTTATTTTAAAAAACTGTCACTTACATGAGAAAGTGATGGATTTCCTAATGCTACCTGCAAATTGGCCTTTTTAAAAGATTTTTGCTATTTGTTTCTATAACAACACAACCCTATACCTGGAGATAGAATGTACATGGGCAAAAACTATTGTCATGTAGTTTCATTACTTCGTCTTTAAAACCTGCTTTCCATCACTGTATTCTTTTGCTGGAATTTGTGATTATTGTATCACTGTGGTAAATTTGTGATTATGGTATCACTGATGGTACTGTGGTAAATTTGTTTTTCTCCATTTTGTGCTGTAGAAGGATGCTAAGCTTGATAATAAGGAATATGAGGGGCAGGAAGTATTGCGTGTCCGTGCTTATGGTTCATCATTTTTCACCCTTGGAATAAACATAAGGTTTTATCTTTACCCCTTCAAATAACGTATCATTTTCTTTATGTTTAATTTTCTACTTTTGTCCATTTGCTTTTCTCTACCACACTGGTACACTTGCCCTTAATTATCCATTCTCAACGGTAGGAGCCCATTAATATGAAGGAAAAAACGATGCCCATAGTGTTCCCTTCTATGATCTAGTTGATAAAGAACGTAGCATTGAGAATGAAACTCCTTGTGTTCATAAGCAATTTAATATCTAGGTGATTAGTTGTGTGTGAAACGTTGCATGCATGCTAGTTTAACCATGGAAGGATTAGGTCAAACTCCAAAAAGGGTTTCAGTGGTTCTTGTTTTAGACTGTGTTGTTGGGGAGAACTATGGTTCATGCAAGCAGATTTTAATATTGTTGCTGTTCTTTAAACTTTATGTTCTGTCTTTGATGTGAGGTTGGCTTGTCTACCAATTCAGCTTACAATATTTGCTGGGCACTTTGATGAGTGTCAGCTCTGGCTTTCACTAGCACAACAACGAGTTAACTTGTTTCTTCATTTTCCTGGGGCTAATGGATCCTTTACTTTGCCATCTTTGACTGCAGGGATTTCATTCATTACTTAAATGTACTGGTTTTGACGAGTTGGGTCCACTCTAGATTGAATAGTATCTTATATTTTATCAGAAAACTGAACAGCGGCATTATTCCTTAATTAAAAATTGGCAAGGGAATTTTCTTACTTGCTTGGTTTAGCAAGAAGCTTTTTAAAAAAATTTATGTTCAGATATATGTGCATTGTTTTCAAAATGTTTTTGAATTAGGAGAAATAATATCAAATGAAATGTTGAAAGAATTGACTTTACTGGGATCAAATCTATGAAGAAGTGTTGGTATCTTGGTTATCAGATGTATTGTTTCTGCATTTGCCACTTCAAGATTGCTCTTACCTGACTGTTGAGGATACTCTTGAGATATCTCTCTCAAAAAATACTAATTGCGGCACTTTCAGTCTTACTTGATGACTTTTATGGATGCTTCTTCACCCTGTTAATCTTTTTCTATTCCAAGATATTGAGGTGTTATTTACCTTGTTAATCATTTTCTATTGCAAGATTTTTGAAGCATCACCTTTACACTCATACATATTTGTGTTAATAAGCATTTCTTTGCCTAGTTTAGGATATCTGAAACTTTCTTTTGGATCGTAGGAATGGCCGCTTTCTTCTCCAGTCATCCCAAAATATTCTTGCACCTTCAGCATTATTAGATTGTGAAGAAGCTTTAAATCAAGGAACTGTGGCAGCAGCTGATGTTTTTGCAAGCTTGCGAAGCAAAAGTATATTACATCTATTTGCTGCTATTGGCAGATTCTTAGGCCTTGAAGTAACCAACTCCACCTTTTTCTTTTTTAATTGTTACTAAGTGCTATATAACTGCTTTTGTGTTTCATTTATTTATTTTCTATTAATAAATGAATCTGTGTTTGATTCTTGTAGGTCTATGAACATGGTTTTGCTGCAGTGAAAGTGCCCAAAAAACTTGTGAATGGTTCTGATGTATTGGTAATGGGGTTTCCAGACTGTGAGAGCTCTTATTTCCTCTTGATGGAACTTGATAAGGATTTCAAGCCTCTGTTTACACTGCTAGAGACTCAGCCATATCAGTCGGGGAAGGGTCATTCATTTATTGACTTAAGTAACGTGTTGCGCATCAAGAAAATTGACATTAGCCAGATGCAGATTCTTGAAGACGAAACAAATTTGAGCAGACTTGACTGGGGTAAATTGCTTTTGTTTTTGCCTAATGTTGGGGGTCCTAATCAGACCTCTGAACATGACCTATTCAACCTTGATGGTTCCATGCAGATTACTGGGGGTCCTTCATCAAGCTTTTCATCTATTGTCGATGAAGTTTTTGAAATTGAAAAGGGGACATCTGCAACTCCTTTGCCTACTCAGAATTTTTCTTCATTCAGTTCATCTCCTGCTTCTCATCTTACTTCTATGCCAATGAATCTTCATAGTGTAAAAGCCGGAACACCCTCTCCAAAGTGGGAAGTGGGTTTGCAGGTCTCACAGCATAATAATGTTGCAAAAGTATCAAGTCCAGCTACTCATTATGGTGGTTTATTGTATCCATCAAGTGGTCCTAAGGGCTCTCTTCAGTCTTCTTCTTTTGGTTCATTATCTTCTGGCACAGGAAGAAGCACATCTGCGAAGAAGCTACCTGCTTCAAAATCTGAGCAGGATCTGGCTTCTGTTAGATCTTCTCATTCAGTTGAGATTGGAGCATTGGATGAAGATCACTTGAGATTGCTAAGTAGTACTTCAAAGGATGCACTGTCACCAAGTCGGTCATCTCGACTATTATCTCCACCCAGACCAACTCTTCCTCGAGTCTCTGCACAAAGTGCAAAGTCTAATGGACCTAGAAGCTCATCCTCTGGAAATCTAACTACAGCTGTTAGGTTTGCTGGATCTAGTCTTTTGGCTTCACCTCCCGTATGTAAGATACTATATCTGAATTCATCTTTTTCCTGGATCTGTCTATTCAAATTTGTTTTATGGTTAGGCATATTTGACTAGCAAAATGTATCTTTTGCAGCCCAAGCAGCAGAAAGTACAATTTGTCATGCCACTTCTTGTGATGTTTCCAAACATGGCAAAAATCCACGAAAGCGTACAGTTTCAACTATTCTGAGTTTGATTCCCTCTCTCCAACGTATAGAGGCCGGTGCTGGATTTTCTAAGCGAAGGAAAGCCTCTGATGTGGCGCACACTCAGCAGCCTTCATCTCAGGTGCTTATAGCTTCAGAAATGATCTCAAAAACTGAAGCATACAGTTATGGGAATCTTATAGCTGAAGCAAATAAGGGAAATGCAGTTTCTAGCATCTATGTTTCTGCTCTTCTCCATGTGGTCAGGCATTCTTCACTTTGTATTAAACATGCCAGACTCACTAGCCAGATGGAGGAACTGGATATTCCCTATGTTGAAGAAGTGGATCTAAGAAATGCATCCTCAAACATATGGTTCCTACTTCCATCTTCTCGAGGTGATTCATGGCGACATTTATGCTTGCGACTTGGGAGGCTTGGAAGCATGTGTTGGGATGTTAAAATAAATGACCAACACTTCAGAGATTTATGGGAACTTCAGAAGGGAAGTAGTAGTACACCTTGGGGCTCTGGTGTACGTATAGCTAATACATCTGATATAGATTCTCATATTCGTTATGATTCAGATGGTGTTGTTCTGAGTTATAAATCTGTTGAGGCAGATAGTATTAAAATGTTGGTGGCAGATATACGAAGGCTCTCTAATGCTAGAATGTTTGCCCTTGGAATGCGAAAATTGCTTGGGGTTAGAGCAGATGACAAACCTGAAGAAAGCAGTGCGAACTCTGATGTTAAGGCATCAACTGGAAGCAAAGGTGCTGTTGAGGCTGCTGATAAGTTATCAGAACAGATGAGGAGGTCTTTCAGAATTGAGGCAGTAGGGTTATTGAGTTTGTGGTTTTCCTTTGGATCAGGTGTCTTAGCTCGCTTCGTTGTGGAGTGGAAATCAGGTAAAGAAGGTTGCACAATGCATGTGTCTCCTGACCAACTTTGGCCTCATACCAAGGTTAGTTTTTTTCCCCTCTTTCTTTTTAAATGAAAGTTCTTCCCCAATTCTTTTATCTCGTACTATTTTACCATGATTTTATGTTTCCTGGTATCATTTGTCAGCCACATTGGTTTCTTTGACATTTCTTTTCTTATGTAATATTACAAAAATGTCATGGCCCAGCCCATCTTTAATTTTTTTCCCCCCTAAGAACTTGACTGAGAATGCTAGATGGGCTTGAGATGGTCCCTCTTTTTCTTGAGATTTTCAGAATTACAAAGATGCCATGGTCATTACTTTGGTGCTTGGTATGGTATCATTTCTTTCCTGAGTTTTTCAGAATTGCACTGAATGAAAGGTAAAGGTTACTAGTGCTTCGGTGGTTGACTTAGATGCTTGGATGAAAGCTTTAATACCTTTTCCTTTGCTAGCTTTTGGACAAATGGTTGTTGGCTTAAAGTTGTTGCATCATTTTTTTGTGCTGAGGTAAAGGATGATAATTTATGAGCATAAGGAGTTCCCAAAACGGATCAGTAAACAAGCAACCTACATAAATGTGTTTAAGTAGGTTTCAATAAAAATTTTCCTTGAGCTACTTTATAGCAGTGTGTGATCATTTATGAGATGTGTCTTGATAAATATGTAATAGGCTAATCTCACATAAGGACCAAGGAAGGTTTTTCATTTGCAATACAAATGATAGTTTTCAATTTTGGAATATAATTTAGATTAGTTTGTATTCTCTGGATGGTGTAGGAACTTGTTTTTGGTTCAATTCTAATCTTAGTTTCAATACCCTATATGTATCATAATGCACTAATTGCTATGCTTACTTTATACAGTTTTTGGAAGATTTCATAGACGGAGCTGAAGTTGCATCCCTATTGGACTGCATTCGGCTCACTGCAGGACCTTTGCATGCTCTTGCTGCTGCAACTCGGCCTGCTCGAGCTAGTCCTGCTCCAGGAGTTCCTGGGGCATCTGCAGCTATTTCTTCTGTGCCAAAACAGTCAGGATTCATGCCATTACAGGGACTTCCAACTACAAATGGTAATCAGGCTGCTTCTGTTCCAGCAGGAAATCCTGCTGCATCTACTTCTGCAAGCTCTCTAGTGAATCATGGCCTCCATGGGGCTGCAATGTTAGCATCCGCAGGGAGAGGTGGCCCTGGCATTGTCCCCAGCTCACTGTTGCCCATTGATGTTTCTGTTGTATTACGTGGTCCATATTGGATACGAATAATATATCGCAAGCGTTTTGCAGTTGACATGCGATGTTTTGCTGGAGATCAGGTTTGGCTGCAACCAGCAACACCACCGAGGGGGGGGTCGTCTGTTGGAGGGTCCTTACCATGTCCACAGTTCAGGCCTTTCATCATGGAGCATGTTGCCCAGGAATTAAATGGATTAGATTCTGGTTTCACTGGTGGTCAACAAACAGTTGGCCTGGCAAACTCAAGCAATCCGAACTCAAATTCAGGTCCACAGTTATCATCAAATGGAAATAGAGTTAACCTTCCTAATTCCACTGCGATGTCTAGGGCAGCAAATCAGCTAGCTGGTTTAAACCGTATGGGACATGCTTTTCCAGGACCACCAAATTTGGCAGTTGTGAGTTCGGGATTGCCACTACGGCGATCGTCTGGTAGTGGTGTTCCTGCACATCTAAGGGGGGAACTGAATACAGCCATTATTGGTCTTGGTGATGATGGAGGATATGGAGGTGGATGGGTTCCTGTTGTTGCTCTTAAGAAGGTTCTTAGGGGTATTCTTAAGTACCTTGGTGTTCTATGGTTATTTGCCCAGTTACCTGATCTTTTGAAAGAGATCCTGGGACCAATCTTGAAGGACAATGAAGGTGCATTGAACTTGGATCAGGAACAGCTTGCCTTGCGTTTCTTTGTGGGGTAAGACAGTAAAAGTTCTAATTTACAGTTACAATATGTTTCACTCCAACTATCTTTTCTACATACATGAAACTTTTATCTTTAGTTCTTGTTTTCCCTGTATCTTGATGAATTCTCTTGACCTTATGTTCAAAGTACATGACTAACTTGGTTGCTTCAATTGTCCTTTGCTATATTGTCTTGCATTTTATTCCGGATAGACCATCGATTCAGTATTAGAGAGAGGAATACAGAAGGCGTTGTGGTTAATCTTGGGCTATGTTGTGTGCTGATATAACTATGGGAAGAGAGGAATGGCTTTCAGATGATAAGAGTTCACAGCTTGAAATTGTAGTATGCAATTTGACTTCCTAACTGACCACATTGTTTTCTTTCCATATGATTAATTAGTTTTTTATGATTTTAAAGATTAGAAAATAGATACGCTTCGGCAAGCATGGCTAACCAATTAAAATATGAAAATGAGATGGAAAAGTATATTATAATTGATTAAAATTCATTTAGCTAGACTTGTTGGATAATCAGACAATAAAACATAGGGTTGAATAAAGTAGCATTGTTGATTGTTTGATTTCTGTTGGAATGCTTCTTTCTTCATAGGCCGATTTTGTGTATTTTATATGGAGGAACTGTAATTAGTTGGGATAGTGATAGTGATAGTGATATGATTACATGTCTTTCTGCAGAGGCTATGTGTTTGCCATAAGTGTCCACAGAGTTCAACTACTTCTTCAGGTTCTTAGTGTGAAGCGCTTCCATCATCAGCAGCAGCAACAACAGCAACAAAACAATGCTAATGCTCAAGAGGAATTAACTCAATCTGAAATAAGCGAGATATGTGACTACTTCAGTCGCCGTGTTGCATCAGAACCCTATGATGCCTCACGTGTTGCATCATTTATTACTCTTCTCACATTACCGATAGCCGTTTTAAGAGAATTCCTGAAATTAATAGCATGGAAAAAAGGATTAGCCCAGACACAAGGTGGAGATATAGCAACTGCACAGAAACCCCGAATCGAGTTATGTCTTGAAAATCATACTGGGGTAAATGTTGATGATAGTTCTGAAAGTTTATCTACAACAAAAAGCAATATCCACTATGATCGACCTCATAACTCTGTCAATTTTGCACTGACCGTTGTACTTGATCCTGCCCATATGCCTCATATAAACACTGCTGGTGGTGCTGCTTGGCTGCCCTACTGTGTGTCGGTAAGATTAAGATATTCATTTGGTGAAAGCCTTAATGTGTCCTTTCTGGCCATGGAAGGAAGCCATGGAGGTCGTGCATGCTGGTTCCATCTAGATGACTGGGAGAAATGCAAGCAGAGGGTGGCTCGAACAGTAGAGCTTAATGGATGTTCACCAGGTGATGCCATTCAAGGAAGGTTAAGAACAGTAGCAGAACATGTACAAAGAGCTCTCATCTGTGCCTTCAAGGATTGAGAGATGGTGGTAAAGACGGATTTACAATAAAATCCATCGACTTTTTTCATAGTATCATGTAACTACATGTATAAGAGAAGTTTTAATTCTCTCTTCTGATTTGATTAGCATTTCACTGTAAATTTGATTAGTGTTAATATTAGTGTAAATTTGGTAGTATCATGTTTTGCCGTAGTTACTGGTTTTAGCAATCCTTAGCTAGTAGCCAAATAGATATTTCTTGAGAATTAAAAGGCACATTTTCTAAAAGCATAGAAGTAAAGCAGTTTTTCTTTTAACAATTATTAAGATTCTGACTTGAAGATGCTACCTCTCCTATCCTTCACAAAATGTCCAAAAATTTCACTCATTGTGTATTGAAAGTCCAATTGATTTGTTTCCTTGTCCAATCATACATGGTTTGGTAATGTAATGGTCTTCAATAAAATCAAAGCTAATGTTCAAAAAATATAACACTCACTATTAGAGGAACCCTAATTATCATGAACTCAGAAACCAAAATTCTAGATAAAAGAAAAGGGTCATTAGCTTCCCTCAGTATATGCATAAAACAAACGAGAAAAACACGGCCCTTTTGCTTCTTTCTCTCTCCAATAACTCATCCATTAAATAATCATTCACCAAAATTCAAAAAGGGAAACAAACTCACCTTATTAAAAATGTTAGCAATAAATTTTCTATACAAAAAACTTAGAATACCCCATTCCATTTCAGGGCCAGAGATTTAACTTGTTGAAAACAAGATACTTCCAACAAAACTTTATAAAATAAAAGTCCATTATAATTCCAACTTGCATTAAAATTTTCTTCAAATACATCATACAGATACCCATCCATCCCTTTTCAGTGGTCCCACTTCCCACTATCCAAGGAAAAAAAATGGAAAAGAAAAAGAGAGAAAGCGAGTTCCCACCACCAGTGTTTTTGGTCATCCTCCACTCACCCAACTATGGAAGTAATAAGAGGAAAACTTCAATGAACCTTTGATATTTTCCCTTGACTACACCAAGGAGTAACATCAATTTGCCTTTCTAAGTTTTTCTAGCTAGGCATTGGAAATCACTCTTTTCCTTTCTTTTTTTTTCATTTTTTCTTTGCTTTTTGGACCAAAACCGGAAAAAAGATGGATTGAAAAGTTGCACTGACTTGATTGATGTTGCCGTTGAGAATTAAAGATTGGACCGAAGCAAGAATTAGCCATTGCAAGTGGGTACACAGGCGCGCTAGGAGTCATTTATGGGCACGCGCCGTCACATGTTGTTTTGGTCTAGGAAGGGGTGTTTGATTCGGGTTTGACAATCGTTGGTGCATCAGGTTGGTGTGGTCGAAAGATGGCGGAGGCCAGTGATATAGGCATGATGCAAAGTGCCTTGGACTGAAGAAACTGCATGGCAGCTCCAATGTCTTCTTCCATCAGCTTCGCCACTTCCTGTTCAGTGCCATCATTTGACCATTTCTCCCAAGCAGGCTGGGTTCCACCTTCTCCGCCATCTCCCTATTCACAGAAAGATAAAAGTAAACTCAAGGAAAATAAAACTTAGAAAACACGGAAGATCTGAAAAAGACAGCCAACTACTTGATCCAGTTAATAGATTCATACAAAAACGACCTGTCAAATGTACACATATATAACCTAGCAAACAGCAATGCATGGGACTAAAAAATAATAAATATTTACATATTACAAGGTTACCACGGATTATGTTTTCATGCATACTCAATAGTTGCGTGCCTAATCATGGAAATTTGCATGCCAGTACTACATTCCGTATATTTTCACAGGGTAAGATTCAGAATTATGATTCTTCCATAAGCACTACCTCAATGGATGATAGGGGTACATCGGCCACGAGCTGAGCCACAGCACCTGCCGCACCAAGTCTGCTCATGCTCAGAACCTGTTCAAACATTCAACGAAATTGATGGCAGTGAAGAGAAAACAATTGATAACAGAAATTTGCTGTAGGAGAAAAGAAGTAAACAGTAATCAAGTTCACATTCTTTATTATTCCAAGCAACAGTAATGCAATTCACATTCTTTACTATTCGATAATGACTTAATTTTAGCCTTGAGATTCCGAGAACCGACAAGAGTCAATTCGGTTTGACATTGTAACTACTACACATAAAGCAAGGCCTTAAGGTCTTCATAGATTGCCTAGGATTCAGCATAAGGGTCCAACCTAAGACAAGGACTTGCTAAAGATTGTTGGAAGACATTATTAGAACAAGTAATTCAAATTAGTTTAGTAATTTTATATAGTGATGATGAGTTTTTTTTTTTTTTCCTTCTTTTATTTTTTTAAATTTTCTTGGGATTAACGAAAATGCTGCTGCAAAAGTAGCAACGAAGAATCCAATAAGTGTTCTAAAAATACATGTAGAGAATGGACTGCTTAAAAATGAAATCCGAGAAGATATTTACAACTGAAATATCTTTAAAAGGATTCCTTTCTTAACATATTGAGAAAGGCTATTCAACAACAAAAATTTAAAATTCAAAGAATATTAGTTAAGTTAAGATTCAAATCGAGATTTTAAATGTTAATACCTTGACTTGAAGCCTTAGAAATTTCACATAATCTACAATTTCGTCAAGCATGGCTGCCCTATCCGTCTGCAGAAGATTTAGTAATGCATCAGCAAATATGGAATTTGGATGTCACAAACAGATTCCCTATCATTTCATAATTGTACAGTAGCACCAACTCCTCGGATTTCATAAAAAATGGAAATATTTTCATGATCTCATCTTGCCATGTACAATTCATGCAAATGTGGAAAAACTCAGGGCGGGGGGCAAAGTACCAAAAGCAAGTGAGGTCTAGCCTTTGGCTTGTGTCAGTAAGCAATAACAATAAAAACATTCAACTCTAATCCAGAAAAACAGCAACCAGTAGGTCAGATACAAGTTGGTTTATTTTACTTTTCATGTACCAGGAAGAAGAATCAAAATGGAGCAGCAAACAAGTATACATAAAACATTTATGAATTATGCCAAGCAGAAGCAAACCTTGTTGCAGCTAGGAACCAACTCCTGTAAAGCTTTCATTCTTTCAGCGATTCTTTCTCTACGTAACTGCGTTCATATTGTCAAAAAGAAAAAAATTATTAAAGTTCATTAGTAAGAAAAGCAAAAACATGTCATATACAGAACCATTCTGAGTCATCTTGAATGAAGAGGAACTAAGCAGCAGGTAATAAAAGAGCTTCTAACACAACAGAAGCCCCATGTTACATCATTCCAAGTTCTATCAAACAGAAATCAAGCTTACCCTCTCAGCAATACTGTGGGGATCCGTTGCCTGCCCTCGCCTAGCTCGTACCCTTGGACGGATGGCAGGTGGGTGTGCAGCAGCAGCAACTGGACCTGATTTTGGCTGGCTATGAAATGGCTGCATCAGGATGTAATAGATTATGCAATCAGAATTTTCTAAAGCTGTGTAAAAAAGACAACAACAATCAGCTTCCTAATGCATCAAAAGGACACATTAAGATACAGAATACTCGGTCCTTTATTAAACAGGCAATTCTTTGCCCAAAAAAGAAAATTAAACAGGCAATTAGCTCGATAATATGATCACTAGTTGACAGCATTTGGAGAATTTGCACAGTTAAATTCAAAGAAAGAAACGGCTTAAAAGTTTTGTTAGACTCGCAACTCGTAGTGCGCATGACATATTAATCTTCATAAATAAATTAGTGAACTTCTAATCATTTTGTACAAATGGATGACTTCCTATTTCATTACACCGCATCTTCCGAGTCTAAAACAATCTGAAGGGCTGGTCAGATAAGCGCAAGCACAAAAAGCACATATGAACTAATAGTTCTCAATATCAGAAACATGAGGTAGTGAACGTATGCAGTGATTAAATTACTTCAATATACACTTTCATTTAGGATTCAAGGGATTAAATTTCAGCATCCAGTTTCCTAAAGCTGATCAAGACTTGAAACAACGCAAATCGGATCAAGGGTACTTCTATATTTTCTACAGACTAAAAAAAAAAAAAAAACATTAAACAAATCTAACAAGAACTTGCATAAGTTGGTATAATGCCACACTAAAATAACCACAACATTTACTTAAAATTTTCCAAGCCAATGAAAAAAACCCTCAACTAACTTAGGAAATCAACAAACTAATTAAAAATTTTTGTCCCCCAAAATCATGCCAAAAATCTGCAAATTAAAATTAACACAAAGATATAAAAATGGCTTAACCAAGCACTGAAGTCATCCACAAAAGTCAAAATTTTGACGTGACTCATTTCTTTAAAACTTGAAACTCAAATTGCAATTGTACACACGCGCTTGACATCAAGCACTAAAGCACGTGGAAATTTACTTCCTCACAAAGATCATCATTCATCACTACAAACGCTGAAAAGGACCACTCGAGTCTCTGACCTTTGTATTAGATGAGAATGAGATGATAATTGCAGAGCTCTACGTACGTGTGGGAAAAAGTCACACGTGCAGTAACACATTCTCTGTGTCAGTAATTATAACCCTTTCACCCCCACTCTCCCTTAGAGTGAGTGGATGTACGAACAGTAAGATAAAAATAATGGACTAACCTAATGATTAAACCCCTAGACTTTTCACAAAATATCAAATATACCCCTAACCTTAACCATAACCGTACAAAAAGGGCTAATTTACGGTACAGCCTTAAAAGAAAAAGAGCACAATCAGGTACTTCAGGTTCAATCTCAAATTTTAATTTCTTTTTGGCGTATGCTAAAACATAAATGGACAAATAACAACAGTCCCTAGCCCAAAAGTTCAAATGCTCTAGGAATAGGCTCCTTAGGAACTTTTTAAAAACCAGAGTCAAAAAATAGGAAAATGAAAATATCAAGGGTATTTTTGTCCAAAAAATTAAGTTACCTGGTGGAGCTGAGGCGGAGGAGGCTGAGGAGGAGGTGGTGTAGGGCGGATTTGCTGAGTTTGCACTTGTCCAAAGGGTGGAAACAAACTTGTCATATGCATAGTATCTCTCTCCTGCCACAAAGCAAAGTTACAAAAGACACATTATGACTGTATCACCCTTGTAATTTTTTTCATTTAAACTAATTTAAAGCATATAACCTTCCACTGAAACCATCAGGAAAAATTGTTTTTCCTTTTGTTCAAAAGGGCGCAGGTCAAAGTTAGGAGAAATCACAGTTGGAAAAAGCTGACATTAAAAAGAAAATAGGTACAAAAATGAAAATTTTCAGGTTTCAAAGCTGCTGAAATTCAGAATCCCTTGAAAAAATAATAGCCCTCCTGACCTAATATCCTATCATTTACAAATCTTGAAAAATGAAAATTTTGGTTAGATTCTACAATTCTTACATGTGATTCCATTATCCATGCAAGTGAAAAAGATATAAAGGAATTTAAAAAATGACAGAAAAAGGACAACCCAAAACTGCCAATCATGAAATAATCCGTTTCTCAAAGGACAAAATGAAATTATACTAGTACTTGTAGCCCATTTTCTGTACCCAACTTTAAAAAGAAAAGGGAAAGTAAAAGAATGCTACTACAAACAAAGAAAAAAAAAGTATTTAATTAATGGAGAGGTTGAATGTCATACACTGATTCCAGAAACATTAGAAGCGGCTGAACAAGATGCATTATTGTTGTTGTTGTTATTGTTGTTGCTGTCAACTACAACTCCGTCTCCATGTCTTAAGAACCCGTGTTCCAAATTCAAACCTAAAGGCATCATTCCCATACCTATACCAATTCCCATCCCTCTAAACCCTCCACCACCACCACCACTACCACCTCCATCAGCACCACCACCGCCACCAGCCGCACCACTAGTTGACCCTAACTGTAACACCATAGGCAAGGAGGAACCACCCACTTCGCCACCACCGCCTGCACCACCACCATAGCCTGGTGGCACCGCCAGGATCTGCTCAAAGAAATCATCACCTAACCCTTCCTGTTGATTACCTGCCATGTTTAACACTTAACAAAAAAGCAACTGCTTCCCCTCTACTACTTCTATATATACAAAAAAGACTTTGTCTTTGAGTTTTACTATATATAGAAGAAGTGTTTCTCAATGTTTTAGACAGTGGAAAGAGATTTTAAAAACAGGGTTCTCTTTTTTTTTTTGGTTTTTTTTTTCCTTAGTGGGTTTATAGAAAGTTATGGGGTTTTAACGGGGCAACCAAGAAACGTGAGGGGGTGTTGGCGAAATGGGTGGCAGATCCAGAGCCCGATAACCCGGAAAGAGAATTGTGGATTCCAAGAAGAATTTCCAAGTTATGGCCTTTTACTTGGTGTTGGTCTGCTGTCTCACCACTGTTTTTTCTTTTTTGGGTGTGTTTTTCATTGAATTGTTTTCTCGGTTCAAAACGATTGGAACTTGAGAAAGAGAAGAATTTGAGAAAGGAAACTGAACAGAAAGAGTGATTCTTTTGTGGTTTTGCTTTGGGTTTTGAGTCTTCTAACTCTGTGTTCTGTGAGAGAGACCTTTGGTTTGTGTTGTGAGCTATGGTTTTAAAGGGCGAGAAATGGGAAAGTTTTTTGTTTTAATGAACAAAAAAAAAAGAGTTGGTTTTTAGGCCCACTCGCATGAAAGAACGTGGAGGAACAAACAATCAAAGGAAAAAAAGAAATCAACTTATGTGATGATCGTAGTTTGATGAACTCCATTTTGTGTTGTATAATAAATAATATTAATTATATAATATATGATAAATTAATTACATGTGTAACACAATTTTTTATACATATTTGTAATAAGATATATATTTTACAAATAGAATGTAGATAAGAAATAATAAATTTATAAATATTTACTTTTATAATTAATTATAAAAAGTTATCTTATATATTAACAATAAATTTTATAAATTCCACCGGCTTAAAGAGTTAATAAGTATCTTAGTAGGATTTTTAATTTTACCATTCTAATAGGGTATGTTTATAAATATTAAAAATTAATTATTTAATTAATACATGTCGGTTTCTTAATTTCACTATTGATAAAAGTTTAATGTTTTTCAATATTAAAAGGTAATAAATCATAAATGTATCTTAAATGTATAAGTAATCATGATTGAACAATAATTTAATATTGTTATCTCCTTTTGTTTAAGAAAGCTGAGATATAAAGTTTAGGTCCCTTTTTCTTGCTTTAAATTGTATCAAACCAAAACCAATATCTAAATAAATTAATTTTTTTATTAGGTTTGGAAGGAAAACTTCAACTTAAAATAAAGTTTGACATTGATTTTATTTGAATAATCAATGAATTTATTCTCAAAATGATATAATATTACAAGTCATTCAAATGAAGTATTAAGCTTCTGATTAACAATAATGGTTATATATAAAATGGAGAAGCAAGCTTAGTATTTAAGAATTTTAGAAAATTTTATTAAGCAAAAGTTTTTAAAGTGGATGTTTTCATCATCAAAAGACAAACGGAAAATGGGAGAATTGGAGCAATATATTTTGTTTTTCTTTGTTGTATTGTCTTTGCATGTAATTTGTGCTAAGTGACACATTAGAATCCAAATCAAAAGAACTACCTTTTAAAGTGTGTGTTATCCATACATTACAAAATTAGAAGAAAAAGTATTAATTAATATACCACAAATTTGCCATAAATTTAAGTGCTATGATTAATTTTATTTATCTCCCTCACCTACTTGCCATGCTTAAATTGGATAATTGAAATTTCATAACTTGTTCAATTATATCCTCTAGAAGATCCACTTAGTGGCCCATTAGGGTCTAGTTCAGTGTGATTAATTAACCAATAATGCTCAAATTTTTTTGTCTAATCAAAGTTTAATCCACCTATAATCCAAAAATGGGGTATCACTGTTTTTGTTCTTTAGGTAAGCTTATAATTCGAAAAGTTAAAAGATGTTTAATGCATTTCTTTGGATTTTAATCTGTTTTCTTGACACGTGATTACCAACCTAATTAAGAAAATTAAAAAATTTGTGCTTGTATGGGGGTCCATGTTAAGAAGAAACAATGGTTCTTGGCCCACCAATGAATTATTTACCGGATGAGAAAGCAAAGTCAATTTGAGTGGGCACCAGCCTCATACCACCCACCGAAGGAATATATATTATATTATATATGTCGTATTTATTTTATATCAAATAAAATATAAAAATTATTGTATTATAATTTATATTAATAAATTTAACAAACATATTTTTTTATTATTTTTTTATCAAAGTCATGGTCTTTGTTAAAAATTTAAATTATATTAATTTTATATTTTTTTATGTATCGAATTTAAAATTATGAGATCTAACTCATGCTAAAGTATAGATCATTAATCAATAACAACAGCAGTTAGCTATGACTCTTACTCTTAGACATTTTATATGAGCAACTCAACAAGCAGCATTTCCTCAAGCCCCATTCGGCTAAAACAGACATTTACAGATATTTATTTCTTTTTCCTTTTGTTTGCCTTGCAAGATGGTAGCATTACAACTCGAATCAATGATCTCGACTCTACTTCCGATGTCTCAATCATCTGTGTTAAACCTCTGATGTAGGACAAAAGTTGGGAGTAAGATTGGCAGTCCAACTTGTACCTGATACGCTCCAACTAGGTTCGACTTTATAAGATAATTTATTTTTTAAATCAGATTTTGGATCAAACCAAATAAGATATTTAAAAAAAAAAATCGAAATCAAATTTTACATACTCTTCCTCTATATTTTTTCTATTATTTATTTAATTTTATATTTATATTTAAAAAATAATATTTTATATTCAAATTTAATATTTTATTAATTTTGAGTAAAATTGAATCGATTGTGGATTTAAATATATACCAGTCAAGTCGAGCATTAAACTTATAGAGTCAGATTGGGTTCAAGATGAAAAAAACTCGTCCTTACCCAACCCGTTACTGTCTATAGGTGGGAGTGCTTGAAAATCTTAATTTCTTTAAGATGCAGCGGCAACAATGTATCAGACGATTGTCTTTCCATTTGATAAACAATCACTAACGTCACTGTTCTATGTTCAAAATTATTTGTTTTAAGCTCATAGATACCACAGATATGAATTGAGAAATTATACCCACTAGAAGATGGTTTTAAAAACCTTATACACTCTCCTTAGAGCTGGACACCTCAACATCTGGTTTCTTCTCTTCACTAACTGCTGTAGGAGTCTCCTTAGATTGTTCCGTTAGAGCCTCGGGATCCTTTTTGAGCTCAGACTCGAACTCCTTCGCAGCCTGCAAAATTTGCAGACTATCAAGTTTACTCGTACCAACCATGTAGAATGTCACCAAGGATACATCTAATTAGAAATATTACTTGAAACATCTTGGCATGCACAAAAGAACAAAATGTTTCGGTAATTGTCAAGGCAGCTTTGTACAGACAAATTGGAAACTGAATTTATTGAAAAGTGAAATCATGTCGCATTTTCTTTAAGAGTGAACTGTTCTTTCCATACTGCAGGCAACCAAATCTGAATGGGGATCTATCTCATGAACTTGACTTGAAAGATTAACTGAAGTGACTAAAAAGTAGACAGCATGACACTCAGCATGAGCCACCAAAATTTTTCCAAGAACGATAATGCTCAACATGAGCCATACAAGAATGTCCTTGAAATTCAGTTTAAAAGGAAAGGATTCTCAGGATATCAAGATACCCACACCAATCTCTAACTCACATCACTTGCTGAACAAAGAAATAACATTCCTTTTCACTGAGCAAATGAAAGGAACCTCCCTGAAATAGGAAATAATGTAAAGCAAGCCATACTTAATTCCAATTTCCAGTCATCTAGTTGCATATTTCTTCATATTTTCCCCATTAAACCTAAAATTTTGGAATGAAACAAGCACAATATGAAGAAATTATATACACCTTGACCAAAAAAAGAAAGATAATCCTTTAGCAATTGGAATTTGGAAGCCAACCAAAAAAAAGGAATAATACTGTTGAAGTTAAGATGATGACAATTGAGGTGCTTCTCAGATTAATTCACCCTAACTAATGTTTGTATTCTTCAGCAATTGGAATACAAATGGAATGGTATGATGAAGTTTGAGAATGGCACCAAATGATTCTTTCAAAAGAACTTCACTGATAGGAACCGGTGAGTATGATCCTTCTGGAAAACTAGCTAATGTCTGTTTGAATTAATATTGCGGGATATATTTTTCTCTAGGACTTGAAAAAACTGGCATCTCAAGAGAAGTTCATATATTGGGAGGGATCATCGTTTAAGCCATTCACTGAACAGGGAAATGTTTATTGCTAGCATTTGGCCAACTTTAAGTGGAAAGCAACTCCCTTGTTACCATATTGCCTTTAGTTTCAACATTAACTCATTGTGAAGCTTCCAACATAATATGTAGAGTGTCATAGTGATTCTTTTATCCCTGATAAAATTGTCCTATTTTAAATTTGTTCTCTGAAAAGCTAAGAAGAAATTGTTTCGGTAGCCCATGATTGGTTTTTCCTTAGACCCAAAGCCCCTTAAGAAAATAGAGTTCAAGAAGACTCTGAAAATAAATTACAGCACAGATATCCTATATCTCCACTCAACCTGCTCTGCCCAGGATTTGACTAGATTCTTAACGCTTTACATGTTACTCAAAAGTGGTTGTACAGAATTGTGTTTCAGGCTGGCATGTGGTCAACTTAGTGGCAGGTTCTTCTATTAGGTCGTGTAAAATAAAACTCACATTGAGATTTTACTGTCCATTTGGTTTTCCTACAGTTCCTTTCTTCTAGTGCTATTGTTGATTTCATTCTTGATATATCATTCCTATCGGTTTGCAATAAACAATTCAGGGATAACGTGCAAACCCACTATGCTATGAACTTTTGGTAGCAAATCACATGCAACACTTCTGGTAGAAGAGAGGGCTACACTCAACTGGCGACTGACAAGTACTAAAACTAGCAACCACCCAAATTTGGCTATAGTCAATCACTAGGTTTCAACAATAAGAAACTACTCCGATTATCATCCACGAAAACCTGTAAACTAACTTACCAATCCTATTTCCCATTACAAGTGCAACAGCGTTTAACTAATATTTACAATACCATGCTACTTATTTGGATAAGTTTCCTAAACACAAGGTGTGCACCATCAATAACCCATTCAAAGGTAATACCATTGCATTTATCCATCAAACATGTTAGCAAAAGAATACGAAATTTTCTAGAAAACTCTTAGTATACAAGATCAGTAGTTCTCCAATGTATTCAAGGTGGTTAGAATTAATGAATTTTACAAACAAGAATCTAAAATTGATGTCAAGAATCATTACTATTGGTCTAGAGGTTTCAAGTAACCAAGATATGTACTAAGTTTCAGTTTAATAAAATTTGAGTTAGTAATGTATTTTGAGTCCCAATCAACAGCACAACTAATTCACCTAATTAGTCACCTAATTGAACAGCAGAACAAAGCCAAAATTTCTTTCCTTTTCATTTTTCTACTAAAATTTTTCAGACACAACAGCAAAGCCTCCATTTTACAATAACCCAAATAACAAAAGAAGCATTTTTGAACAAAAGGATTTTCACTTTTTGACATATCAAGCAAAACCCAGATAAGGAAATGAACAAACCTGTTGAAAACTCTTGACAGTTTTCCCAATACTTCTCCCAACTTCGGGCAATTTCTTTGGTCCAAATACAAGAGCAGCTACTCCAGCAATAACAACAAGTTCAGGCACACCAAGACCAAACAAAGCATTGCAAGTAAAACGCTTTTTAGTAGGTTCAGCTCTTGTTCTCCTTCTTGGTTGACCAACAACAAAAACAGATTTGTTTTGAGATTTGTTTCTGTTCAACAAAGCAAGGGTGTTATTGCTGGTGATAAAATTGGACTGAGAAGAAGAAAAAGGAAGTGAAGGTGGTGGAGGCCTTGAGAGAGATAGAGTTATAGAAGTAATCCCCATGGTATTTTAAGTGCTCGTCAAGATCTTGGAGTTAAAGGGTTTTGGATCAGTTTTCAAGTGCGAGAGTTTCATACGTGTGGGTGAAACTGGGGTTTCGGGCAGGAGATGAAAGGATAAAAGGGTCGGGGACTCGGGGGTAATATTTTGTCTTTTTCTGTTTTAATGTAGACATCGAAATGGTTTTGTACATGTGGTGGGTGGTTACTGGTAGCTTAGGCAGTAGTAGTTATAATTTTTTTTATAAAAAAATCTCTGCAGTTTATTAAGAAAAGTTGCTAGTATTAATGGAACTTGTAATCATGGGAACTTGTGTATGATTTGAGACTTGGAATTGGGTTGCTTTGGAGTCTGAAATATTTGGTTTTTATATTGGCATGTTACACATAAATGCACCAAAAAAGGGTAATGGAAAGAGGAAAAATAGAGAACTTTTCTAGTGTTTTTGGAATTGTTGTAGTACAAATTTGACTACTGTTACTAGTAGTTTATTTTGGTCATTCATCCATGCCAAAGAAGAAGACTTCCTTTCTGCATTATATCATCAAAGGCAACAATTTACTTCTATGGGCATATGCATTCACTCCCAAGATTCAGCTGCCTGCCTCTCTTAAAGCACAAAAAACCAATAGCCTCACGCCACATTAAACAAATCCATGCCCAGTTAATCACCAATGGCCTCAAAGATCCCTCCTTTTTTGCCAAACTAATTGAAAACTACTGCTTTTCACCTTCCCCACAAAATACCCAATATGCACAATTGATATTCGAACGCTTTGACACCCAAAGTATGTTCCTTTTCAACACTTTGTTAAGATGCAGCCAGCCCAAAGTCTCAATCTTTACTTTTGCCAACTGGGTTTCAAAAGAACTCTTGGTTTTTGATGATTTCACTTACATTTTTGTGCTTGGAGCCTGTGCTAGATCACATTCATTATCAAAGTTATGGTTAGGGAGATAAATTCATGTAAAAGCTTTGAAATTTGGTGTTATGTCAAACCTTTTGGTAAAGACTACATTGATTCATTTCTATGGAAATAATAAGGATATTTTCTCAGCAAGAAGACTGTTTGATGAAATGGCTGAGAGAAGTAGTGTTACATGGAATAGCATTATTAAGGGCTATTGTTCACAAAGGGAGAGAGCTAAGAAATGTTGTAGGGAAGCTTTGGTGCTGTTCAGAGACATGTTAAATGATGTTTCTGGGATAAATACTACTGATACTACCATGGTTTGTGTTCTGTCAGCTTGTTCTCAATTGGGAATGCTTTACGTTGGGGCTTGTATTCATGGTTTTATAGAGAAAACAATTTTTAGGCCTGAAAATGATGTTTTTATTGGAACTGGTCTTGTTGACATGTATGCAAAATGTGGGTACATTGACAGTGCTTTATGTATTTTTAGACTAATGAAAGTGAAAAATGTTTTGACTTGGACTGCCATGGGAACTGGCTTAGCTGTTCATGGGAGAGGGAAAGAAGCATTGGAGCTTTTGGATGCAATGGAGGATTATGGTATCAAACCTAATCCAGTGACTTTGACTAGCTTGTTTTCAGCTTGTTGTCATGCGAGGCTTGTTAAAGAGGGACTTCATTTATTTCACAATATGAGGAGCAGGTTTGGTGTTAAGCCTCAGATACAACATTATGGCTGCATTGTTGATCTTCTAGGCAGGGCAGGACATCTAAATGAAGCGTATGATTTCATCATAGAAATGCCAACAAAACCTGATGCCATATTGTGGAGGAGTTTATTAAGTGCATGCAATGTTCATGGAGATGTTGCAATGGCTGAGAAGGTGGGGAAGATTCTGCTCCGGCTAGAACCACCAAGGAGTTATGTTCATATGCCTGTTACTAGTGAGGATTATGTAGCTTTATCAAATGTTTATGCTTCGGCCGGAAGGTGGCAGCAAGCGGAGATGGTAAGAAAGAGAATGAAGTTAAAGAGGGTAGAAACCAAACCTGGTGGTAGTTCCATACAGACCATCAGCAATCACCTTGATGGATTGTAGGTCTGGTGGTGGGACTCAATTTTTTGATATGGGAAGTGAAATAGCAAAATAGTTTTTCTTTCTTTTTTTTTTGATAAAATGAGGCAATGAAAGAAAAGATGAAATTATTGTGGAAAGAATTCAATATTTATTCATTTTCAATAATGATTCTCCTGCAGATTTTCGTGCAGATAAGGAGCCACCAAAAGAGAATACCATGTAATATGAAGGGTAGGTAGAATTTAACACAGGCAAGGAATAAGAAAAACTTTCCCTTTGATTAGCAGAATGGTGTGCGAATTAGACTTAATAGATTGCCAAACTTTTTGCAAAATGTTGGTCAAAAGATAATGTAGAAATCTAGCATAATCCTTTTCTTTCTTTTTATGCCTCTCCCTTTTAACAAATATAATGATTACTGGTAATTGGTATTCTAATCATTTCTTAGAACAGTTTGTTGATACGATTGCCATTAACGAATTTTTTACACTGCCACAGTTGCTAGTTACACTTACCATACCACAAGTATACAAGAGAGAAAATGCATCATCACCAGCGAAGAGGAGGGGGGTTGGTGGCCAAGAGCTAGTGGCCTCAAGAAATGGTTTCTCTCCCTGCACCTGCTCAACATGTCATCCGATATAAGGAGCCAAGCAATGTTCACTCCAGAGTTTTTCAATCCTTCAGTAGAATAAAAACTTCTGATCACTTCCACTTCATGATCATCTTACTTTGCTGGAAAACCTGTATTGGATATAAAATCATTTAAGTAATACTTGCTTGAAAAGTTATTCACATTGACAACTCTTCAAATGCCTGCCTTCCCCCATATCCTTAAATCTTTTTGCAGTAAACAAACTTGTTTCCCAGGCTCGAGAGATGCAGAAAATGGCTAAAAAGATATACAGAAAGGTCCATATGCAACGGAAATGGCCATGGTAAAATCGACCACTGTATTGATTAGCCAATCTTTCGAACATATGTCACATGATTAATTGAAAGGTTAAATCTAGCAGTTGCCATTACTACATAATTAACATAAAGAACTACATTGTTTCGACAAGTTAAAGCAGAAATATAGTACAGCTCGGTCGTTCCAAGGCATTCTTCAGTAAAAACTCTCTTTAAACTGCGCTTGTGTGCCTTGCTACTGTTGCTCCCTGTTAGACTGGGGCCCAAAGAGGCTTACACCCCCGCTGATGCACTTTTGCGGATGCTCCAAGCTAGCCACTCGCTCCAAAGAAGCTGTCCGTCCAATTTTGTTTCTTGTTACTGCTGACCCTCCAGAATTTGGTTGTACGTTTTCAACTGAAGAAATATCTGTGAGTGCATCGTTGATTCTCAGGTTATGAGTGGATATAGGATTGTTTGCAGCAGTCGGATAAAAGGGCTGCTTTGGGCCGTCTTGCACAGGAACAGCAGCATCTGTTGACGTATCAGACGGACTTCCATCAAATGATGACATGCCCATTGTTGATATTTCAGGTGAGGCATGGAACAAATGGTTCAAACCGGTGACTCTTTTGACAGCCTCTTCAGCCATTTTTACCTAAAAAATTCACCAATGGGCATAATATTAAGTACCAATTTCTACTACATCTTCTATACAAAGATCTCTAAAAATTTTGGTTGCAAAAAGAAATTGTTTGCTCATCGTATCAACTATCAACCACGGATAACTCCCAGCTTGTAAGCCAAAATTTCCACCGGGTTTAAGCCTTGCAAGATCTAAACAGGCTCCCTATAGTTGCCTCCGAAAAATTCCTATCCAGCAAGACACTCAACTCGAACACCAATATATCAAGGATCACTTACCTTTGCTCTCAATGTTTCAACATCAGCTTTTAAAACTCTGTTGTCAACAGCTGCTTCACTGTACTTTTGGCTAACGTCACTGAGGCGCTTCAATAAGTTTGCTTTTTCATCTCTTAGTTGTGCAACCTACATTAAATAATGGATTAGGATATCTGTCCCTCGAGGGGGAATGGAAAGAACAAGAAGAAAAGGACACACAAAAACAGACAGTGGGGAAAAGCACCACACCTGTGTCTCAACTTCTGTCAAATGAGCCTGCTTTCTTCTTCTAGAGCGCCTAGCTGACTCTCTATTGGAAAGCATCCTAAACCACCAAATGGATCAATTGGTGGGAATAGAACTCAACAAAGTAAGTATCTGACGTATTAATTTGCCCCATTAATGAGCAGAGCACACATTTTTAGGAAGTTAAATGGAAATGCTTTGAATGTCATATGCATCATAAAAATGCAATTACAAAAAGCATTTGATGTGAACCAACCAGAGTATTCATAAAACCAATTTAAACATGCATGACCTAGTTCTATCAGCAATGTAAAAGGCTAAGCAATGGCTACCTCCTTACACGTTTTGCATGAGCAGGATCCATGTTCTCCATTGTTTCATTTTCTCCTTCAACTTCATCCTCTTCTGACAGTTCTCTCGATGATCCACTTGTACTTGGCCTCACCTGAGCTCCAGACTTCTTCTGTCCCTTTGGCAAAGAAGGAATTCCAACCGTTGCATTACCATCCTTATCACCAGCTCCTATATATCCAGTAAAACAGGAATAAAATACTTAAAATTGCATTACTCGTAATACTCAATGCACACTGCCATTATGAAACTGTACAGGGAAGCAGAAAGAGCATCTACATATAAGAAACTTCAATGATGATTTTAAACCTTTAGAAGTAGCTTTGGGTCCCAATTGTGGAGTATTGGATTCCTGTGATCCACTGTCGGCTCTAGCAGAAGAGTCTTGGGGGTTTACAAAAGATGCCTGTTTGACATGCAGATAACATACTCAGTCCACAAGTTTAAGAGCAAAAGGGATTCACTGAACACAAAGCAATATGAAAGATAGATTCTATATTTAACATTGTAAGAACAGAACCATAAAGATTAAAAACTAGAATTACGAGCTTGGTTGACTTTGAGTTGGGGAAAGAATGACATCAGAAAACCAAATGTTTTCTAGACAATATGAAACAAATAACCATTTCATGCATGTATCAGCTTTCGATGCATCAAAAAAAAACTTATAAGATACAAGGAGAAGTTAACAGATGTTCAAGAATTGGTTTACAACCTAGTATAATTTCCAGCTAGTTATAGAGTCAAGAGCTTGTAAATGAGGGGTGCGAGAGTTACCTAAATGCCTGCCTCTGATCACTATTTGCTTGTAGTGCTCCAAAATATGATACCATGCATCTATTACATTTGGATTTTCTTAAAAAGCCAATCATCCAATGAGAACAGTGAGATGATTAGAGGCCAGTAATATGATCTAGCAAATTCTATTTTCTAATGTTTATTGTCATTTTCAAGATTATCATGTTTGATGCAATATTATAAATCATTATGCTTGGTATTATATGAAAATCCAAAATAATGTCGCAAAAAGAAAAGCAAAAATTAAATGTTTATTGAGTCAATAATTTATAAAATAGTTAAAATATGATTTTATAGAAAACTATATAAATCAATTTTGATTAAAAAAATTCTAAAAACATTATTAAATAAATTCATTATTGTTTTAATCAATAAACATTTATTCAATTATAACAAAAAAATTGTAAATAAATTATTATAAAAACTGGTTTTTAAAAATTTTTACTAGACAGCTTCTTGGTGCAATGTTACCAAATTTTTCATCAGGGTAAATTAATCAAAATAATATTAAAAATTACTTTCTAATTGTGTTAAAATTTTCTGGTCCTTTGGTTTGAGAATTAGATTATTCCCCTCATGTTATCATTTTAGTGATTTAAGATCATTGTCACGTAAGATTTTTAAATTACTATCAAAGTAATGTAATCACTATACTATAAATTGTAGACTGATCACCCCATCTCAAACACTCTCTTAAAAGATTTTTCATTCTAAAAGTAGTCCTTTCATGCCTAACTTTCTGTTAAACAAGATACAGAAAGTGCTTGCTTTATACAACCTACTGTTTCCTATTTTTAGAAGCATGGTCATTGGTCAGGCACAATCATTTCTAGGCTTTTGGGTTCCTTGCTTCTGTTTTTTGGTCAAACCTCCAAAAAAAATTGCTTGCACAGCCCACGCCTAACTGGTCTCCAGCTCTTTCTATGCCCCAGTCTGTATGAATTTTTACCCCTTTAAAGAAAAAGACACGTTTCTCACAGAATAAACAGCCGAAAATCATTAAAAAAAAATCCAAACCAAATTTGTTCCAAATTCCAACATCAAAGGAGAAAGATTATCCACTATCCAATCAAAAATAAATAAATAAATAAACAAATAAAGATAAATTACTACTTAAAATAAGCTGTTCATGATTTACTGATAGTCTGAGATCAAGAGGCCAACAGGGCAAATCACCAACTCAGCTAAACTAATTGGTAAATCATGTTAACGTTTCCATTACCCGGAAAGCCAAACAACAACTAAAAGAAAACCTTGATTTTCTCATAAACTTAGACCCAAGCTCCACTTGCCCAAGACGCCAAAAAAAAAAAAAAAAAACCAAAGTTTCAGTTTTTAGAACCTATATAGATTACCCAGAAGCAAAAATAAAATGTAGTAAAAAGAATAAGTCAAAATTCAGACATGATCAATTCCCTTTAACCTTTCTCACCAACCAAACATAACGCAGAAAAAAATCCCATATTTTTCAAAAAAAAAAAAAAAGAAAAACCATTTTAGATCCAAATTTTTCCTTCCTTACCCTTTATTCACACCATCTTTTATCATCACCCAAACATACACAAAAAAGAAACGGAAAGACGTACCCTTGACATGGCAACAGCAGCACAAGCCAACTTAAGCTTGTTCTTAAGAAAAGCCTGGTATTCATCTAAATCCACGGAAGCATTATTATTATTGTTGTTCTCTAAACACCCATTAAACAACACCTTCATCCCATTCTTCTTCTTCTTCAGCTCCTCCTTAGCCTGCACCTCCTCCTCTTCTTCTTCTTCTTCTTCTTCTTCTTCTTCTTCTCCTTTATCTTCACCTTTCTTATTAACTTCTTCTCTAAGAAACTGCTGAAAAGCCCACTCTGAATCACTACGGTTCATCTTAGAACCGGGTTTGTTATCGTCATCCACGGTAGTGGTGGCGGAGGAAGAGGACCAGAAGTGGTGGGAGATTTCTTCGACGGAGAAAACCCTATCCATTGTGTTTGGTTGGGTCGTTAGGGGTTTCTTTCGTCGTTTTATTTGTCTGCTGATTCAGATGTGTGTCATTCGGATTGGGATTCAGAATTTTTCTCATTTATTTATTTATTTTTTTAATTGGTAGTATTGGATGTGGGGCCACTGGAATTTTCTATATGGATAAAGTGAGAAACTTTTGGTGTTCTTATTGTAGAGTTATTTTGGTGCAACCATTAATTAGATAAGCTTTTTTTTCTTTCTTTCATTTTATTTTTAGAATAAATAAAAAAGTTTAGAATTCCCATTGGATAGTATGGGACAATTAGTGGGGTCTTTTGTGGACAAATATTGAATTAGGCCCACAATTTGATGGGCCCATGGTATCCACCAAAGCCCGATACGTTTTTTTTTTTAAATAAATTAATTTTTTATATCAAACAAATGAAAAAAATATTTTTTTCATTTTTTAAGGCAAAATATAAAGTTTTGTTTGTTTAAACCGTTTTCATCATTGTTTGTGCCCTTTTCAACACGTCACGTATTGGGTACAAAACAAACATCTTGGGCCTGTAAAGGCATCTTAGTGGGTGTTTTCCGTTGGCAATGACAAAAAAAAAAAAAAAAAGAATAAGAAAAAGATTGAAATGTTGTGAGTAAAGCTTTAATTTGCAAGGTTTCCCTAGCACTTTTGAAGGGATAAAGCCTTTATCTTTTTGCAAGGGCCGGTTGTTTTAAGGGTTAGTTAACGGTTTTTGTTATGATTTACAAAATTTTGGATTAAAAAAAATACGTTTACAAATCTGATTAAAAATTTTAAATATTTAATATTATTGTGAAAATTTTTGAGTAATTGAAACACAAAAAAAATGTAAAAATAATAAAATATTAGTAATATATAGATAATTGGTATTTTTTATCTAAACATATTTTTTCATTGTAAAAGTATTTATTGAAAAAAATTTTAATTTGGGCTTAAAAATTAAAATTGTAAACTGAAAAAAACACAAATTTTTTTATTTAACATTGAGATTAAGTTAAAAATAACTTTGGAATGAAAAAAAAAAAATTTCAACATCAATACTAAAAGAAGCCTAACTCTTGGTTGATCGATATCACATATTTTGTAACAAAAGTCACTAATAACCATTTTTTTGCTCTTTTGTTTAGATCATATTATATTATAATTAAACAAAATATTATTTGTCCATGAGCTTATGGGTTAAGAAATAATTAATCATTTTGGTTGTCCAACTGGAACATATGAGCTTATGCTTATCTCAGCTTACTATTATTATAATTATCAGATTTAGGACATAGTTAACGCGTTCCAAATACAACTATTTCAGCAGAAACGAGATACTTCACAGGGGAGAGAAGAGAATCATGAGCAGGATCATAAGGATGATGTTTGGGAGGGATTTCCAAATTTGCAGGAACTGGCTTTGCTATCAACTAAAAGCCTTATCATGTTTGCAACCTGATAGAGTGGACGAAGACTTAGATTTCTGAAATACTAGCTGCTTTTGAGTAAACTCAAAAACTGAAATACATGATAGAATGATACAGTACCAATAGATAAGACCACTTTCTGCATAACAGGCTACTGTCAAACTTCCCTTCCCAATTACTACTTGACTACAAAGCATCTGACATGAATACATAACATGAGTATGATACAATACGAACACAATAATGCTATAATTTATAAAAATTAAGGATACAGATACGACACGACAAATCTTAAAGAGTTATAATGACGGTTGGTTTATATTTTATGTATCCCATCATCATGGTCACCAGATAATATAATTCACTTTGATACTATTAGACACCAAAATCTATAAGCAATAAATTACATATTGATTGATCAAAATAATTGCAATATCCTTTTTGGTGAACTCTTTCAATGCATCTTCAATTGCATTCAATGTTGTTTCTGACCAGAAACATCAAAGTATTAGCTAAAAGAATCAAGGCAGACAGAAGTCCTATATTGAAACCAACCACGAAAGTTATTGGGCCTCAAATTCATGCTTAAGCCTGAACTTCCTTGGGCCTTTTTTTCAGAGGGAAAAAGCCCAAATTGCTGTTAAATTTAACACTTTTATGTAGTTTCTAAATAATATATCATTTTTGTGACCAAACATGTCATTTTTATTACATAGGTCTATTTTCTAGTTTTTTTTTCTTTGTATAGTTGGAGAATATTAAAAAAGGATTATAAGAATGATTATTATATTATACTTATGTGATATGAGTAAAGTTTTTTAACTTTATAAACGAATTTACATAATTTTCACCTGTTTATTATTAATAAAATAATTTATTATTATTAAATATAATTCAAATGTGTATATCTCAGCCATTAAATCCATTCGTAAAGTTAAAAAATCTTTACCGTCAATGTATTAGGTAAAATCCTTACATGAATTAATAGTATTATTATTCAAATTTTGACATGTAATTGTGTTTTAATGACAAGTTAGGTGATCTAATTTATATATATTATATAATAACATATATAAATAAATTTGTCACATAGACGTCATATGGACAACTCTCTTAAATGACATATAGAATAGTGTTTTAAAAAATAAGATAATTTTTTTAATTACAAATTAGATAATTATTTAAATATTCAAATTATAATTAAAAATCAAATTAATTTAGAGATATATATTCTAAAATTAAAATACAAAATATGAATTTTATTTTTTAATAAATATTTTTAGTTGTCTACTAAATAACCTTATTTAAAAATTTATTTAATTATAAAAATTTTCAAATATGTTTAAAAATTACAAAGATTAAGTTTATTCAAATCTTTCAACAATCTTTTTTTATCTTGATTTAAAAATTTTGATTTAAAAAATTATTTTTTCAAAAAAATTTACATAAAACATAAAAAATTCAAATAATTTTATGTAAGATTTTGAAAATTCAAAAAACCTTCATTTTAAATCTTTAAAGAATAAGATTATTAAATGATTATATCTCTTTGAACTCTAATTATCAAATTATATTTCAAATAAATGCAAAAAATTTAATATTATCTTTATCACTTATTATATCCATTTTAAATTTTAAAAATTATCTATTTAATCTTAATTGCTACTAAATTCTTTTACAAATTTAAGACTACAAATATAATGTGTTATACATCAATTTTTTAAAATTTTTTTAGTAACTTTTTAAAGATATATTCTATTACTATTGCAATTTTTTTTTATAAATTTTTTAAAAAATATATTTTATTGTTATTATAGTTTTATTCTTATGAAAAATAATTTTTTTTCAATTTATTTTTTCTTTTTTCACATATTTTCTAACATTTTTCATATTTTGTATAATAATTTAGTTAAAATTACTAAAGTGAAAGTGTGCTAATATTTCTTTTATTTAAGACTACAAATGTAATATGTCGTACATCATTTTTTTTTATTTTTTCAGTAACTTTTTTAATGTATATTCTACTGCTATTGTAATTTTTTATTTATAAATTTTTTCTAAGATATATTTTATTATTATTATAGTTTCATTCTTATGAAAAATACTTTTTTTTTCAATTTATTTATTCTTTTTCACATATTTTCTAACTTTTTTCATATTTTGTATAATAATTTAGTCAATATTACTAAAGTGAAAGTGTGTTAATACTTTTTTTATTATTTAATTTATCATTTAATAATATATATTTTATTTTTTAAAAAAGACATAATTTATTTTTATTTAATATAATTTTATAGGTGTATAAATATTATTGTAAACAAAAATATCCAAAGAAAATACATAAATTTTTTTTCTATTTTCAAAAAGTTTATTTTTTAATAACAAATCAATATATATAAATTTTATATATGTTATGAGTTTTAAAGATTTGAATATAATTAAAAAAAATTAATTTATATATATATATATATATATTCATATTAAATAAATAAATTTATTTCGTGCATCGTACATGTTATAATCTAGTTAATTATAAAATATTTAGCCATGGGTTAACTTTAGATTAAAATAATGATATTTGCTTAAGTGGAATATATTTTTTTTCATACAATTTTTTTGGGCAAGAGTAATTGACTTTATAAAAGATAAAGTGTAGAATTATTAAGTTATTTTCTCAATCATTATGTTTGAAAATTTTATGCCATATAGTGACTAGTAAACTATAAAGTTGAAGCTAAAACTCACATTTTTACTAGTAATCATGTGAAAAAGGAGAAAGTATTTATGCCAAAAAGAAAAGGAAAAAGAAAAAGCATTTAGGAGATGTGAGAGAGTGAAATGTGTGGTTAATGGCAAATCACGGACATATCATGTTGAATAATTGAATAATTATTCATTAAAATCAATAATTGATTAGTTCAATCGATTAATGTTATTTTTTTTCGATGAAAAAGTTTTAGGTTCAACTATTATCGATAACCATTTATTGAGATTATTTCGAATCCACGATCTGCAATCACTTATCTTAAAATTGTTAAGTATGATATATCTTATTTTGACTTGAGGAACTGAACAACTTATTTATTTACCCTAAATTTAAAAAAACAAAAAAATTATTCATTAAAAGTTATTGGGTCTATTCTTTAAACCAAACATGTGTCCAATCTAGTTATCTAAATTTGGTTGTAGGAAACAAAGCGTTCATGTTCCTCGTTGACATCATTGGCTTATATAAGAAAGGAAAAACAAAACCATATAAAATTTTCTTATTATAATGCACTTTAAAATTATTATTAATTTTATGACTCTCCTCTCATTTGATTACATTTTGAAGATAGAAATAGAAATTGCATATTTACATATGTTTAGATTATGGCTTCCCCACTTTTTTAAGATTAAAATGAAAGTTACGAGAAAATTTTAATTTTTTATATCTAAAATAATTAAGAATTAAAATTTGATAATTGAATTAAAAAATTTAATATTTTATTATCAGACGATTTAGCTATTGACAAAAATTAAATTATCTAACTTTTTTTTAATACTATCTAGTATCACTTATGTTACATCCAAGTAATTGCATTTTCACTATAAGAAAGGCCTTTTTCTGGAATGACAAGTTTTAGTCTTCACCAATATTTCAAATTATAATCGTACTTTCATTAAGATTTTATACATATTTAAGGGTGTAATCGATCGAGTTTAAGTTGATATAATATTAAGTTTAAGCTTGAATTCGATTAAAAATTTGAGACTTGAAACTCAACTTAAACTTAATCGAATTTTATTTTTTTAGCTCAAATTCAACTCAAAATAGAAATTGAGTTTGCTTTATTATGTTCGATTAATATATAAAAATAAACTTAATTTTTATATTCGATAAAAATTTATTATTTGTGTTTAAACTCAAGCTTAAATTTAAAATATTTTATTAATTAAAATAGTTAAAATATATTAAAATATAAAAATTTAATTAGATTTATGAACTATTCAAATTAGATATAAAAATATCTGAACTTAACTTGATCAATAAATTAAATTACTCAAACTTAAACTTAACTTTATAATTATTAAATTAAATTTAAATTTTATTTAAATTGAACTCAACCAACTTGCTTAATATATCATTTATATTTCTTCCCATGCGAGTTAACAAAAAGTACTTGATTATTTTATTTTAGTAGAGCTTTAATTCAATGCGGCTACTTTGTCTCTGCTAGCATTTTTGGTGCAAAACCAAAAGTCACAAAGCGAAAAAGCAATTTCCCAGTAATTTCCTTTGGTCCCCCAAACCAAACAAGGCCTTCACCGCCAAGCCGCTTTCTAGGAATTTTCCTCATGAGCAAAGGGGCCCCCACTAAGTTGAGGCCATCCCTTGCCCACAATTTCCAATGGAAAGGATACCAAGAACAATAGGCCCAAAATAGAAAATAATTTTTTAAAGAAATTTTATCTTAATATTTAAAAGGCGAGAAAATATCATAAAACTTCCATTTTTTTTAATTTTAAATTTAGACTAGATGATAAAGAAAGATATTCTTGCCAAAAAAATGGATATTTATCCAAAAGAAAAAGGAAGCCAAATATTTGTAAAAGAATCTCAATTGGAAAAAAAAATTAATACTTTTAATTTTCAAGAATAAAAGGTAAATGAAAAAAACGTGTCATATAATTTCTTTTAATAATATGTCATGGATATCTTGGAGGATCAAACATTTTTTGTTATATAATTTAATCTTTGATTTTGTGGGTATAAAATTATACCCACAATAAGTTTATACTCATATCATACTTTTTATATTATACTAATGCCATGTTCAAACATAAATAATTTTTTTTATTATAAAAATTCAACACCCAAAAAAAAAAAAAACAAAACTATAATGAATGGAAATACAAAAATATAAATATGATAATTTTTATATTCATATCATATAAAATATTAAAAATTTATGTATTTATATTATATTTTATATAAAAATTTTATATCACAAATTGTATTAATACGAAGATATAAAATAATTTTTATTTTATTAAATATATTTAAAATTTTTATTAAAATTTTAAATCATATTATTTTTATATTTTTTATTTATATTATTTTCATATGATATTTGAATTTATCAAATTTAAAAAATACATTATACACCTTTATTTGATTTAAATATTTTATTTTTAAAGACTAAATTTATATATCATTTAAACTTCTTACATGTTATCACTTTGAAATGAAATATTCTCCTTTAAAAAAAATGACAAATCCTCCCTCTAACATATGTTTTCTCTCTCCAAATCTTTCTAAAAAGATATTCAAAATTAAATAAAATAGTAAAAACGAAAACGGGAAACTATAGCTAATAATATATAATAAAAAATTAGTGGCCTTGATAAGCATTCTGCCCCATTATTGAGGCTCTCTCTCTATATATAGAAAGGAGAGCGTTACAGGCTTCTCAATTCATACCCGTTCATCTCCTGTCTTCATTTTGCTTCCGTTTCTTTCTTGCATTATCTTTTCTCTTTAAAGTTGCCAGCTTTTTACTCTTTTCAGGTATATATCTCTGCTTGCCCTGTTTCAGTGCTGTGTTTCCGAGGTTTCTTTGTCTCTATTTTCTTTTGTTTCTCAATGCTTCTTTTCATTACTTACGGCTTAAACTTTTCTGGGTTTGTTTTAAATTTCATGTTTATTTAGCCTCTGCCTCACATTTTTGGATTCTCTTCTCCCATGCTTTAAGGCTGAGGATTTTTGGGTTCATATTCTTTTAACATTTGTTCATTTTTTCCCTTTCTGTGTAAGTTTTAGGCAAATTAGCTGATTTTAGTAATAACTTTTATTGCTTTAAGATTTGCTTGTCAAGTCCCAAAAAAATTTGCTTTTCAAGATGTGGTTTTTTAACTTTGGAGGATTGCAGTGATTTGTTTCCTGTACTTCTATTATAAATTAGGACTCCTTTCCAACTTTTTTTTTTTTTTAAAGTTGTATGGATGATAATATAAAATTCTTTAGCTAATTTTTTTTACTAGCTAAAGTAATACATAGAAACATGAAAGCTTGAATATATTGTAAGTTGTATTAGTTTTCTTTCCCTTTTCTTTTTGGGGTATTACTGTTTTTAAGATTTCGTTCATAAACTTATTTTTGCTTGATTTTCCCCTAAAAGTGAAGATCTTTACTCTTTTAAGATTGTAAAATTGTTGTAGCATTCTCAACTTGTTATTTTCTTTTTGATCTTTGTTTTGTAGCATTAATTTGGTGCTTTGTTTGCATCCCGCTTTTGCTTCTTCAAAATTCAAGCATAAATTGTAACTAACGGATGTTCATAATTGAGCATATGCAGAATGGGAAGTGCTGATGGGACCAACTATGGTGCTTACACCTATGCTGCCCTGGAGAGGGAGCCCTACTGGCCGTCTGAGAAACTCCGAATTTCTATCACAGGCGCAGGTGGGTTCATTGCTTCCCACATTGCTCGACGTTTGAAGAGTGAAGGCCATTACATCATTGCTTCTGACTGGAAGAAGAATGAGCACATGACAGAAGATATGTTTTGTCATGAATTCCATCTTGTTGATCTTCGAGTCATGGACAATTGCTTGAAGGTTACCAAAGGAGTGGATCATGTTTTCAACCTTGCTGCCGATATGGGTGGGATGGGTTTCATTCAGTCCAACCACTCTGTCATTATGTACAACAACACAATGATCAGTTTCAACATGCTCGAGGCTGCTAGGATCAGTGGAGTTAAGAGGTTTGTTGGATTGTTGCATTATATGTTTTTGCCTTTTATTCATTGCAATTCTGCTTAAGTTTACAGTAGGTTTAAACTTGATATCTTGGTTTGTTTAGGTTGTTCTATGCCTCCAGTGCTTGTATCTATCCTGAATTTAAGCAGTTGGACACTAATGTGAGCTTGAAAGAGTCTGATGCCTGGCCTGCTGAGGTTTGTGACTTTTATTCATTAACTACTATCCAGTAATCTTATGCTTGATTAGTTAATGTGATATAATTACTGATTTTCATATTTTAAACATGGGTTTTAGCCTCAAGATGCTTATGGCTTGGAGAAGCTTGCAACAGAGGAGTTGTGCAAGCACTACACCAAAGACTTTGGAATTGAGTGTCGCATTGGACGGTTCCACAACATTTATGGCCCTTTTGGAACATGGAAAGGTAAACTCTTACTTTTGGTGAGTGCTTATGTATTTTGTTGCGTTTTTTGAAACATACTAATTTTGTCGCTTCCATGTATCTGTCTTACAGGTGGAAGAGAGAAGGCTCCAGCTGCCTTTTGCCGAAAGGCTATTACTTCCACTGACAAGTTTGAGATGTGGGGAGATGGGCTTCAAACAAGATCTTTCACCTTCATTGATGAATGCGTAGAAGGTGTACTTAGGTAAAATTTGGCAATTTTCAAAGCTCCTCCAGCAAAAACTCATATTTTAGGCAACAAATTTAGAGGGAAAACCCAAAGGGTTTGGTTATAATAAATGATAATGTGCATGGATTTAGCTTATAATATTAATGTAAATGAGAAAGGAATTGAATAGGCATGATTGATCTTGTTTCTGTAGTTTGCTACCTTAGTTGAGTACACAATTTAAATATCACCACAAACCTTTAACTTTTGATATTTGCCTGCTATGAACCATTGCAGTACTTAAATGCAGTTAGAAGAAAAGTGGTTTCCACTTTTTAGCATTTAGTTGGAGATAGATATAATTATTAAAGGAAGGGCAAATTTCTTGTAGTATCAAACATATTAGAAAATTGTTTGGAAAGAAGTTTTCTATCTCCTGAACCAATATTTGTTGTCTCGTTTGTATAATGTGTTTTTAGCCATTTGGAAAGTTATGATTTTGGTGATTAGAATTTATTTGTGTACTGTTTTTATGTTGTAGATGAAAAACTTATAGATGTGTTTTGGCATTTACTAGCTGGTTGAGTTCAGTTTGAGGTTGCTATTCTCTTTTTGAAGGTGAAAATACTCTTCTTCTTAGTGGTCAACCTCTTTTTTTTTTATATATATCTTAATGTCTTCAGATTGACGAAGTCAGATTTCCGTGAGCCTGTGAACATTGGAAGTGATGAGATGGTTAGCATGAATGAAATGGCGCAGATTGTTCTTAGCTTTGAGGATAAAAAGCTTCCAATCCATCATATACCTGGTCCAGAGGGTGTCCGTGGTCGTAATTCAGACAATACATTGATCAAAGAAAAACTTGGTTGGGCTCCTACAATGAGGTTGAAGGTAACTAAATTATGTTATCGCACATGATTTTCCTAGTTTAAAGATTTCTCATGACCTCCCTCTTTGGCAAATGGTGTGGTTGCTTTGCCAGTAAAGATAATCAACAGAATATGTTCAGTAAAGTAGAAAAGTCCCAAGTCATCCCTTTCACTGGTTATTGCCTAGTTTCTATCAAGTGCCTCTTTTCCTTATGGAGCATCTGATTTTGCTGTTTTGTAGGATGGGCTGAGAATTACATACTTCTGGATTAAGGAACAAATCGAGAAAGAGAAGGCTCAAGGCATTGACCTGTCTATTTATGGGTCATCTAAGGTGGTAGGAACTCAAGCACCGGTTCAACTGGGCTCACTTCGTGCTGCTGATGGCAAAGAATGAACTCGTAGAGCTTGTGTAGTTGCTTTGAAGCCAAGTTTTATTATGGTATAGCTATGCTAATGGCATTGCATAGGAATGCATCAATGAATGTCAGGTTGACTATTTATTTTTGGTATTTAGTTTGTTCACTATGATTTAGTTTTAAGGGGGAGCTTTTATGCTCCCGCTGTATCCAAAATAGCTTTCCATGGTAGCCTGCTGTTGTAAGATGATATTTTAGGCATAATAGCCTTTAAATAATAAAATTCGTTTCTGGGTTTGAGCATTGATTCAGATTGACTTTGTTTAGCAGTCATTTATATGAACTCGCTGTGATTATGAAGCTGTCAACCGGGTTACGGTAGAAAACCATTGTTTCTTTAGCTATTTTTCATGGTTTATATGCATTCATTACTTAATCTTAATACAATGCAACCAGCTCTATGCAAATAAAGGGGAACAGACGGGGGTTAACTGGTGGTCCCTTACATGTTTCTTGCTGTGGATAACAATTTATAGAATATATAAACACTGATCTCCATCCTCCACGTTGAAGGAGCCCAAAACATCGTATTCACGTGAGGGATATTCCCTCATAATATTCTAAAGCACTTTTTTTTTTTTTTAATTTCTCTTTTCTGCTCTTTACTGCCGTTTGATCTCAAGTTAACTTTCTTCCCGACAAAGCTTGAGATTGCTATCCTCATTGTCATTCAAGAAAATATTTTAGGTATTTTTTTCAACCTTTATTGGTAATATCTGGGGCTGAATCTTTTTCTAATGATTTAATGTGTTTTAATTCTAGATGGTGACCAGCTGAAAGCTCTTCAAGTCATCAGAATCCGTGGTTCAAATAATGCTGAGGATAATAGCCGACGTGGCTTAATTGAAAGGGCTAAAGTTCAGATAAAAGTTAGGGAGGTCATCTGGTTTACGTGGTAGCATAGTGGCTTTAATGTAATCTAAAAGCCTTTTTCGTTTCAAGTGCTTTTCATTGAAAGGCAGAAAATGACAGAACATTCAGCAATTGCCAATAGGATTAACCGGCATGTGGTGATTCTTCTAATAGCCCTTTTTGGCTGTTGATAAGTAGTGTTGTGAATCAACCCAATCTCTGCTTTTCTTTTGCTGTCATAGCATCTCACCAGCACTTATCAGAGGCACTCCTAGTCTACTTTGCCGGTTAATTTGCACTAGTTTCTTACATTTATCCCCTGCCAATGACAAAAAAGTTGGTATGTTGAGCTGATAGATGATCAGTATCTTTAGGAACACTGTCATCAGTGTGAACTTTGCAATGAATTATTGAATAGATCTCAAGTCATCTTTACCACTTGATGACTTAACTCAAATTCTTTCAATGTAGAATTCTGCTCCATCGAATTGTTATTTGAATCCCCAAAGTGCAATATGCTAATACAAGGCGTTCTCTTACATATGTAGGCTTAAAAAAAGCACGAGTATCTAGTAATGGAAACAGTGAGGGGATTTGGGCAGTAGCAGTCATCATAAAAGTTGTGTGTGAATCAAAGACGTGACAAAGACCGAATCACCATGTGTACAATCTCTAATAGGTAGATAAATATAAACATAACAACCCGTGTAGAGAAGCAAATGCTGGATAAATATGAACAGGCTCAGACAACCGAAGAACCGGATTTGTAGTGCAGCCACTCCCTTAAGCGTCAAGGTTACAATAGATAGGATTGGCTTCAAGCTGCTCCGCAAACTTCTCGAGGATTTGTTTCACATATTCCCTAAATTCATCATCCACTTGTGCAGCATTTTCCTCACTCTCTACTTCAGAAAATACGGCATCATAGAGAAGAATTGCGGCTTCATTAGATTCAGCTGGTGGCAATCCCAAATCTTTTCCATGTTTCTCAAGGAAACTCCTGATTAGCTCTGTCTTCCCTAGCTCATCTTTTCCACTCTTCTTTTCCTGCAAGATCCTCTGTATGACATCATTGAATTGCTTCTCATCTTCCAAGAGCTGCAATGTTTAAAATGAAAACCATCAGAATTTACGTGTATGAAAACTTGATAATTCTTGCATAGGATCAGTGATATGGAAACCTAATTATTCACATTCTAAGATTTCCAAAATTGAATCCAAGTTTCTCTACTGATCTCTTTGTCCCTAAAGAACGGAGTTTTGTCACCATAGTTAGTGGTGAAGCCCTGTGGATCTAAAACCTCATTTTTTTAAAACTGGAGATAGTACAAAAGGTTAGTAATTGCATGTTGAAATTCAAAAGTAAATGTTTTTCATATTAGGGATACAATAAGAAGAAGACAAGATTAAGTTCAAGGTCTACCTTTCTTAGCTTAGAACCATTGACAACCTTGATGTTCTGGATGATAACAACATGTTTCTCAGTCAATGCATCTGCTGTTTCCTGCAGAATAGGCTGAAGTAATTCAGCAAATTGTGCTTGGCCCAATTCTTCTTCGCCCTCAGCTCCGTGCTTTTTTAAGATTTCATTTAGCAGAGGAAATTCTGTTCAAAGAATAGTTAGTCTTGTCAATTTTTGCTGGAAATGAGCACAAATATCATAATATTTGACATCGGTGATCGATAAAATATTTTTAAGAACTGATTAAGAAGTGAGTAACTTTTATGCTGATCAGAAACCTATTCTTCTTCAGACTTAACATCATATGTTAACTTTTATTTCCAAAACCTCCATGAATTATACTGTTTGTTTCATCATAGAAACCACCAAACTCCATAAAAAAAAAAAAAGGCACTCCTTTTGCCAGGGAACAACCTAAGTGACTAAAAGCACCCCTGGTCAGCTGCCAGGTATCACTAATTTATGGGGCAGCTCTAAGATGGATGCATGCTTGCCACTGATTTACACACCAATATGCAGTCATTAATCATTCATTCCATTTAGGATGATGGTTTTTATAGTGTTTCACAGACACTAATCAATGCTGCAAAAGTAAAGGGAAACTTCATAATGCATACATATAAGAATAATGAAGAGAGTTTCTATAGACACTTGAGTCCATTATGGTGAACAAGCTGAATGACTAAAAGCACCTCTGATCTGCTGCCAGGTATCACTATTCGTTCAGCAGCTCCAGAATGGATAAATGCTTGCCACTGATTTACATAACACATATGCAACCATTCATTATTCTTTCCAGTTAGGGTGATGGTTTTTTTGTAGTGTTTCACCAAGGCTAATAATGCCACAAAAGTAAAAGGAAATATCATAATTACAGAAGCAATAACAGCTTCCAAAGCAATGGGAGAGAAGGACAAGAAGAAGCTCTCATGTCTCAACTTTTAGTCATAATGATGATGCTGGAGACCAAAACGTATGCTCAAACGAGTTAAATTCATGAATATAATGTATGAGTTATGCTGCATGAACACTTCACATAGTGCAAGAATTCCATTTTCCACATAGCATGCCATTCTTTTGTTTAAATTATGGTGTCAAACACGCCCTTTCAGATGACAAACAACCAGCACAAGTGGATGCAAGGAAAAGATAATGGCCTTATTCTCTTAATTTATCCCTTATCAGAAAAATCATTATTGGTTTAAATATGGGGATGTTTGATCCGTAAATGACTTTCACCAATTGCATTCAATTCGATCACATACGATCAAAGTTAACAATATTATAGTATAGAAGAACTACACAGCAAAAGAAATTTGAAATGAAGGGAGAAACCTGAAAAAGGAGGAATCCCCATTTCAACACCCATGTGAACAAGAGCATTCCTTATCTCACTTTTGCTTATCTTTCCTTTATCTTCTATATCCAAATCAGTAAACAAATTCTCTGCTAACATAGCATAATCATCTTCATCCTCCAAAAATAGCTTCAAAGTACTCCCATCCAATATTGACACCACTAGTGGATCATCTAAAACATATATCAACCAATTAAAATCAAAATAACCCAAGGCAAAAAAAAAAAAGAACCAAGGTCAAATTATCATATAATCATGCCAAAAAGTATAGCTTTTGATAAAACGGCACAAAGTCAAGGGGAAAAAACCAATCATAAAAAGTCAAAACGACCCAAAAGAAAAGAAAACCCAGATCATAAAATCACCCCAAAAAATCAAAACTTCTCTTGATAATCTCGATTATCAATTAGTCAAGCTGGCTTAATCCTCCTTTACCTTTCAACTCATCAGCAATAGCAAAGATGTAGTCAGAGAGAACCTTAGACGCTTTTTCTCCGGCGATCTCCTTTTGCCGGAAAGTAACGCCATCATCCACATCGCCAGCGATGACACGAGAAAAAGCCGAGGCTTTGATGTTTTGAGGCAATGAGAGTCCAAAGAGAGAGCTGGAGGCTTTGGAGTCAGCGATTTCGAGGAGTTCAGCTCCCGTGACGACACCGTCAAGTTGTGGTAAAAAGAGATTGAGTGATCGTAGAGGAGTTCCGTCAAGAACCGTTAAACCACCTTCAGACATTGTAAGAGAAAGAGAAAGTTGAGAGCTTCAGACAAGGTGAGAGATATTCTTGGTCTGTGTTTTTTAATTTATTTCATTTCTTTCAATTTTGTTTTCGGTTTTATAGTTTGAGTTCGGGATTTTGGCTTGGGGCTTGGTTTTTGCCTAAAATATCACAAATGCCATTTTTATTTTACATATTTAATTTATTAGATAGTGTTCTTCTTTTTATTATATAAAAACAATAAAATTTTAAAAATAAACTCTTCTATATTAATTGAACATTAATATTAGAAAAAAGATTAAAATTTTAATATAAGATTATATCGAAGTTAAATTTAGTTTTAATTCATCTACGTGCTAAGTTTTTTTTTTAAAATTATATTTATAATCAAGTATTATTTACTTATAATCAATTTTAAATAATTAATAATTACATCTTGATAATTAATTAATAAATTATAATTTAATTAAATAATTAAATTTACACGCAATAAGAACCTATGTGTTTAATTAGACATTAAAGCAAAGAAAAATGAAAAATTAGATAGTTCTACCATTTTTAAAATTTTTTTTCCCTTTCCTAACCACTAAAGTTAACTGTTCCTTTTCATATAAGTTATCACAAATGATTTTTTTTACAAAAAAAAGAAGCATAATTTGAATAAAAAATAAATTATAAATATTAAAATTTAAAATTTAGATATATTGAGTAACACCATTTAAAAGTATTTATATAAATTAATTTAATTAAATTTTAAATTTATAAATAATTATTTTCACTTGACGTGAAAAATGGCATTTTACATATTCTTAATAAAATGACATTAAAATCAATTTAATTTGATCGTACCATTCATTAGAAATGAAGGGAATTTTGCACATAACTTTTTTTTTGAGAAAATTTTGTACACAACGTGATATTTACATATGTTATTTAGACTTGATTTGGATTCAACATACGGGATTACGTTTTTTTTGAAAATTTGTGTAGATCGCACTGAGCTTCAGTTTGGATGTTTCAGCTATAGTGCGAAGATTTGCCTTTTCTCACTGGTTGTTTTGGGTCCAGTGATCTAATGATGGACTGTTTTTGTTTTGTTTTGTTTTTATTTTTTTTAAAATTTTTATTCTTTCAATTATATTGAAGAGATAAAAATATCTTTATAATTTAATTTATCTTTTATTTTAATTTTTTATTTAAAAAATATAACATAATTTTGTTAATTAATGTTATAAAAACATTATTTTTTAATTATTTTTATTCATAAAATTATTATTTATCATAAAAATAATTTAATAATTAATTAATTAATTATTTTATAAATATTTAATAATTTAAAATTTTTACTACATAAAATTTTTAAATTAATATTTTTAATAATTAATTTTATTATTATTATAATATTACCGTTGTGTTTATATTTAAATACTTATTTTCAAAATTAATTTTAATTTCATTGTTATAGTAATCAATCTCATTTTAATTAGTATTTTCAATCTCAACAGATTTAATTTCACAGTTTATCTAAATAGAACTTTAATTTTACTAATTTTTTTATAACATATATATTTTCTTAATTTGTTGCTTAAAAAAAAGAAGGACATAAACGTAAAATTTTATGCTTACTTTAATTTGTTGTAATTTAAAAAGGAAAGAAGGAAGGTGTCATGACGTGAGGAATGGGCTTTGGTAAGGATATACCAAGTCAATGGGTTTACGGGGTTTCAGGCATTGATTTTCTCACGGGAGTTTGAATATCTTTGGCCCCACGTTGGTGTGAAGTCCACTTCCACTTTTTAGGCCTTGAAGATTGCACACAAAAAATAAAAATAAATTAAAATTAAAATTAAAATTAAAATTATAATACCCTTTTAAGATATTTGAATTTACCAATTTTTCTTTTCATTTTGAATTACATTGAAATAATATAAACTTGCATTTTAAAAATAATGTATATTTGAACTAAGATCATTATATATAAAAATATCAATCACATCTCGACTTTGCAATTTGAAAATAAAAAATATTATAACTATTAAATTTTTATTTTAATTTATTGAATAATATCTTTTAAGAATGATCAAATAAATTAATTAAATTAAATTTCAAATTTACTTATTTTTGCAAAAAAGTAAAATAAGAAAATAAAATTTTTTTTAAAAATTTGAATAAAATAATATCTAAGTATAAAAGAACATACCAGCGGTTTTAAAATATATAACTTTAAACGCTGACTTTCAAAGATAATAAAGTATCTGATCTTATCCATTAACAAAAAGGTATGAAATAGAAGGTGTAAGTGGCCACGTTACGTTCGTGTAAACTATTGTTTTTAAAGTTTTATGTTCATGTAAACTAATAAGTAGGTACTAAGATACTTTTTTAGATTTATTTTTTAATATAAGAAATAGTGATTTTAAAATTTTTTTTTAGAAATAGTAATTTTAATTTTACATTTTTCAACTATTTTTTAATATTAACCTTATATGCATATACTATACGAGCAAAAAAAAAATTTAGAATATAAAATTTAATTTAATTGATTTATATAATTATTTATAAAAAATAGCATTTAAGAGGTTTTAAATTTGAATATTAATACTTATAATTTTTATACGTATAAAAAAAAATAAAAATTTAATTATTTGAATAAATTTTAAGAATAAAAAAATTATATTTATTTTAAAATGTAAGAGGAAAAAAAATAACTACACGTATTTTTCGGGAGAAGAAATAGGAAAAAGTGAATAGGTGGGTTTTAAAATCCAGAATTCTAGTTGAGGTAGTACTGTAAAAGGATCTGATTTATTCTACCGTTTCATGGCCGCCTCTATTGAATAGGGAGAATTTGAGAGAGACGAAGAAAACAGAGAAATAATGGCAACTCACGTCGGAAAAAGCCTGGAAATCAAGAAGGATAACTGGCCTCAAGATCTCGTCCTTTCAATCTTAGCTACCCTTCCTGCTAAGTCTTTGTTACGATTCAAATGCGTATCAAAGCATTGGCGATCAATGCTCATCAACCCTGATTTCGTCGAACAACACCTCGAAAACCAGCGGAAGAAAGATTACCCTCAGCTTGTATTTGCCTCTACAGGATCTAAAACCGACATAGTTTTGGAATCCGTGTCCATCGTCGATGTTAAAGTTGAAGGCCAAGAAGGAGGAGTGAAAACCAGGAAAAGTTTCGAACGAAGTTGTTTGAATATCTGTCATCTTCCACCAGATGTTTGTTACATGACGAATTCTTGTGATGGGATTCTTTGCTTCTATGGGAAAACTAATGTCTTTGTTTACAATCCTGGAACTAGAGAGTTTCGGATTCTTCAGATTGGAAAGGTGGAATCCTCCCTTGCTACTTCCTACTCATTTGATTGCTTTGGTACGTTTTTTTTTTCCAGTTTTTATGTTCAGATAGAATGGAATAAAATTAAAAAAAAAAAAAGATTCTGCCTTGGAATAGAGAATTCACTATGATTTGATTTAGATAGTTGGAAGAGATAAATTAGAAGGATTCGGGTGATCTTAGAGAGAAAAAGAATTCAAAATTTTGTGTGTCTATTCAAGGAAGAATTTAAATAAAGAATTATGGCATCCATGAATAGTACTCTCAAAGATTGATAAATAATTTTTTTTTTCTTTGAACATTCTTTTCGTCGATTAAATTTATTATAATTTTTATATATGTTATAAATGAATATCGTCAGAAAAATTCTGAATCAAACACTATTTTTATTTATCATTATTAACATGTAGCTTAGCTCACAAAAGACCTATGTTCTCAAGTAATCTCTTTTTACAATCTTACATGATAGTTTGACATGATTTGAAAATAGCATTTTCAATATGGTATTTGAGCCTCTTTTGAGAGGTCTATTTTTTACTTAATTCATACAAAGATGTGATACTGAATTGAAACTACTTTTAAATCATCAATAAACAATATGATGATTAAGTTGATTTTTACAAGGAACACTTTCTTAGGCAACAATTTTCTTAATATCCTAGCTAGAAAGCTCTTGTTTTGCCATTTGCTCGAACATTCAGCCTCTCGTATGCATTCAAATATTATCAAATTAAGGGTAATTCAATGTACAAAAGTTGTGTCACCTAATAAATTAGCTTTGGTTTTGATAATCCATTGTGAACAGGTATGTTTGTTTTATAGAGATAATATATGCCTTTAATTTTAGAGACAAAGGATTGTGTATGGTTCTTTTAATAATTTGTTTTACCTTTGGAAAAACATCATTGTTATTTTTTCAAAGAATTTTGAAATTTGATTTCTAATTTGGCGTGGCTTATTTTTTATTTTAAATTGATTATGTTGATATATAGTATGTTATTTGCTTTCTAGCCCTTTTACATGCACTAAAAGAAAACTTATTTTGATATCTTCTTTGCAGGACAATTATTTTGTAGGTATCACTTATTAGGGTTAGGTCGTGATCAAGTTACAAAAGAATGCAAAATTATACGATTGTTTAGATCTAAAGGAGAACATGAAAATCATAATCATGAGTGCGAGGTTTTTACATTAAATTCAGATGTTGGGGCTTCGTGGAGAGGCATTGGTGAAGTTGCTTACTTCATTAGGCCTGCACAACAGCCTGCTTATGTCAATGGAGCACTTCACTGGATCCTTGACGATAGACATGCTAACCCTTCTGAGGTGATCATCTCTTTCGATCTCCATACCGAGAAATTCAAGGCAATATCGCATCCAAGTTGTTGCATTGAAGCCTCTTTAGATCAATATAAGCGGCATTTTATGGGGTTATTGTCTTTGAGAAACTCTTTGTGTCTAATATTACCAGAATCAAGCTTGCAGCTGCAGCTGAATATATGGATAATGAATCAAAGCAATGGAATTTGGGAGAAGCTGTTTTGTATTGATTGGGAATTGATGAATTATAAAATTCCATTGGCATTTCCAATAACAGAACTCAAAGATGGAACCTTTTTTGTTTGCCATTGTGGAGATAACTTGCAAATCTATTATCCAGAGAGTAAAAGTTTTAGTGAAGTACTCCTACGACATGAAAGAGTGGTTATGCCCTCTGCATATTTTGAAAGTTTAGTTTCTTTTTATGGAGAGCCATTGGTGAATTAATCAAGCTGTAATAGTAAAGATATATTATTTTTTTATTAATTTTCTTTTTCGTAATTTGTAGTAAATGTGGATAGGATGTTTCTACCAAATTTTAGTAGTTTTTTTATTTCTTTTTCACTTCTTTGGACAGGAAATTAATGATCTATTGAATGCTTCCATGGCTCCACACCTACAAGCTCCTCCATCAAGAGCACTTGCTTCATCACCATTAACACAACCACTTTAGCCACCATTAGTGTCACTTACCGCATCTTACTTTCACCTTCCATCATTTTCCAACTCACTTCCTTCACCAAGAAAAGCTCGAAGAAATTCTTCTGTAACTCACCCCTCTGCCAAAAACACTTGCTCTACCAGCTTCGAGGAATTTTGTTTTTAAATTCTAAATCCACTGGTATTCCATTATGCACTTAACATCTGTTTGGTAGGATTAATCCTAGCCATTGAAAAGTTAGGTCAATATTAATCTTAACCATTTAAATGTTAGGTGGTATACTATCAGAAAAATAGCTCTTATCGATAGAATTTTTCATCGGTAATAACATGATTTCCATCGGTAATAGTATTATCGAAGAAAACTTTTGTTGGTGCTAGATAAATCGGTAATAGCATTCTATCGATAATAGATAAAATCCATTGGTAATTACCGATGAAATTTATTGATGAAATTTTTCATTGGAAATAACATGATTTCTGTCGATAATAGTATCACCAACGGAATTTACTGATGAAAATTTTTATCAATGCTAGACAAATCGGTGATAATTTTTTGTCAATAATAGGTAAAATCCGTTGGTAATTATCAACAAAATTTTTCATTAGTAATAATTCAATCGATAATTTGATCGGTAATCTGTCGATAAAATTTCGTTGGCATTTTATTGGTAATCTGTTGGTATTCCATCGATAATAGCATTAATTCCATTAATAATTGAAATTTCGTTGGTAAAATCCATTGGTAAAATTATAATTTCATCAATAATTTGATAATCCCATCTATAATTATTTAAGAAATCTATAAATTACAAGTAAAACATATGTAATTATTTAAATTTCTATTATTATTAATTGAAAATGCAAATCCACATTATAAATTTAAAAACAATCCAAATTATCCATAACATCCCTAACGTCCATAAAATATCCACAAAACATCCATAACATCCATAAAATATATTATATAAACCCTGAAAAAATGTCATTGTGCTACTGCATCTCATGATCTATAATCTTTGTCAACAGGTCTAGAAAATTGAATTGAAGGAAATTGTTTAGACTTTATCAACTACATCATCTAATCCCTGAAAGACCTTAGCTTTGTCTTTGGCTTGGTTTTCAACTCAACCCTCAAGTCATCAATTTATTCTTGTATTTGAGGTTGGGGAGGATAAGGAGGCATAGATGACAGACCACAAATGGAGTGAGACTTTCCTACTATAGTAGTGGATTGACTTGAGTAAATGAGGTTCTTAGATCTATTTGTAGATCCAAAATCAAATACATGAGTGTGCGTAACTTCAACCTCTTCAATAACTTCAGTCCATCCTTATGAATTAAAGTCTAGATGATTGAAAGAGTTTTGATTATATTTATGAGATAATGCAGTAGCATAATTTTTCTACAAAAAGTTTAAAGCAATTATCATTACATTTTGCCTATATATTCACTAAAATAAGACAACTTCAAACAATTCATAATGTCGAGATTTGATTATTACATGTGCAATACTTTTCATCTTTCACATATGTGATCTCATCTCAATACACACAAAACACTATATAGTTTACTAGTAAATTCGTACAATGTTTAGGCTTTTAATTATTAAACTATCTACTTCATAAACAATCACAATATACAATCAGAATTATAAGGCAAAATACACAATAGTTTTTCACTTTTCATAAATGTGATTATCTCATTACGTTCAAAATACTATCTAGTTCAATACTAAAATTTTCAATTATTATATTATCTATTTCATTAATCACAATACATAACCAGAATCAAAATGCCAAATATGCAATATTTTTCATATTTCACAAATGTGATCTCATCATAAAATTCTATTCAAATAATTCATCAACAATCACAATACACAACTAGAATCATAATGTAAAATATGCAATATTTTTCACATTTCACAAATGTGATCTTGTCGTAATGTATTATAAAGATAGTTCAACAACAATCATAATACATAACCAAAATCATAAAGCAAGTTACGCAACAATTTTCACGCTTCACAAAGTCTTTGCATATTAAAACACATAAGATATTATCTATTTTAATAAAATAAGGCAATAATTTGAAAGTATTCACAAAGTCATTTGAAAGTTACATGCATTAACAATTTTGGACAACTTGTCAACAAAATCACTACATCTTTCTGAACATATGTGAGTACAATTGAAAACTTTTTTAAATGTAGGTTCTTGTTATAACTTAAGTGATTGTATTTGTTTAGAGACATTCAATAAAATATGTAACAATGTAATTTATATAAAATTGACATTTGATGATAAAAATAATTCATGAAAAAAGATCGTACCATTTATTTTTTTATGAACAGAAATGCAATGTGCTTCGTAATACTTCTTTTTGTATTCGTTGATTTTATTTGGCTTTAGCAGAGATCTTTTGCCATTTGGGAGTGCTTCATAAATTTTCAATAACAGCATCTCAAATTAGAGTTGTGATCTACCTCCGTTCCATCCTTTCGCAGTATATGGTGTTATCAACTTTATGTTATTTTATTGCCAATTTCCCTCTTGTAGGATAATATGTCTTTTAATCAATTCTTTGAAATATTGTTCCATGCTTGTTGAATAAGAATAACATTTGACTCAGTCCACCGACATTTTTTCTAACATAATAAGTAGGAATACAATAAGTCGTTGATAAGAATTTAAATGTTTCATTCAAATCAAATAAAAATTTATAAAAAATCCATTTATTACCTTAAAATTTTCAAATATCATAGACTTAACTAGCGTAGGAACTTTATCCTATGTTGGTCAAGGACCAATAAATTCCATTGAATTATTATTGAAATTATTAAGCTAATCAATGATTGCTTAAAATAATTACCAACATCCACTTGTTAGTAATATTAGCTAAACTGTATATATTCTTTAACAAACAAACAATAATAAGAAAAAATTAATAGTAAAAAGTTTGTCAAACCTTTTTCTTAGCGACGTAATCTACACCCGCTTGTTTGGATTTGTAAGAGTCGGTAATCCTTTGTTTGCCTCCTAGTCTTTTGCCTTATTGTCATCCTTTATTCTTTTTCAAGTGGTGGACCGTCAGCAAATCTTGGATTGGCATCATGCTTTGTTGGTGGTTCATCCATCATCGGTGTTGAAGGTGACCAATATGATGGATCATACTATATCTATGTTAAAGATGACTTGTATGGTGGATCATGTTGTATCAATTTTCATTATGACCCGCAATGTGAATTACCTTTCATCAATTCTACCCTAAAACCTCTTTGATGAACAACACTTTTTGCATGACATCTCATCCTAATTGTCATAGAGAACAAAAACATTCATAAGCATTCTAAAAACACAAAAAAAAAAAAAATCATCATCGGGTACTATGGAACACTTCTTGAGACTATCCCCAGTAGGATAGTTGCCCAGCACTGGCCTACACTAGTTAAAATGTCATATAGCTATGTAATTATATATAATCTTAGTGTTATTATTATTAATTTTTTCATCTTCCTTGAGCAAAAAAATTAGTCAGGTAAATTTTATACCTGCAGTTGGAGTGATGCAAACCAGGCCAGTGATCATTCCCTGTATGGCACCAAGCACAGATGGCTTCCAAAAGAAAAAAATGTTTAAGGAGGATTCATGCCAATAGGCTAGTTGCTATGCACACATGAGTGTTAAAGAAGGTTGGAGCTTAAATAGAGCTCCACCATTGAATCCAATTCACCCCACCCAGATTAAATCTGCTCCTGCAAGCATCAAAATTATATTGTTTGGAGGGTAATTGTGCCTGTTCTTCTCTGCTTTAGGGCCAACCTGAAAGAAACCAACAACTATGTAGACATCAAATTTGTTCGACAAAAAAAATAATATTATTAAATACAAAATACAAAAAAATTACAAAAAAAAATAGAATAGATGGCAGTGGTGCCTTCCCCGGCACCACTACCACCATACCTTACCACCTATCCCCCCTTACCTTACTATCCATACCTTATCCACTACCCTCACTGTCAAATAAGATAAAAACAAATAAAGGCAGCATGGGGCTCGTGCTTGCACCCCATGTTGAGCTTTATACCATTCACTACTAGAGCTCTATAAATAGAGCTCCTGGTCGAACAAGAAAAAAAAAGAAAGAAAACAAGAAGAAGGAAAAGAACCCTATAAAAATAAAAAAATAAAAAATAACACAGTCCTCGTCGTTCAACGAGGAACCCCAGCGCTTAGAGCTTTCCTGCAACAAAAAAATAGAGAGGTCAGTGCGGGTTTTAAAAAAAAAGAAAAATAAAAAACTCAGAAAACTTCAAACCTCGATCTACGTCAATCGAAGCTTTTTCTCCCAAAAAGGATAATGGATCTAAACTTAAGAGGTCGAGAGGAGTATTTTGAAGAATTTCGATAATTTTTCAATCACCGACGATCACCGGCAATGACCATCACTGGCGACCCGAAGGTGACAGATACGGCGATCCGACGATCGGATGGCGAGGAAGCTCTAGAACTTTCCCCCATTTTTTTTTGAAATAGAAAAAAAATGAACACAATTTTTTTTCAGTTATAGATAAAAGACCAATAGCCAAAACAATGCCGTTTCAATAAACGTCCAAAACGACGTCGTTTTAAGCACCCAGGATCCACGCGTCAACTGTGACCCTACCCGAGGTTTGTGCACCTAACTCGCGATCCGCTTCCTTCATCAGCCTCTGACCGATCTGACTGAACCGGAACCGAACCGCTGAACCCAACCTGGATCGAAATTGAATCGCTGAACATGACCGAACTGCTAACGCCAAACCGAACCGTCAGACTGAACCACACACTGATCGAATCGTTGATCGGTGCGGTTTAGGTAAAAAAATTTTTTTTTTAATTTTTTTAATTTTTTATATATGTTATTTTGTTAATATTTATGCATATTAAAATATTTATATTTGTTAGATTAAATAATGAAATACGTGGTTAAATTTTTTTATATAATTCTATTAATTTTTAAAATAAACCTTAAAAATAATAAAAAAACTTAATGATAATACAAAAATTAATAAAAATGTAAGAACAGGAAATTCTTATCTAACAATGAGATTCAAATGTATTCCGAGTAGTGATGCCTACAAAATCTTTAGGTGAGAAGGTTTTTTTTAAATACTATCAGCGCATTGGAGTATTTATATAAAAATTTTCAATACAATAAAAAATTTCTTTTAGTTATAAAAAAATAATAAATAAGAACTAATTAATAAATTAAGAATAAATAATAAAAAATGAGAGAAAAGGAAATTTTATCTAATGATAGGATTTTAAAAGTATTCCGAGTAGAGATATTTTAAGAAATCCCTAGATGAGAAGATTTTTTCTTAAATATTACCAGTGTATTGGAATATTTATAGAAAATCTTCAATACAATAAAAATTTCTTTGTTCTTCATTTCTTTTAAATAAGAATAATAATAAAAATTAATAAAATTTCTAAAAATAAGAAAATAAAATGTGTGCATCATGTATTATTTGCATTGCATGCATGATATAATTTTTATAAAAAGTAAATTCGAACCTCAAAGTATGAGATTCTTAGGTATTCCGAGAAACGATGCCTAAGAAATCTCTAGGTGAAAAACAATTCTTCTAATATTACCAACGTACTAGAGTATTTTGAGAATTATTTCAATAAAAAAAGGTTCTAATTTATTTTTCTCGAATAAAATTTGAATAATAAATTTTTTAAAAATAAAACCAAACAAACCAATTTCCAAAAAAATAAAAAAATTATTTTTTCAAACACTGAGAATGAGTCTATTTTTAATCCAAATCAAAGGATAACACGTAGTTAAGTTGTACCATTTTTAAATGGGCATCGTGGGGGTGCTAATCTTTCCCCACGCGTAACCTACTCCTGAACCTAGACTGTTTCGCAGACCGTGAAATTATCTTTTAATAAATTTTAATTAATTTTAAAATCTCATTAGAAGGATAGATTTTAATAGGTGACCAATCGCACCTAGCCAAAAAAGATTGGTGACGACTCCATTTTTTGTTCTTTTATTTTCGTTTCTAAATTCATCGGATGGCTCCAAAATCGTTACCACAGCTTGATGACTCCGCTGAGGACTACCTTTTATTTTTGAGAGTCAGGCCAAAATTAACTACTTGTTATCCTCAAATTTTGATTTAAACAGTCTTAATCAATTTCTTAAATTTTTATTTTTCATTTTCAGTAAAAAAGGTAAAAAAAAAAGAACAAAACAAATCGAAAATAAAAAGCAAAAAATTCACACATTTTTTTTACTATGCCCTTTATATTTTATTTTTCTGTATATATTACTCTTAATAAATTAGGATATATTTGCACACAATGGCATGATGCATCTCATGCATGAGCTCTATACCCTGGCTCCATCCTTTATAGGAGGAAGTAAAGTACCTATGCTCTCGTGAGGTGATAACCTCCGCAATGGCAAGTGAAATACTTTCACTCAAATTGAACCCTTTCCGTTCGTAACCTGTAATGGGTGAGGATCGGGGTACCTTACTAGTCCAACATAGACAACAATGAGAAATAATTTGAGAACCTTTAGACCCTGTCAATCTAAACCCAGCATATAATAAGCCTAGGAAACCAGTCTCATGTAAAGTCTCATCCACCTTCTTGTAGAAAATACCTAAGAATAAAAATTATGTATAATACAAAATAAAATAAAACAAAAAATCTCAAAACATAAAAAAAAACACTAAAACACAAAAAATATATATTTTTTAAACCACATCCTCACACTAACTCAATTTTATTTCATTTTTTTGCATTAATCATATCATACAATTTTGCATCGAGATATTTGCTCTAAGACATGTTTTTCTCAAGAAATTTTCATGGATCTCATAGAACTACAGATTTGCTCATCTTCAGTCAGTGTGCCATGTGAGCCGTATAATGAAGTACATATTTGATCGAAAGAAGCTCAACAAAAGAATAGAGATTGTTTACCTACTGGTTATGTGTCTGAATTACCCGAGAAAATGTATTTAGATTTCACATAGAATGATTTAAAAGAGTTAGTTGCTGTTTGGGGTCAGTTAAGTGAAGAAAAAAAAGAAAGCTTTTGTAAAAAGTATGAGCAGATTGCATCTCTCATTTTCAGTAATGATCAATGAACAGCTGGTCAATGCAGCTATACAGTTTTAGGATCCATCCTATATATGCTTCACTTTTAATCAAGAAGATTTGGTGCCAATTATCGAGAAGTATTCAATTTTATTTGGGATAGAACTACAATGTTCAGATAAAGTATTTACTTGAAAGCCAAAATCAGGTTATCGTAAAAAATTACTAAGTTTATGAGGGTTAAACTAGAAACCATTGATTCTTTTGTGAAGCTTAAAGGCGAACATCTCAACGTTCATTGAGACTTTTTTCAAAACTTTATTCAGGAGTATTTAAATGATGATCAAGGTATGGCTGTGTTTGCTCTAGTATTGTATGGCATGGTAATCTGTCCGAAGACTTTGGGTTACATTGAGATAACTGTGATAGACTTTTTCGAGCAAATTGAAACCCAAGTAATTAATCCTGCTCTAACAGTCCTAGCCGAAACCATCAAGTCATTAAATTTTTATCGACGAAATAAAAAAAGATGATTCATAAGATGTGCATCTCTATTATACGTATGGGTTAGAGTCATTTCAAATATGAAAAGAGTGCATTTTTGAAACCATATCTTTGAAATAAAGCACAAATCGAAGAGTTTTGTAAAAGTCAATGGCTGACATTGAAGACTAAGAAAGAGTGGGTCATTTTCTTGTAAAGGCTTACTAGGGATGAAATCGAATGGATGGCGTCTTGGATGCCTTGTGTGCCCTTATTGTATTATGAAGGAAATGAGCCATAGATGCCGTTATTAGGGTTATAGGGCATTATAAGTTATGCTCCATTAATGGTGTTTAGGCAATTTGGTGCAAAGCAGTTTGTTTCTGCTACTCATGACTTGGTCCAAATAGAATTCATTTATGGGGAACCAAATCCATTAAGAACCTCAGAACAGTTGATCTGAGCATGAAAGAAAACATGAAGAGTAAGGTTAAGGCCTTTCATTGATAAAGTCACTTCGATTACCAGATTTAGAAAGTAAAGTGACTTAGAGACATAGTACTCTATTCTGGTGACAGCTTATATTAATTGGTTAATCTTTCGAAAGAGGTGTAATTATCAAAAGTTGAGCTTGTCAAGAAAGAATTAGAAGCTGAAAAAGAAAAAATAAGAAGAAAAAATTTAAAATTTCATGAGAAAGTAGGGCAATTGAAATATAAAGCAGAGATACATGAGAGCAGATTAGAAAAAGTCATAAAAGAATGGGATGTGGTCAATAGTGATTTAAAAGATCTACACTAAGAAAATAAGAAGTTATAAGTTCAATTCAAAATTGAAAAAGTCACCAAGTCTTACCTTAGTCGGTAATGCGAAATGGATGAGCTCCAAGAGGAAATGAACCAATGAAAGGGCAAAGCTTAAGAAAAGAAAGAGGAGACCACCATAATTTCTCAAGAATGTCAGAATTGGAAGGGATTATACTCTACAACCTCAGTAAGATTGATGAAATGCCAAAACGAAAAAGAAAAGTTGAAAGTCATGCTCGCAAAAGAGAAAAGAAAGCACTTCAAAGTACTAAATGAAAAAGAATCACTTCACCAAGTGATCCAAGGGTTAGAGATACAACTACAAAACCATAAAAGCCATATTTTAGTGATAATGGATGAATGGCATAGAATGGAAAAAGATTGAATCTTTTTATGTGATTCAGAAAGAAATGCTCACATGAGATGGAAAACAGAAAGCTTAAGGAGGTAATAGTACATAGAGCACTTGACTAATCAAGTTTGCTAGGCAGTGAAGAAAGCATGAGAGATGGTTGAAAAGGTAGAAGCGTTAAAAAGAGAAGTCAATCCCATAGGAGAATGTGGACAATGCTTAGTGAACTTTCTAGATGAGGCAAAGGACCATTATGAACAAGTCAAACGCTTCTATGGATATAACTCTAAGATGATAAATCTCATATAATAAAAGTTATATGGAACCAATAAAAATTTTTAATGTTGAAATTCGTCTAAGAGCAAATATCTCCCATTTGCATTCGTGCATCATGTACATCATTTTTCATAAAATAAGTGAAAAATAAAATTTTCAATACATAGCATTCTAATTTTATTATTATTTTTTTAAAAAAAATTATGGTAATAAAGGTTTAAAAATAGCTCGCCCATAAAAAATTTTGACCCAACCTACTCGTCATTCATACAATACCAGGACTCAGACAAAAATTATGGAGCAAGAACAGGCTATCGATTTGAGAGAATAGAAAAAGTTTAAGAAGAACTAAAAATGATTCTCAATATAATAATGGATATGCTCAGAAACCATGATAAAAAAAAAGTAGTGGAAGAAAATTCTAGCTTTCAAGAGCAATCGTCAGATATGGTAGATTTTGTCTACCCTTCAGAGTTTGAGCCACGACTGACCTAACCTTTTCAAGAAACTGGAGTGCCAATTCTTACTTCCGGTGGATATCCCAATCCTTATCCATGAATGACATCCACACCTGTTCCAGGATAATTTTAAAATTTTGTTAATCCTGTTATGATGAAAAAACCACCTGAGCCAATCTTAATTCCTAATTTGGATGATCCCAAGAAAAGAGAAAACCTAAGGATATAGATACCTGAGAAAGTGAAAGATACCAGTGCCCGAGAGAAGATGAAGTTATTGGAAGAAAGGCTTAGGGCTATAAAGGGAATGAATTTTTATGGCTCCACAGATGTGATTGATCTTTGTTTAGTTTCAGATGTGATCATTTCACCAAAATTTAAGGTCTTTAAATTTGAAAAATATGATGACATGAAATGTTCAATGACTCATATCACCATATATTATCGTAAGATGACAGCATATACTCATGACAAGAAGTTATTGATACACATAATTCAAGATAACCTTATGAGATTTGTAGCTAGATGGTATGTCTAACTAGACAGCACTCGTATTCATTTCTAGTAAGAGCTCACAAGGATATTTCTTACAAAATATTAGCATGTCAGGGATTTACCTTCAGATCGTCTATCTTTACAAGGTATGGAATAAAAAGTAACTAAAAGCTTCAAAGAATATGCGTAAAGATGGAGAGACATTGCTGCACAAGTTCAACCTCCCTTCACTGAGAAAGAAACAACTGTTTTATTTGTGAACACCCTAAAAGCACCATACTATGAGAGATTGATAGGCAATGCAACCAAAAATTTTATAGATATAGTGATATTAGGTGAAATCATTGAAAATACCATAAAAAATGGTAAGTTCGAAGCAGGAGAGACAAATAAAGTAAGAAAAGGTGGAGCTCTTAAAAAGAAAGAGAATGAAACTTAAGCAGTGAACTATGTGGGGCAACAATTCAAAGGTTTCACACCTTATCCTACATCAGTCTACCAAACCCATTACCCTTCCGTAAATAATATTACATCCATTCCTCATCCATATCAACCATACCAGTCATTACCACAACCAGCTTATCCATCTCATTTTTAGCCAACCTTTTAGACACCCACCTACAATTGTCCTGCTGCACCTATCAGACTAGAATGGAGACCTAATCCTAATAATGTTTTGAGAGCCCCTAAAACTATCCAAGAAAAAATTACTTTCGATCCCATTCTCATGTCATACATAGATTTATATCCTCAACTTGTTGAAAAACATTTACTTGCTCCTATTATCGTTGAACCCTTGAAACCTTCATTTTCCAAATGGTATGACCCCAATGCATATTTTGATTATCATTATAGGAATCCAGGTAATTTTACTGAGAACTGTACTACTTTGAAGCGTAAATTATAAGGGTTAATCAATGAAAGGGTATTAAATTTTGATAACAACCAACAAAGGACTCTAAATATTAATGAAAACTCTCTACCAAATCATACCAGACCATCAATAAATACCTTAATTGATGGGCAAAAAAGCCACATGAAGGAAAAAATAAATGAAGTTAAGACTCAAATGGCTAAGATGTTTGAAGTCTTGATCAAAGTTAACATATTGAAGCCAATAGAACCTCAAAATTACTTTGAAATGATTAACTCATCTGAAAGCTACAATTATCACAGAGGTGTTTCGGGGTATTCTATAAAAAATTATCACTAATTTTTTTAAGAGGTGCAAAAATTGATGGATATGGGTCGACTAAAGTTTTACGAAGAAAGAGAAGAGTTGATAAAAGCTAAAGTGTCTACCATTGATTCAAAGAATAAATTTATACGTAGACCAGTAACAATTTATTATGAAGAAAAGTCAACATCAAGGCCAAAAAAACCCATATCCCTACCAATAGTAATAATTAAAGTTTATAGCTCTTTTTCATATCAGAATGATGAAGTAATACCATGAAAGTATGATTGTGATGTTGTAGTCAACCCAGATATTGTGAACATAACGAACGTAAGAGGTATGATTCGAAATGGGAGGTGTTATACCCCAGAGGCTCTAGAAAAAGCTAAAAAGAAGAAAGTTAAGGTAGGAGAAGAAAAAGAAAGTCAGAGTGGTCTTGACACAGCTTCAAAAAAAGAATACCAGAAGCTAGTCTCTGAAAGTGAAGCATATGAATTTTTAAAGTTAATAAAATATAGCGGGTGTAACGTGGTGAACAATTTAACAAGATACCAGCTAAAATTTTGCTATTGTCATTATTGCTCACTTCAGAGTTACACCGTAATACTTTGTTGAAGGTGCTAAATCAAGCATATGTATCTCACAATGCTTCTGTCGAATATATGGAACAACTTATTAGCAATCTAACAATTTTAAATTATATCTCTTTTAGTGATGAAGAGATTCTTCTTGAAGGTCGAAAAAGTATCAAGGCTCTTTATATTATTGTGAAATGTAAATGTCATATAATGGCTAAGGTTTTGATTGATAATGGCTCATCTATCAATGTTATACCTATGACTGCTTTGACAAAACTCCCTGTTGATGGATCTTATATGAAACTTAGTCATATGATAGTGAGAGCCTTTGATGAAATTCGAAGAGAGGTACTGAGGGATATAAAAATGCCATTACAGATTGGCCCATGCACTTTCAACGTGAAATTTCAAGTTATGGACATCTTTCCTTCATACACTTATTTATTGGGTAGGCTGTGGATCAATATGGCAGGTGCTGTTCCATCCTCATTACATCAAAAAGTCAAATTCATTATTGAAAGAAAGCTAACATGTGTGGTAGGAGAAGAAAATTTATTGGTAACTCAACTGATAAATACTCCTTATATGGAATCAACAGATGAAGCTCTTGAATGTTCTTATAGATCATTCGAGATTGCCAATGCAACATATATAGCTAGAGGATCTAAATTGTATTCGCCACACTTGTCTACGGTAACTAAAATGATAGTCAAACAGTTTATCAAGATGGGATGGTGACCTGAAACTAGACTAAAAAAGAATTTACAGGGAATCATGAAACCATTAGCAGTATATGACAAGAAAGATAAATTTAGCTTAGGGTATAAGCCAACAAGAGGGGACAAAATAAGAATGGTGAATAAAAAAAAATAAGAGAATGGCTAATCTTAGAAGTTATGAACCGGAGTCAGGGCCTATGGTCATTTCATACCTCTATGATTCTTTTCACTAAGAAAGATATATTTATCTAGATTTACCGGGAGCTCTAAGTGCAAGATTCATGAAAGAATTTTTAGAGCTGGCCATTCAAATAGTGGATGATGAAAAAAAGAAGAGTCGAAGTGAAGAGCTGTTCGTGTATCATTGTCTTTCAGATTTTGAGCTGGATAATTGGAAAATTATAAAGCTGCCTGTTGTCTTTAAAACTTTGAAAAAGTAATGTACTGTGAAACTTTAAATCCTTAATTACTTTCTACAAGTATTAAGAGATCTTTTATGGTGTGTTTATATTTTTCGTTTTAATAAAAGACTTAGAAGATGCATCCGTATTTTTTCTATTGTTTTCATCTTCATTTTGCTTTCCATTTTTCTCTTTCCATCATTTTCTTGTCATTCCATTTTTGTGTGCTAATATTCTCTTCATCTTACCCTTTGTAGGGTCTCAAACAATGAACACGAAGATAATTATGAAAATAATCTTGGATTTGATTTAAAAAACTTAATTCATATTGATGAACTTGATAATAAGAAAGATTCAAATAACTACACACTGTCTCTTGATTTGTTAAAATTAATAAAACATGAAGATAAGCTAATTGAATCCCACCAAAAAATTATCGAATTAGTGAATTTGAGAGATAGTGAAAATAAAAAAGAGGTTAAAATTGGTATATATCTTTTACCAACTGAAAGATAGAAGTTAGAAGAGATGCTCCGAGAATATGTAGATATGTTCACGTGGACTTGCCAAGATATGCCAGGACTCAGTACTGATATTGTAAAGCATAAGTTACCTTTAAAACTAAGATGTAAGTTGATGCAGCAAAAGCTAAAGCGCATGAAACCAGAGATGCTGTTGAAAATTAAAGAGGAAGTGAAGAAGCAATTTGATGCTGGATTTTTGAAAGTGGTAAAATATCCTGAATGGGTAGCCAACATAGTGTCAGTTCCTAAGAAAGATAGAAAAATGAGAATATGTGTCGATTATCGATATCTGAATAGGGTAAACCTTAAAAAAAACTTTTCTCTACCTCACATTGATACTCTAGTGGATAATACTGCTAGACATTTCATATTTTTCTTTATGGATGGCTTCTCAGGCTACAATCAAATTAAGATGGCTCAAGATGATATAGAGAAAACTACATTTATGACTATGTAGGGAATATTTTGTTACAAAGTCATGCCTTTTGGGTTAAAAAAAACTGGTGCCACTTATCAAAGAGCAATGGTGACTCTCTTTCATGACATGATGCATAAAAAAATAAAAGTATATGTGGATGATATGATTATAAAATCTCGTGAAAAAGAAAATCATGTAGTCAATCTCAAAAAGCTGTTTGACAGGTTGAAAAGATTTCAGCTGAAGTTGAATCCCGTTAAATGTACATTTGGTGCCAAATCAAGAAAATTATTAGGCTTTGTGGTCAGTGAAAGAGAAATCAAAGTGGACTCGGATAAGATACAAGCCATTTAAAATTTATCTCCTTCTCGTACCCTAAAAAAAGTGTGAGGTGTCCTAGGAAGATTGAACTATATTGCTTGTTTCATCTCTCAACTCACCTATAAGTGCAATCCTATTTTCAAGCTTCGCAGAAAACATGATCCAGAAGAATGGAATAATGAATGCCAAGAAACATTTGATAAGATTAAAGAATAGTTATCAAATCCACCTATATTGATACCACATGTTCCAAGAAAGCCTTTGATCTTATACTTAACGGTATATAAAAATTTCATGAGATGTGTGCTGGGGCAAAGAGATGAAACTGACAGAAAAAAAAGAGCAATATACTACTTGAGCAAAAAATTCATTGATTATGAGTCCAAGTATTCACCATTAGAGAAGATATGTTGTGCATTAGCTTAGATAACTCGAAGGCTTAGACAATACATGCTTTATCACATTACTTGGCTCATAGCAAAGCTGGATCCTATTAAGTATATCTTCGAAAAGTCTTCATTGACAGGAAGAATAGTGCAGTGGCGAGTTATGCTTTCAAAATATGATATCATTTACATGACTCAAAAAGCTATAAAAGAAAGTGTTGTAGTCGAGTTCCTTACTGATCGTGCTGTCAAAAATTATAAACCAATGAACCTGAATTCCCTGATGAAGATGTGATGGCCATTGAAGAAAATGAACCTGTTAAAGAGTCTTGAAGGATGTATTTTGATAGAGCTGCTAATGCTTTGGATCATGGTATTGAGACAATTTTAATATCTCCTGATGGGCACTATTATCCCATTACAACTAGGTTAAATTTTAATTGCACAAACAATATGGTTGAGTATGAGGCCTATGTTATGGGTCTGCAAGCAGCAATTGAAAAGAAAATCAAAGTATTATATTTGTTTGGAGATTCAGCTCTAGTCATTTATTAGTTGTGAGGAGAATGGGAAATCAGAGATTCCAAGTTGATATAGTACCATAAGTACATCTCTCAGTTGGTCAAACAATTTGAAGAAGTTCAATTTGAGCATTTACCTAGAGAGAAAAATCAAATTACTGATGCACTGGCTACTCTAGCTGTAATGATTAAAATAAATGCAAATACTGAAATCCAACCCATTAAGCTGGATGTGAATGATGAACCAGCACATTGTTTAAGTGTTAAAAAAAAAGTTGATGGAAAGCCATGGTATCATGACATCATACAATACATTAAAAGCCAGCAATACCTAGAACATGTAATAGAAAATGATAAGAGAACTATTAGAAGGTTGGCTATGAGTTTTTTTCTTTATGGAGACATTTTTTATAAAAAGGGTTAAGATTAAGTACTCTTAAGGTGTGTGAATGCAACTAAAGCAAAGAGGATTATTGAAGAAGTGCATGATGGAGTTTGTGAGGCACATGCAAAATGGTCATATGATGGCTAGATAAATTATGAGGGTTGGATACTATTGGTTAACAATGGAGAGTGATTGTATTGATTATGCCAAAAAATGTCATAAGTGTCAGATCTATGCTGACAAGATTTACATTCTTCTAACAACATTGCATGTTTTGACTCTTTCATGGCCATTCTCTATGTGGGGTATGGATGTCATCGATCCTATCACTCCAAAAGCTTTAAATGGACATAGATTCATCTTTGTGATGATTGATTACTTTACAAAATGGGTAGAGCTACATCATACGCTAGTATGACCCAATCTGTGATGTGTAAATTCATAAAAAAAGAGATAATATGCAAATATGGGCTTCTAGAGATAATTATTTATGATAATGCCAAAAATTTAAATAGTAAAATGATGAATAAAATTTACACTCAGTTCAAGATTCGTCACTGTAATTCGACATCATATCGTCCAAAGATGAATAAGGCAGTAGAGGCTGCAAACAACAATATCAAAAGAATCCTGAAGAAAATGACTGATACTTACAAAGATTGACATGAGAAGTTACCTTTTGCTTTGCATACTAATAGAATATCAGTCCGAACATGTACTGAGGTCACCCCGTTTTCTTTGGTATATGGAATGGAAGCTGTGCTATCGATAGAAGTAAAAATTCTCTCGTTAAGAGTCGTGATAGAGATAGAATTGGAGGAAGCAGAATGGGTTCGAAATTGCTACGAGCAGTTGAACCTCATTAAAGAGAAAAGACTTACAACACTTCGTCATGGTCAATTATATCAAAAGAGGATAATGAGAGCACATGACAAGAAAATTTATCCCCGTTGCATTAGGGAGGGAGATTTAATACTGAAAAAGATCCTTTCAAATCAACATGATAATCGAGAAAAATAGACACCAAATTGGGAGGGTTCGTACGTGGTAACAAGAGCCTTTTTCGATGGGGCATTGATTTTGGTAGAGATAGACGAAAGTGATTTACCTACTTCGATAAACTCAGATGCTGTGAAAAAATTTTTTGGTTGAAAGAAAAAAAGAAAAAAAAAGTAAAAAATGAAAAATAATGACTCATATAAGCTGAAAACTTGAAAAAGGCAGCTTGGATGCGAAGAAGAAGCATCATTCCACAATACAGGGGTAAATGTAGTTTAATGAACTTTGAAGGATCAATAAAGTCATCTAATATAGTTTTAAGAAAAGAATTTGAGAATATTTTGTTTATGATTATCTTATGATCATTATTTGGGCACCTTTGTTTCAACTCAAATACTTTATCGCACTTGTTACCAGTCTAATAAAATATGCTATCTTTCTTCTAAAAATAACACCTATTCGTTCTTTTATTCTCATTTTGTGTCTACCATATGAATAGAAGAAATGTGTGATTGCATTTTATTGGTCCTGGACTTAAAATAATGAAAAGAAAAACAAACATGAAAGATATTAGCATTATTTTTTAAAAGTTGACAAAGGCAAATGAAAAAGGAAGAGAAAAGCATGACAAAACATTGCTGTTGTAGACTTTTGAAGAAAAGTATTAGTAGGGAAGAATTCAATGGTTAGATGTTAAGAACAGATTGATCATATAGCAATTATTAAGAATTCTGATAAAAAAAGTAAAAAGTGAAAGATTTTGAGAACCTTTTTACCACAATGAATAATTCTGATTGCATTACATGTATTGCATTTAGAGCACTCAGTACATGCATCCATGAATAATGAGGACAGAGACTTTTCATTTCCTAATCAAACAAAAGATTTCAATAGAGAGAAATTTACTTGTTCAAAGATGAGAACTCAATTTGAAGAACATATGAGATTTTTAAAGTTGTTGAGCCTCTACTGAGAGGAGCTTTTTCATGATAAAATTTTAAAATTATTGAGCCTTTGTTTAAAAGAGCTTTTTCAAGAGATTTTTTAAAGTTGTTGAGTCTCTGCTGAGATGAGCCCTTTTCAGATGAGATTTTTAAAGTTGTTGAACCTCTGTTGAGAGGAGCTTTTTCAAGATGAATTTTTAAAGTTGTTGAGCCTTTACTGAGAGAAGCTTTTTCAAGATGAGATTTTAAAGTTGTTGAGCATCTACTGAGAAGAGCTTTTTTAAGATGAGATTTTTTAAAGTTGTTGAGCCTCTACTGAGAGGAGCTTTTCCAAGATGAGATTTTAAAGTTGTTGAGCCTCTGTTGAGAGGAGCTTTTCAAATGAGATTTTAAAGTTGTTGAGCCTCTACTGAGAGAAGCTTTTTAAGATGAAATTTTAAAGTTTTTGAGCCTCTGTCGAGAGGAGCTTTTCAAATGAGATTTTAAAATTGTTGAGCCTTTACTAAGAGGAGCTTTTCAAATGAGATTTTAAAGTTGTTAAGCCTCTGCTGAAAAGAGCTTTTTAAGATGAAATTTTAAAGTTGTTGAGCCTCTGCTGAGAAACTTTTCAAGATGAGATTTTAAAGTTGTTGATTTTAAAGTTGTTGAGCCTCTTTTGAGGGGAGCCCTTTTCAAGATGAGAATTTTTAAAGTTGTTGAGCCTTTGCTGAGAGGAGCTTTTTCAAGATGGATTTTAAAATTGTTGAGTCTCTGTTGAGAGGAGCTTTTCCAAATGAGATTTTAAAGTCGCCGAGCTTCTGCTGAGAGGAGCTTTCTCAAGATGAATTTTAAAGTTATTGAGCCTCTGTTGAGAGAGACTTTTCCAGATGAGATTTTAAAATTGAAGTTGTTGAGCCTCTACTGAGAGAAGCTTTTTCAAAAGAGATTTTAAAGTTGTTGAGCCTCTGCTAAGATGAGCTCTTTTCAAGATGAGATTTTTAAAGTTGTTGAACCTCTGCTGAGATGAGCCCTTTTCAAGATGAAATTTTTAAAGTTGTTGAGCCTCTACTGAAAGGAGTCTTTTTCAGATTTTAAATTTTCAAAAGTTATCGAGCCTCAAATGAGAGAAGCATTTTCGATTTGATAAGAAAAACTTTATGAGTAGTTTATGTTCAAAAAAAAAAAAAGAAGAGGAAAAGAAAAGAAATATTTTTTTGGATTTTAGATAAAATTGTTGTCTTTGTCTTTGCCCTATTCCTAATTCTCAACAATGTGCAAAGAGGGACAGCTGTGGACATCAAATTTGTCTGACAAAAAAATAATAATATTATTATTAAATATAAAAAAATACCAAAAAAATAGAATAGAAAAATAGGGGATAGCAGTGGTGCCTTCCCCGGCACCACTGCCACCCATCCCCCTTACCCTATTATCCACACCTTATCCACTACCTTTACTGTTAAATAAAACAGAAACAAATAAAGGCAGCATAGGGCTCGTGCTTGCACCCCATACCGAGCCTTATGCCATTCACTACTGGAGCTCTATAAATAAAACTCCTGGTCGAACAAAAAAAAAGAGGGGAAACAAGAAGAAGGAAGGGAACCCTGTAAAAAAATAAATAAAAATAACATAGTCCTCACTATTCGGTGAGAACCCCAGCGCCTAGAGCTTTCCTGCAACAAAAAATGAGAGCGATCAGTGCAAAAAAAAAAGAAAAATAAAAAACTTAAAAAAGTTCAAACCCAGATCTACATCGATCGGAGCTTTTTCTTTAAAGAAAAGACAGTGGATCTGAACTCAAGAGGTCGAGAGGAGTATTTCAAAAAGTTTTGGTAATTTTTTGATCATCAACGATCATCGACAACGACTGCTGTTGGCTACCCGACGGCGACCATCGCGGTGGTCCAATGATCGGACGGAGAAGAAGCTCTGGACCTCTCCCTCTTTTTTTTTTCTGAAACAGAAAAAGAATGAACAAAAAAATTTTTCAGTTATATATAAAAGACCAATAGCCAAAACGACACCATTTTAATAAACGCTTAAAACGACATCATTTTAAGCACCCGACCCGCGACCCGCTTCTTTCATCAGCCTCTAACCGGTCTGATTGAACCGAAATCGAACCGTTGAACCTGACCCAGATCAAAATTGAACTGCTGAACGTGAACGAATCGCGTATTGACCAGTCCGGTTCAGGTAAATTTTTTTTTTATACATATATTATTTTATTAATATTTATGCATATTAAAATATTTATATTTGTTAGATTAAATAATGAAATATGTTGTGAAATATTTTTTATATAATTCTATTAATTTTTAAAATAAACTTTAAAAATAATAAAAAATAAACTTAATGATAATACAAAAATTAATAAAAATGTAAGAAAAAGAAATTCTTATCCGACGATGAGATTCAAAGATATTTCGAGTAGTGATGCTTACAAAATCTCTAGATGAGAAGTTTTTTTTAAATACTACCAACGTATTTGAGTATTTATATAAATTTTTTTTTAGTTATAAAAAAATAATAAATAAGAACTAATTAATAAATTAAGAATAAATAATAAAAAATGAGAGAAAAGAAAATTTTATCCAATGACAAGATTCTAAAAGTATTTCGAGTAGAGATGCTTTAAAAAATCTCTAGGTGAGAAGATTTTTTCTTAAATATTACCAGTGTATTGAAATATTTATAGAAAACTTTTAATACAATAAAAATTCCTCTGTTCTTCATTTCTTTTAAATAAGAATAATAATAAAAATTAATAAAATTTCCAAAAATAAGAAAATAAAATGTGTGCATCATGTTATTATTTACATTGCATGTATGATATAATTTTTACGAAAAATAAATTCGAACCTCCGATGATGAGATTTTTAGGTATTTCGAGAAGCGATGCCTAAAAAATCTCTAGGTGAGAAATAATTCTTCTAATATTACCAACGTACTGGAGTATTTTGATAATTATTTCAATAAAAAAGGTTCTAATTTATTTTTCTCGAATAAAATTTGAATAATAATTTTTTAAAAATAAAACCAAACAAACCAATTTCTAAAAAAATAAAAAAAATTATTTTTTCAAACACCAAGAATGAGATTATTTTTAACCAAAATCAAAGGATAACACGTAGTTAAGTGGTACCGTTTTTAAATGGGTGTTGTGGGGGTGTTAATCATTCCTCACGTGTAATCGACTCCCGAACCTAGACTGTTTCGCAGACCATAAAATTATCTTTTTAATAAATTTTAATTAATTTTAAAATCTTATTAGAAGGATAGATTTTAATAGGTGACTAATCGCACCTAGCCAAAAAAGATTGGTGGTAACTTTATTTTTTGTTCTTTTATTTTCGTTTCCAAATACATCAGGCGACTCTAAAACCGTTACGACAAGCTATAAATATCATCTTAAGATAAATTTTAGTACTTAAAATTACACACAACTTGACACCGAATTTGTTGACTTTGAGGCAATTTTTCACAGATTGTTAATTAGTGCGTACCAAAATGCTACAGTGAAACCAGCAACTTCTGCTGAAAGGTGATTAACAAATCTGTCGGCAAAATCTATGACACCTAGCTTTGCTAACCATCATTCTGGAGACCATAATACTAAAAGCAGCAATTATATACGAAAATGGCATAAACAATATCTTTGAATGAAAATTCATTCTCCCTCTCTAGCTATCAAAACTAATGTGATTGCTGCAACCTGCAAACACTGATTGGAAAAACACCATTGTTGCTGTAGGAAAGTACCCAAGAAACTCCCTTCCTTGCAAGAATTTCTCATCTAATGCAACAGCTGGTTTTCCTAGGAAAAACACTAGTTTGTCACCGAATGACATGCAGAAACCCCACCTTACCCAACATACAAGATGTTGGGCTAAAAGCCTTCAATCCAATCACACAAGCGGAAGCAAAATCAAACAATAAATCAAACATACAAGAGACAACAATTTAACGTGGTTCGATCCAATTAACCTACGTCCACGGATGAGAAACAAGATCCACTAGTTGTAGAGAATTACAAACATACATCAAAACATCAACTTCACTTAACAATCAATACTCATAAGACACTCTTAATCTCTTCTAGTCCTATGGAGTATTCTTAACCTAAATAAACACAAACCCAAACCCTTGTGCACCCTTTTAACATAACCAAACACATACCTATATGCTTTCATACATCATACTTATGTGGACTCTCTCAGTTTCTTCTAGTCCACTCACAAACAAACATACACACTCATAAGATGTAGAGCCTCAATACTCCTATGGAGTGTCTATCCCATAAAATTTTATAACTTTCTTACATCTTTTTCTCATACCTAACCCTGTAGAGACTTCAACTATTTATAACCATACAAACTTACCCATTAAGAATCTCTCTTCTCTTAGAATTCTTCTCCTGTAAGTCAAATTTACCTATAAAAATTATTTTCTTTTTAGAATTCTTCTTTTGCAAGTCAAACTTACCTATTAAGAATCTTTTTTCTTTTAGAATTCTTCTTTTGCAAGTCTTCTTGTCCATTAAGTAATATCTAACAAATCTTAAACAAATCCCAAACAAATCTCTTATAGGATTTGAGTCAATATTCTCAACAATCTCTACCTTGACTCAAATTTCATCAATTATCTATCTTCATGCTAGACATGCTTGGCTTAACCTGCAATAAAAGTCTCACAATTGTGTGTCTTCACGTTTCATACAAACTAATCTTCAATCTTCAAAACTTAAACTCAAACTCTTCTCTTGAATCGAGCTCTTTTGGACTTGCTTCTTCCTATGTCTCAAACCATGCACTTCTCACATCTTAAACCTTTAGCTCTTCCCACATCTCGAACTTTCAGCTTTTTCACGTCTCGAACTTTCAGCTCTTTTCACATCTTGAATCTTCAACTCTTCTCATGTTTCGAACCTTCAGCTATAATACAACTTGTCAGGGAACACCACAGCTCTGATACCATTTGTTGGGAATCACCATTGCTCTGATACCATTTGTTAGGCTAAAAGCCTCCAATCCAATCACACCAACGGAAGTAAAATCAAACAATAAATCAAACATACAAGAGACAACAATTTAACATGGTTCGGTCCAATCAACCTACGTCCACGGATGAAAAACAAGATCCATTAGTTGTAGAGAATTACAAACATACATCAAAACATCAATCTCACTCAACAATCAATACTCATAAGACACTCTCAATCTCTTCTAGTCCTATGGAGTATTCTTAACCTAAACAAACACAAACCCAAACCCTTGTGCACCCTTTTAACATAACCAAACACATACCTATATACTCTCATACATCATACTTATGTGGACTCTCTCAGTTTCTTCTAGTCCACTCACAAACAAACATACACACTCATAAGACGTAGAGCCTCATTACTTCTATGGGGTGTCTATCCCACAACTCTCTTACATCTTTTTCTTATACCAAATCCCGTAGAGACTTCACCCATTTATAACCATACAAACTTGCCCATTAAGAATCTCTCTTCTTTTAGAATTCTTCTCCTGTAAGTCAAACTTGCCTATTAAGAATTATTTTCCTTTTAGAATTCTTCTCTTGCAAGTCAAACTTACCTATTAAGAATCTTTTTTCTCTTAGAATTCTTCTTTTGCAAGTCTTTTTGTCCATCAAGCAATATCTAACAAATTTCAAACAAATCTCTAACAAATCTCAAACAACTTTCTTATGGGATTTGAGTCAATAGTCCCAACACAAGAACCATTGTAAAGGCTTAAAAGGCCATGAAAGTAGAGTTTATAGCCCATTTCTTTTTAACCATGCTTCCATATAGGATCACAAGGCCAGGGATGCTTTGGAGCCCCACCAGAGTTGCGGATGTCATCTGCCATGCATTCTCACCCTTGCCTTGTTCATCCACTCAGGGCTGGCCTCATCAGGTAAAAGGTTTGAAGCTAGCTCCACGGAATGAACAAATGAGGAAGTGTTAATTTCTTGGCATGAATTTTGGTTATGTAATATGATCAAGTATAAAGTTGATTGATTTGTAAGTCCAAATTGAGACGAAATTTAGCGAGAGTATAGCTGTTTTGTATTTTTTTGCCTGGATGTGTTGTTTATTTACTTGTTTTTTTCATTAGACCTTGAGGCCGGCCCTTGCAAGCAAGTTGGCTTCATCTTTGAATTTTCTTCGGTACATGTTGAAATTTGACAGTGACTAGGGAATATGCAAATTCCTAAAATTCTGGAAACATGCAATCATGAAAATCCATCAAAATGGTAGATGTAGAAGGCATAGAATTAATTACAGCTGCATTGACCATTCTAAACCTTTTGTCCCTCCTTCTTTGCAGTGCCGGTTTGGCCTCAAGATGGTAACTGGCAAGGCAGGGTAACCTTCCAGAATTCTAGCCTATACCCTGCAATCGAAACCTGACCGATTCATTTCTCCACCAGTTGCTAATATAAGATGCAATTGCTTTCAACCAGGATTATAATGATCAGTCAATTTAAGAAACTTCTTTGTGTTGGAATGTTTTGGCTTTTATCCATCATTACTAGCAAGTTTTTTCCTTGAAAAAACTTGTATGAGAATGACCAAAAACAAAGAGAAATGGCAATACGTTCTCGAAAGCTTTAGAATGGTAAAAGCAAACTACCATGAAATGATAAATGTCATCTCTTAGTCAAATTCAAAGTCTTTCGATATGAATTGCAGAAACATTTGTTGGATTTTTGTTGGAAGCAAAACGTAAAAAAGCACAAAATGTTAATTGATGATTTCTGAACAGAAGATTTTGTCTCAATGCCGTGTTGGTCACAAGTTTGAAATAAAATGCAGGGAGACAACCAATACAGGAGTTTAAGGAAATCCACCAGCTGTCCTTTGAAATTGTACGGTATGAAGAACATGTTCAAGGAAAGAAGGGAAGTTAGTTGTTGGCTTGGTCCCTAATGTCGGTCCAATTAGGTTAAGATCACTTTTAATAATAATGTAATTAATGGCACTATATATTATTTAATTAACATCTTAGTGTCGTAGCCACTGGAGTTTTGTCTCAACTCTCAAGTGGGAAGAGTAGGATGGGGTTTGGATAAAAACCGAAGTTAGAGTTGCAACGATTATTAACCGTCGATGATATATTTTATGTCGTATGATTTATAAATAAAATATTAAAATTTTAATTTTAATAATTATAGTTTAATATTTCACAACCACAAGTAGAAAAAAAAATTAGGCAAGTTACATTGCATTTTGATTTTTTGTGTGCCTAAAATTAATAAGATTATGACAGTATAATACATAATCAATAGGTGAGATTAAGACCATTCACAATGTTCTTAACCCATTCGTGTGGCGGTCTGTGCTGAATAAGACATGTTTGATAATATAAAATTTCCCATAAAATTAGATTCAATTTATGTGTTGAAAAGACATTAAATAACAAATGAAATATGTGTTTAACGGTTCAAATTCAAAGGAATCAATCGGTTCAATTTTTTTTTTTTTAAACAATGGATCTGTATAATCTTTAATCAACATTAAAATATCTATTATATATACTTTTATGTGATTTTCGTCTCCCAATTGACTATTTAATTTATTTGATATTTTTCTTTACACGTGTTACATGAAGATAGTTGATTAATATCCCCTGAATTATGCAGTGATTTTTTTTCCTCTCCAACTACAATTCCAAATTATTATTATAACAATTTTGACAAGAAAAATTATTACATTTATGATACTAGAGCTTTTAAACCTCATTGTTGGGATTAGAATGGTACATACCCTTTTAAGGTATAATAAAAAGATAAAAAAAAATAATTAAAATAGTAAAATATATAATAATTTTTTTTTTTTTTTTGTAATTAAAAAATTTTGCTATCAATGTATTTAAAACGAACTCAAAAGCAAATTCGGAGCAAATATAAATGGCAAGAACCGAGAAGAAACGAGCCTATGTTTCATTTTGTTTGACAAACTAAAAAGGCTGTCTATATTCGCCGCTAGCCCAATTGGGTACTAACAGGGTTTGGCTGGAGGTTAGTATGTATTCAATCCCTAGTGCTCTGCTCATTTGGCCAAAACAGGGGAAAAATGTTTTCTATAATTTGATTGTGGTAAATAATTTTCAGAGTTGAAATCCTCTCTTTTCTATATATATATATACATTGAAGACAATCCAGCTAGCTGTATAGCAAAAACAGGTAGCATATTTATATCACCAAGAAAATATTCATGCATCGAAAGATTTAATTAAAATGTCCAAAGTCTTAGTCAAATATTATTAATGGGAATAATATTTACAAGTCATTATCAGCTAGGCAGGTGCAAGGCCAAAATCCTTGATAAAATTTCATAAAAATGGCATCGAATTCAACCCCAAAATCAATAACAAGACTTTTGAAGAAAAGGACTTTGAAATCAAAACCTAACAACTTACCAGAAAATTCAGTCGTTACAATTCTTCTGATCATCAGTTTTTTTGACTATAAAATGCTTTCTTTTTCTAACTTAAACAAGGGACACGTTTTACAAAACCTCTTGGAATTCAACATAAGTACCGGCTGTGAAGGTTGAGAGTGTTGTCCAAGCGTTCTTCACTGTTTTTTTATTTTTATTTTTAATCTTTTCCCTTTGTTTCTTTCTCACATCAATTAGACAACATGGGGGAAGTCCTGTCTGAGGAACAGATTGCTGAGTTCCAAGAAGCCTTCTGTCTCTTTGACAAAGATGGTGATGGTATGGTTTCTTCTCTATCTTCCCCATGTTTTGGAAATAGAAACTTGAACCAATTAGACCATGAAAATAGCACCCTTATGTTAATTTTGTTTAATTATGGACTGATCATTGTTGATCAATTTATAGGCTGCATAACCATGGAAGAACTAGCTATCGCGATCAAGTCACTGGATCAGGATCCAACAGAAGAAGAGCTGCAAAACATGATCAATGAAGTTGATACTGATGGTAATGGAACTATCGAATTCGGGGAATTCTTGAATCTCATGGCAAGAAAAATGAAGGTAATATGTGTGGTGAAACTAGCTTGATAATATAGTCAATTATATGAAAATTTTATTACACTTTGCTTACAGGAAGCAGAAGCTGAAGAGGAACTAAAAGAAGCTTTCAGGGTGTTTGACAAGGACCAAGATGGCTACATATCACCTAATGAGGTTGATCCAATTCTTCTAATTAAAACCTGAAGAAAATAAAAGGGTCTCTTATATTCCGATTTGTTTTTCATGTAATTGCAGTTGAGGCAAGTGATGATCAACATAGGAGAGAAACTGACAGATGAAGAGTTGGAGCAGATGATTAGGGAGGCTGATATGGATGGAGATGGTCAAGTTAACTATGAGGAATTCGTGAGGATGATGTTGGCTGCTTGATCAAGTTTTACTTCTCCTGCAAATAACCTCAATATGTTGCAATGAATCTATATATGGAATTTGATAGTTTTCAGTGATATTCCATAATTTATGAGAAGTAACCATTAGGAAAGATGCAAAATTCATATTTTCTTCTTATAATCATATGAATTTAGTTCTAAAACACATCAAATTATTTGAATGAAGAAGGATGTGCTTAACGATTTTTGAATCTTTGGATCATGGCTTCTAAACAATTCAACCAGACAAATTTGTAAGCAATTGAAAGCTAACAACCACAAGGAAAATGAATCCAGCAAATCCTAGTTGGGCCAGGGCCAGATGAAGAATAATAATGGATTAATTAGTAAGATTATTTAAAATGAATAGGACTTCCTTGACCTTTAGCATGTAAGATTGTTACATAAGTGAGTCACAATATGGGCTTGCTCTCCATTCATAGCTAAATAAAAGCAAAATAAGAATAAATTAGTCTCAACCATTTTATCAAATTGATGAAGCATTGATGAACGAGAAAACAAATTAAAAAAAATTCATCAAATTAACCAAAATCAAGTCTAAACTAAAATATACAAGCCCAAAGATTTTATTAATTGACTGGTAATAACTAGTATTTTAAGTTTATTAATTGGCTTCAATTTGACTTGATTGATAATAAATTAAGAAACAAGTTAAAAAATAATAATAAAGAAACAAAGTCCATGCAAATGGAGCATCCATAGTCCGTACTTGCCTAACTGCTTGTTTTTTCAGCAGATGGCGGAATTCAGGGATCATATATTCTTTACCTGTACATTCACTAATCAAATTTGGTTATAAGCATTATAGTTGTGTGAGATCCATAGACAAATAATTAATTGGCATTTTGAATTTTCTTGGATAAAAAATAATATCAAGAATAAATCCCTTTTAATTACTATTCTCAAACATGTTTGGGATGCCTTCAGTTATCGAGCCAGGATGGCTAAGAACAAAAGAGTATTTGATAAGCAGACTGATAGCGTGTCATCAATCTTGCTTTTCATCAATAACGAGGTCAGTTGCAGGGTTTATGGAGCACTAACATCCTATACGTTTCGAGATTGAGATATAATATTATATTATTTTAAAATAAAATTTTAAAATAATATTAAATATTTTTTATTAGTTATTTTAAAGTTTTTTAATAAAATAATTTGTTTGAATAAAATTAATTATTTTAATTCAATTAATAATAAATTTTAATGTATCCAACTATAAAATAATAAATATAAAATTATTTTGTAATATCTCATTAGTTAATAATATCTTTAATGCTCAAGTAATCTTTTTAATTTAATCTTCTGGCCTCTCACATAATTAAGCAAGCTTATCATTTATATCATTTATAAAAGAAAAGTAAAAAAAAAAAAATGAGTAACCCTCAATTCAGTAAGTATAAATTTACACACCTTAAAAAATTAAGTTTTATTTTTATACATATCGTAAAAATCATTTAAACTATTTGTCAAATCATTTAAAATATTTGTTAAATCATAATATTAAAATATTTTAAAAATCATTATTATATCAAATATTTTGTAGATTATAAATCAATATTAAAATATGTTAATTCATAAATTATTGTGACATATACTCTCATTTAAATGTCATAATCAAATCAAATCATTAATCGATATTTATAAATCATCATCAATTCTTTTCATAATCATTATTTATACAAATTATGGATCAATTTTTTAAAATCATTACAAATAATCATAGTTATTAGTTCATCATTAGTTATGATTATTACTGTAATCTGTGACATTGGTTACATCGATAATTTTATCTTTATGATAATTACTAATTATTATAATCTGTTAGTCAGGACTTTATGCTAATTACTATAATTTGTTAGCTAGGGCTATATGATCAGAGTTATATTAACTACTATAACTCGTTAGCTAGGGCTATAAAACTAATTTTGGTGTTGATCCCACTTCTTAGGGATATAATTTCATAGCCATTATAAAATCATTATTTAAGTATAAATAATTTTTTCATTTCATTCATAAGTATAATTCATCATTTACGTAGCAAAATACAAATAATCAAATGCATGATCCTATTTTTATATACTGAAAATAAAAAAAATAAAACCTTCACTCATTTAGAAACATACATATATATAAGTTATAAAACAGGCAAAGTGTGTGAGATTCTATTTACTTCATTTCGATTCCTCCACTTAGTTTTTTTCAATGTTATGCCCTGAGACCAAGATATAATATAGTCATATAAACTTGAAGTAAAACCTTAAAGTGATATGAAGTATTCTTTTTTAATCATTTTAATCATTAGCTATGGTAACTGTTATAATCTATGATATTGACCGTATTGCTAATTTCATATTCATGATCATTGCTAATTATTATAACTCGTTAGCTAGGATCTTATGTTAACTACTATAACCTGTTAGCCAGAGCTATATAACTAATTCTGGTATCGATGATCCTATTTCTTAGGAATATAATTTCATAACTATCATAAAATCATTATTTAAGCATAAATTATTTTCTCATTTTATTCATAAGCATGATATCCATCATTTACATATCAAAATACAAAATAATCAAATGTTTGATTCTATTTTCATATACCAAAAATAAAGAAATAAAACCTTCATTTATTTAAAAACATACATATATATAAGTTCGAAAACAAGAAAGTGTGAAATTTTATTTACTTTTTTTTTTTTAATTTCATCACTTAGTTTTTCTCCTAAAATAATTAATGGCCTATTCAAGATCATTTCAACATATCAGAAATTAATCAACTTATTTTAAGACAATTTATACTAAAAATAACTAAGTTATACAAGGGTAAACTCAACTAATTAATACTGATAGATTAAGCTCTTTTCACTAAATGATCTTATCTCAAGAAATACAACTCAGAATTAAGATTTTTCTAGTGCGTTAAAAACTAGACTTAGTAAGCTTTCTAACCATATATCACCCACCTCTTAATTCCTTGTAGATTAATTATAATAATTTTGTAATTCACGTCCTATGCTATTTTCAGATAGCATATATACCTTATAGTAAAAATTAAATATTTATTCATATGGGGTTCGGAATTTAGTTTTGCTTATTTCGTTGGAAAGTAAACTCAATCTTTTTAAACATGTATGGCTCGATTCATAATTCAAAAGATAAAAATTAAGATAATCTTTGTAATTCTTTTTTACTACTACTACTAGGTAGCCTGCACATATTTAAGTTAAAATTAGACAACTCTTCATAAAAAACTCAAAATTGACTTTTATTTATTTCATTGGAAAGTATATTCAACAAGCTTTCCAATGATATATAATAATCATAGTAATAACTTATCCATTAAAATAGATTTCATTTTAATTCATTGTTATAGATAATAGCATCTCATCCAAAAATATAATTTATTCTTCAATTTTTAAAAACTAAAATCCTCACTTTCAACCTTTAAAATCCATTCAATAATCATCATTAAATCTTAATAATATGAAGCAAACAAAGCCCAATAATTTTTCCAAATAAATCATGAAAATTAATGTGAGATTTCATAATTTTTTTTGGTTTTTCTCTCAAAACATCAATTTCAAATAATAGTAATAAACACAATATTTTGTTAAATAAAAAGAGTGCATATTTAGGAAATTACTCTAATTGTAGCCTCTAATCTCAAAATCCCAACTTGAATTTTCAAACTTCCTAACCCTAAGAAAACTAGGGAGAATAACTCCTTTTTTTTTCATGATAATTAAGTTTTCTCTCATAAAATACCTCAATCACTTTTTCTTTAATAATCAATCTTTTAATTAAACTAATGGGTTTTGGTAATAGTTTAACCTAATTATCATTTGGGTTGGGGTATTACAACATCTAGTTGATAATTTAGTTTATCGGTCTCTTTGTAGTAATTGGAACCTTAATGACTTAATGTTCAATTGATCTCTTTTGTTTTCGTTATCTTTAGAGTTATGCCTATATAAACTTATTTTTTATTTTATTTTGGATGAATAAAATTACATTCATTTATCAAAAAAATAAAGAGTTAATGTCATAAATAACCTTTAACTTATAGTAAAATATTTAATATGATTTTGAACTTTAAAAATATCTAATTTGATACTTGAACTATGCATTTGCTAACTAAAATGGTATTCAACCCTAATGTAGTTCCCTTTAAATGATAACACGTGACGAACAAACAACTCTCTAAGTACTATATTAATTAACAAATTCATAATTCATGTATCAGATTAGAGATTTTTAAAGTTTAAATACTAAATTGAATATTTTACTATAATTTAAAGAGTATTCATGACATTAAACCAAAAATAAATAAAAAATTTCAGACTATTTATTTTAAGTTGTTTAGTTCTCATAAAAATGTGCTTTATTCAAGGTCGTGCATCGAAGATTAATTTCAGCAAAAGATTGTGTTTACTGTTGAGACAAATGAAGCTATTAATTAATGTTATATTTGATATACAAGATTATGATAGGATAATATAAGATAATATTATAATAGGATTATATTAAATAATATTATCCTATTTTATATTTGATGAATGTAAGGATTATGATAAGATAATTTATTTATTTGTCAAAATTATTCTTTTTCAAAATTTATATATTTTAAATTATTGATATAATTTTTAATGATATAATTGGACATATAAGTTTAATCCCACGGATTTAAAATAATTCTATCCACTTTGAGAGGATTGAATAATTCTATGCTAAGCGGATATTAATCCCCCTTATAATCATTATCTCTCTTTTTATATATAAATCAAATATAATATAAGATGATTAACATATCATCTTATTAATAATTTTATGCATCAAACATGACTTAATAATTCATCGATAAAAAACATGAAGCAACTTGCAGATTAAGTACTACAAGCATTTTGTATTTTTAACTTTAACAAAATTAAAATGAAAACATTAATTAATTAGATTCATTGCTATCGCAGGAAAAAAATTATCAACGTGATTCTATATAATATGTCAAAAGGAAAAAGGCCATTATTCTATTCAAATAGTGTAAAGTTGAAGTTCAATTATCATAAACTTTCCTCTGGTCTTCTTTCAGGCTCCGTCATGTTGAGGCTTCATCTTGCCATTGCATGGGAAAGAGAGGTGGGGAAAAAGAACAGTTTTTTACTGTAAAAGTGGAAAGAATGACTTAGAAGGAAGACTTTAAACTTAAAAAAGATACTACAAGACAAGGCTACAACAAAAATTAAAAGTGAAAGCAAAGTAAGAAATAATTAAGATATATTTATAGATAAATCAACAAAGTAATTAAAAAGTAAGAAAATATATAGATAAATTAATGTTTACTGCCATATCATGTATGGATTCTTCCTTTTATGATCTATTCCTATTGGGAAGAAGTAAGGAATTTTCTTTTGTAGTTGCTTTCTTTTTTAATTTGGTTGAAATTTATTGCACTGGCTTAGATAAAGTTAGATTCAGCCATAATTTTTTCTGGGTTCAGCTCTTAGAATTAAGCCTGATGATTTATATATTTATGTTGTCTAAAATATTAAAATTTATATATTCATATTGTGTTTTACTCAAAAATTATATGTTATAATTTATATCGATAAAAAAATATAAAATATAAATTTTTTTATTAAATCCATATAGAATTATTACTATAATTTTAAATCATGTCATTTTTATATCTTATTTTTATATAATGTTTATGTTGTATCATCGTGTCATATTTTAAATTCTTAGATCTACTTAAAATAAAGATAAATTGAAATTGGCATGGGAAATTTACCCCACAATCCCAAGAATTTTCCTTTTCCTAGAGTGTAAGGCACTCATTATACATGCTTGATTAAAGTGGATTCTAGCTAGGAATATTCTTTCACTCAACCAACGAAATCGTGATATCTTACTTGAATTCAAAATAATTCATCAGAGATAATATATATTTTTTTAACAAAAAAAGTCAGCAATTTTAAAATAGAGAAAGAAATTATATGTATTAAAAATTGAATCCATTAAATATTATTTTCTTTGAAGGTGAATTGAAGATGCTTTTTCCCATCAAGGTGCTAAAGAATCTACTTTATTAAAAAAAAAAAAAGAAATCTTAAGTATGGTAGAAGGAAATGGAAAGGAAAAAAGAAAGGAAATTAAGGAGATAAAACAAGGTTAAAATTTTTTTAATTAATATAATGGAGAGAAGATGAAAGGTTGAAAGAAATGAAAAAAATAGCAAATGTTAAAATTTGAATAATAAATTTATTAGATAATATATCTTAAACTGATAGCATAAATCAATAAAATTAAATTTCAAATTCAAATCCATTAAATTATTAGATCTCATCTTTAAATTATCTAATAAAAAAATTTTCACACCAAGAGAAATTTAGAAGCAAATAAAAAACACTGAAATTGAAATAAATAAAGAAAAATGTTTTAAAACTACTTGTTCTATGAGCACTTACCATACGAGTGAAAAATAAAAGACAGCTATCTAAACATGTACAGGTTCTTTTTGACTAGTAAGGCTTAGTTTTAAAAGTAAGAAAAAAATAGGTGTAGTAATGAGTTTAAAAACATTTAAATTGAAATTCAATTCCTATTTTAAGAAATAAAAAAAGATTTAAATACACTTAAAATTGTATATCTTTTATTTTAGGTCATTGAATAGTTTATTCAATTAAGTTGGTGTCACTTAACCTCTGATACCAAGATTGGCCAATATTTTTTTAAATGGTTAAAAATAAAAATTATTTGGATGAATTAGAATATTATTATAATTTATTAAGATTAATGAACTTCATTGTAATTAATTGAGTCAATGTATATGTAAATGCATGTATGTATCTCCGATTCAAAAAGTTGAATTCGAATATCTTTTTCAATATTAATAATAAAAAATCTTTAAAATAACTTAAACTTATGATTTTGAATTGTTTTTATCATTTTAAACTTATTTATGTATAAAAAAATAAGGTTCACAAAATAAAATTTATTTGTCACGCTCCTTCTAAGTTAAATTTCAATTTTATTTATATTAAAATGATCACGAATCGGATTTGATGTGTATTAATCCCGATTTATCTTGAATGAAATGAATTTCTCTTTCTATAAAAAAAAAATCAAGAATCAAACAAAGTCTTAACAACTGCTTCAAGAAAAAGGTGTGTCAATTGTCATGCAATCCTTAGGATACTTCTTTGACAAGAAACAACTATAGAGACAAGAGGTCACTTCAAAAGGTTTTCCAATGTCCGATTGTTTGGAAATTTATGCAAACCTTGGTTTCCACTTTAATCATCCTGTCCCACTACTTGTAACTCCTTGCAACACAAGGATGCTTCAATTAACATCACATATAGTCAAGTCAATACTTGTAGTAGAATCTGAGAAATTAACAGGAATGGTGGAAAAGGAAAGAAGAAGGAAGGCTAAAATAATAAAAACGCGTCTGAATTTTAATATTTTATTTGGATAAACCTTTATACCTTTATTGCATTATAATAAACTCTTAATCTTTACTTTATATCTAATTAAGTTCTTAAACTTTAATTTATATTTAAATAAAACCTTTAACTTTAAATTTGTACCTAAATAAATTCTAAACATAAATCAATCTTTTATTTGAAATAAGGATTTACTTAGATACAAATTAAATAATAACGATTTATTTTGATATAATAAAAGTATAAAAGCTTACCTAAGTAAAATAATAAAATTTAAGATCTCTTTTAGTATTTTAGCCAAAAAGGAAGAATAGAGTAGAAAATGGAATTTAGAAAAAAAAAGGGAGGAAAAATAATGAAAAAAGAATACTAAAGGAGACTACCAAACTAGCTAATTTCCTCATTTTCATGTCAAAACTCCAAATTTAAACTTGATCGAATTCCTTAAGAAGAGAGAAGATAATATTCGTTGAGCCATGAGGCCTTTCAATAAAAGTGATAGTGTTATAGATACTCCTAATTCTCTATCGTACACATTATTTTCAATCAAATAAATTTATTTAATTTTTTTTCTAATTTGGGAAAGAAAATTCGAAATATTCTTTAAATAAGAGACCATGCAACAGTTACTTAATCAAAAGCTTGGCTACCATGTACACTCAACATCTACAAACAAATCAAAGGGCATATGATAGGCGAGGATGGTTTAGAAAGAACTGACATAGTATTTCAACAAGCAATTAAAATTTGACAAGTGGCATAGTGAAGACATACATCAGCCACTAAATATTTGACATGGCAAATGACATAACATCTCCTATTCGATAATTTAAAAAAAAAAAAAAAAAAACCATGAATGCTATTAAATTTTGAACTACACACATTCACATAAGTATAAATATGCTTGAATAATCTTCTTCCATTTTATAAATTTCATTCTCTTTCTCAACATGATTTAAATCCAAAAATTTCTATATTAAATGTCTTAAATATGGTTATCTATATTAAGACATACAAAATGTGTGATTAAACCATTTTTCTTGTAGTCCATAGTTAAGATATAAACGTTATTGCCTTGGGAAGTTGACTCATCTCAATTACATGCATTTTTCTTAGTAATTAATTCCATAAAGGTTTCTTTTTATAAGAAAAAATTTCAAATTACCTTAGACGGAAGTTTTAAGGAAATTACATGAACATACCATTAAATCAAATGATCGAATAAACGTAAGAATTATTATTATTTTTCTAATAAAGTTTCATTGTTAGAGAATATACTAAACTTATAGACTTTGAAAGGAAGACCTTTTTTTTCTTTGAAATTTATCTTATTGTTAATGTATATCAGCTATATTTATATAACCGTTTTTGAAGAGGAAGCTACACTGTAGCTTCCTCAAACGCGTTTACTTCATCTCTGATGAAGAATTGTATCAGTATAAAACCTCCTATTCTTTTTGTCAGTACAAAGCAAAACCCTCTATTTTGTTGTTTTGTTATCTTCCTCCCCATTGTACTGATCTTGTTTGCTCATCGTGTTCTTGATCTTCCTACAGAATGTCTCTTATAAGATCGCGAAAACCGAAAGACCACATCACCATGCTACGCCAACAAGAGCCTCCACCGCCGTCCAAAAGCTACATTCGAAGGTGGCGAGTAGCAGTTACGGTCATAAGCGTTACCAGATTTCTTGTTGGCTTGACTAAGAAAGTTGTTGAAAAGAATGCTGAACTCTTGCGATCCCTTTCATTTGTTAGCATCGAAGTTGAAGGAAGTGGCGATGAACTTATCCCGATTCTCGATGTTGATCCTAAAGGTCTTGCCAAGATGGTGAAAGAGAAGAGCCTGCAAAGTTTGAGTGATCAGTATGGAGGAGTTAACCAGGTAGCTACCCTCCTTCAAAGTGATTTGAAATATGGAATCCCAGGTAATTAATTTCTTTTTCATCCACTTAGAATGGAATTTTTCGAGATTAATAAGATGATATAAATCTCATAAGATATAGTAAAAATATAAAAAAATAATTTAAACAATGAGACATATGATAGTTTTTTAATCTGTTTATAGAATTAAAAAAATTATACTGTCAGTGAACTTTATATATATATATATATATATATTTGAGTAAATACTAGGAAATATGTGAATCAATGCCATGATCTTAATTAGAGAACATAGAATTGTAAGATTATCTTCCAATGCTGTAAATTGCTTTTGCCAGTACAAATTCCATTAACTTAGAAAACATAGAACAAAGAGTTTTCAAGTATGAGAAAACGTGAGGACATCACACCGATATATACAAGCCTCTAGGCTTGACAGTCAGCAATGAAATCCAAGGTTCACTGAAACCAATCTTCTTTTGATACCTTATTGATTAAATTATGAAAGAATTATCAACAAAATATAAGAACTTGAGTTTTATTTAGTTCAGCCATAAGACCTACATCCATTGGTAGAAGAACTAAACTAGTCATAGATAATGTAATGAGTTGAACTCAAATAACACATATACATACAAACATACACACACACACACACACACACACACACACACACACACACATATATATATATATAAATCAAGGATCAATTTACTACAGTATAAAACTTTTTAGTTTTATATTTTTTTTTTATCATTGATTTCAATAGATTTAAGGAGTCAATAAATTTAAGAAATGAAATTAAATTATTTTTTTAGATTTATTGAAATCAACGGTTAGAAAAAAATTTAAAAAAATGTAAAACTTTTTGATGTAACTTAATCCCTCTCATATGTAAAAGACGTGACAATATTTCTAGGCACCCTAAAGTAACAAAAGGCATGTTAATCTTATCTCATTTACATTTATTTATGACTTAGATGAGAAGATAATATTAATTTCGTTGCAATTTTAAATATTTATTTCTAATAAAAGACTAAGGCAAAAAAATGTATAAACCGAGATTTATTTATTTATTGGACAAGAAATTGGCTGACATTAGGCATTATTGTTTCTTGGTAATTACTACTGGTAATCACAGGTGATGATGTTGACCTTGAGCTTCGAACTAAAGTTTTTGGTGCAAATAAGTACCTGAAACAACCTCCGAAAAGTTTCCTTAGCTTTGTTCTGGAAGCATTCAAAGATACCATCATTATCATACTTTTGGTCTGTGCTGTCCTCTCTTTAGGCTTTGGAATCAAACGGCATGGCCTGAACGATGGTTGGTATGATGGTGGGAGCATCATTGTAGCTGTCGTTTTGGTTATTGTTGTCTCTGCTGTGAGTAATTATAGGCAAAGTAAACAATTTGAAGAGCTTTCTCATGAAAGCAGCGACATACGTGTGCAAGTAGTGAGAAACGGGAGATACCATCCTGTATCTATCTTTGACCTTGTGGTGGGCGATATCGTGTCTTTGAAGATTGGTGATCAGATTCCAGCTGATGGTTTGTTTGTTCAGGGTCATTCCTTGAAGGTCGACGAGTCCAGCATGACTGGAGAAAGTGACCATGTAGAAGTTGGCGAAAAGAGGAATCCCTTTTTGCTTTCTGGTACAAAGGTCACAGATGGCTATGGTTACATGCTAGTCACTTCTGTTGGCATGAACACAGTATGGGGTGAGATGATGAGTTCTATAAGGCGTGACTTGAAAGAGGAGACTCCATTACAAGCCCGCCTCAGCAAGCTGGCTTCTAATATTGGGAATATTGGATTGTCTGTGGCAGTACTTGTTCTTTTGGTTTTGCTTATCCGTTACTTTACAGGACACACCAAAGACGAGAATGGAAAAAGGGAATACAATGGGAGCAAGACCAAGTTTGATGATGTGATGGATTCAGTTGTTGGCATTATTGCAGCAGCAGTCACGATTGTAGTTGTGGCGATTCCAGAAGGTTTGCCTCTAGCTGTCATTCTAACTCTGGCTTATTCAATGAAGCGGATGATGAGGGATCATGCCATGGTTCGGAAACTCTCTGCTTGTGAAACCATGGGCTCGGCCACCGTAATATGTACTGATAAAACTGGCACCCTTACACTAAACGAGATGACGGTAACAGAATTTTGGCTTGGAAAAGAACTGATTGAAAATTCTCTGAGCTCAGAGATAGCAGCTAACGTTCTCCAATTATTAAGTGAAGGCGTTGGTTTAAACACTACTGGCACTGTTTTCAAACCTGATTCCACATCAGTTCCTGAAATTCATGGTAGTCCAACCGAGAAAGCAATACTTTCCTGGGCAGTGATTGATTTGGGCTTGAATATTGACGAACTGAAACAAAGTTGTGAAATAATACATGTTGAGGCCTTCAATTCCGAGAAAAAGAGAAGCGGGGTTCTGATAAGGAGAAGCAATGAAAGAGTGCTGGCAACACACTGGAAGGGAGCACCTGAAATGATACTGGCCATATGTTCATATTATTATGACAAAACTGGAATATCAAAGGCCATGAATGATGAAGAAAGAATAGAGATTGGAACTATTATTGAGACTATGGCAGATAAAAGACTGAGATGTATTGCCTTTGCACATGCAAATGTAACAGATGGAAATGAACAGATTCATACAAAGCTTGAAGAAACAGGACTGACCTGGTTGGGCCTTGTTGGCCTGAAGGATCCATGTCGGCCAGGTGTCAAAGAAGCAGTAGAATCTTGCAAAAAAGCGGGAGTAAGCATCAAAATGATCACTGGAGACAACATGCATACAGCAAGGGCCATAGCTTTTGAATGTGGAATTCTCGATTCTGATGACAATTTGCACAATGAAGCTGTAATAGAAGGTGAAAAATTTAGAAATTACTCAGATGAAGAAAGAAAGGGAAAGATTGAAATTATCCGAGTAATGGCTCGATCATCACCTTTTGACAAACTTCTAATGGTACAGAGCCTGAAGATGTATGGGCATGTAGTAGCAGTCACTGGAGATGGTACAAACGATGCTCCTGCTTTAAAAGAAGCAGATATTGGGCTTTCCATGGGTATTCAAGGAACTGAAGTGGCAAAGGAGAGCTCAGATATTGTCATTTTGGACGATAATTTCACCTCTGTGGCAACAGTTTTGAGGTGGGGTCGATGTGTCTACAACAACATCCAAAAGTTTATTCAATTTCAGCTCACAGTGAATGTTGCTGCCTTGGTCATCAACTTTATTGCTGCTGTATCTTCTGGAGAAGTCCCACTAACTGCAGTCCAGTTGTTGTGGGTGAACCTTATAATGGACACCTTGGCGGCACTAGCCTTGGCCACTGAGCAACCTACCAATGATCTCATGGACAAGCCACCTGTGGGTAGAACCGAGCCACTTATAACCAAAGTTATGTGGAGGAACCTCATTGCTCAAGCCCTCTATCAGGTAGCTATCTTACTGATCTTGCAATTTAAAGGTAAATCCATTTTCAGTGTCACTGAGAAGGTTAAAGATACCTTGATATTCAATACATTTGTTCTCTGTCAAATCTTTAATGAGTTTAATGCAAGAAATCTGGATAAGAAGAACATATTCAAGGGGATACATAAGAACAGGTTGTTTTTGGGAATTATCGGAGTTACCCTGGTCCTACAAGCAGTAATGGTGGAGTTTCTCAGTAGGTTTGCCAATACTGAGAGGCTGAATTGGGAGCAATGGGGGGCTTGCATTGGCATTGCTGCTCTATCCTGGCCAATTGGTTGGTGTGTTAAGTGTATTCCTGTACCTGTTGACAAGCAGCTACAAAAGCAAATGGCTTCGGCATCATGAAGTACATAGAATTATTAGATTTTTTTTTTTTGGTTGCCCTCTGGTTTGTTAAATTGACAAATAATATTTTGCTTTGTCGGTAGTCATAGATTTCGTTTTAGAACAATTTGTTTTACAAAACATTCCTTGACAGTGCCGTATATATCTAGCTCCTAGTTATCACATCATTTGGTTATATATGACTGGAATTTTCTGTAGATTTTTGGGGTCACTTTGACTGCTTTCATATTTAACTAGTTACTTTACCCGCGCTTCACTACAGGTCAACAGATTTCACTCAAAATTTGTTTATAATTTTTTTTCTTCTCCTCTAAATTTTTTGTCTTAATCAATTTCTTAAAAATTAACTTTAAATTTGTAGATCTAATTTTAAAAACGTGATTTTTTCATCACTATTTAACCTCATATTTATTGATTAAATCTCTTGAAATTTTAGTATTTTACTCTCCTCTATTTGCTCTTTTTTTTTTTCACTTACTCAAATTTTTACAAAAATAAAATTACAGCCGTGAACCACCATTGTCACCTTTATTGATGGTGGCTTTGGTTCATTAGAAAATTTTATAAAATCTTACAAAAAGTGTTGGAAATACTTTTTGCAAAAGCTTATGAAAATATTCTAATAAAATAATTTAAATTTACTTTTTTATTAAATATTTAATAAAAATAAAAGTTGGTGAAATAAAAAAAATAAAAATAAAAACAAAAACGAAGTTGTTAGGTTTGATAAATTATGGTGCGTTGGGCTTTAAATAAATTGAGAGATAGTGGGTTGGACTTTAATTGGATTTTGAAAAAAATGTGTGTTTGTTTGATGGGAATTTGTAATTGAGTGTGTTTTTCATTGGTTATGTGAACTTGTAATTAATTTTGGTTTTATGAGTTTTGATTTTTTGTATCATTTATTATCTGTAATAAAGTAAAATGAAAATTAAAATCTTAAAAATATAATAATAAATATATATAAATAGAAAAAGTTATAAAAAATTAAGTTACTTTTCTTAAATTTTTTATTTCTTTTATTTTAAATGTTTTTACAAAAAATAATTATAATATCTAATAAATTAAAAAAGCATACATTTCATCAAATGATTAATAAAAAATGCAACATGAAAATTTGCAAAGAAAATTTAATCGCATTATATGAAATATTATATATTTTAAATTTTATAATATATTTTTCTTTTATTTTTTATATTAAAATAATTACAAATATATTTAACATAATAAAAAAATTAACAAAAAAAGTCTACCTTGAAATTAATTATAGTATTTATTAACTTAAGTCTCAGGATAAATTTTTTTTTATGAATGTGGTGCTCTCATAATGCCAAGTTTATAATTTTGATCAACAATTGTTTGCCATTTGCTGCTAACTGGATGCCATTTGGCAAGAAACAGTGGATCCTTTTTGTTTTAATGGGTAGAATTTTTTTTTTTTTTTGCCCATTTTACTTTGTTTCAATGAAAAAAAAATTAAGCCTTACCATCACCTATTTCTCTATTTTTTTTTCTTCTTTAAACTTCATAATTTAGAGGTTTGTTAATTGGTTTTTATTTATTTATTTATTTGTTTAAACTAGAATCATCTTTACTATAGCAAACAAACAACACAATTCAACAAACCAAAAAAAGTGATTTTGGGTTTTGTGATTTGGGGCTTTGGGAGAGAGTAGCAGTAAAAATAAGGGCAATGAGTTGATTTTGAAATTTAAACTTAGGTTTTGGTGAGAATAGTTTCAAAATACCAAGTTGAAAAAAGAAGTAGAAAACGAATTTTTTGGTGATTTTCAGATTTCATACGATGGCAGAAAGCTTTTGGGTAAAGTTTTGTTGAGGTTTTTGTTGGTATGGGTGGTAACCACTAACCAGATGTCAATGGTGATGAAGGGAGGCTGTTGTGTTGGACTGGAAAAAAAAATTGCTTGTGTTTTCTATTTTTTAGGAGTTGATAGCGTCAGCTGTTTGCTGACATAACAATTATTTGATGATTTGGATGAGCAATAAAAATGTAAATTTGAAGCTGAGGACAGTTTAATTTTTCAAGGGATAACTTTAATATATTGTTATAGATTATTGTAAAATGCATGAAAATGTGCTTTTCAGAAACTCGTAGACTAAAACTCACAAGGAAAGTACAATCTTCAAACTACTAAATATTGTGTTCTCAGAAAGTGCTTACATTACACTGGTGGCTTGAATTGAAGAAACTGGCAGTCAAAACATGATGAAAAACATCCTGGAAAGTTAAACAAAGCATCTTTAGACAAATATAATATATATATATATATATATTATTAGTGGAATAAAAAAAAAAAAGAAAGCTCCTGATTTGTTGGTGTAAGCAGGTGTCAAAGGGTAGACGGCATTTTGATCAACAGATTGGCTGCAATTATGCTCAATGTCTGATTTCCTTTCAATGTGAGAAATGGAAATTTCAAAACAAAACACACTTTTAACTACCAATGGAAGGTCGGCTCTTTCATCAACTATTATTAACTTACATCATCTAGTTTGCACAACACCTATTAACAGTTCCCTAGTTTCTCCCTTTTAAACAACTTGGGCCAAAAGCTTTTGCTTTTAGTTGTGAAATTGGAAGAAAATGATAAAGAGCAGATTCCAGGAAAACATAGTAAAAAAGTTTCTTCAAACTAATGTGATGTGGAAGTAAAGTGTTATTCTTTCATTCTTTGAGTGTTGCAACCATATCAGAATCCTAGACTTCATCTTCACTCCCAATGGAAGAGGAAAAAGAAAAGCAACAAAAAGGGCTAAGAAGGGGAGGTGAAGGTGCTAAGAGATTGCCAGAGAACTATAATTAGGGCATTTATGCTTGAAAAAGATTGGACTGCATATGGCATCAAACTACAATGGTAGATAAACCATAAACATAGCACAGGAAATAACAAAGGATGACTCATTCATTCTCCAAATTGGAAATCAACAAGGAAAAAACCATAATTAAGTGGTATTGGTAATTCAATTGGAAACTCAATCTTTCCCACTACTCTATAATGTTTTAAATAGTCTTCAATATATTTTTGTTGATGATATTTTATAAATAAAAAAAGTAATCAAATAAAATATTTATTTTTTTTTACTACTAGAAGCATTATTTGTCATTTGGGTATTTATTATTAATAAAAATTAATAAAAAGATTATCATCATATATGTCAAGTAAATTATAATAATTATTTAAAAATTAATATATGTGAATTATTCTTAATCAAATGAGTGATTTAAATACGAGATACCTTGAAAAAAAAATATATCGTACTTTTTTGAAAATCATATATTTTTTTTAAATCTAAAGTTTTACGAACTAAACGTCTTCTAAAAAGGAAAATAACATGAAAGAATTGCAATAATGAAAATAAATATATGATCAGTTTCTCCAATTTCTTCCTTAATTATCCGATCATGAAATAATGCTCTTACAAACCAAAAAGAATCAAAATGAATGGAAGAAACAAGCAAATCTCTAAAAGAATCTCATAGTTTATACTGTTGGATTATAATCTCAGGTTAGCTGCTGCTATAATCCGAAATCATTAACTCAATTGAAAGCACACAGGCATAATTATGTCAACAAATGTTATCAAAATGATGTATATTTTCAATAAATGACAATTTTTTATCCTAACTACAATCATCGTCACTTACAAAGACGATTAAACAAATGGCAAACCTTCAACACTTTTTCATTTTTTGCAGGTTTGATGGTTGAAGTGGGGACCAGGAAATGACTGCCCATTTCTTGGTCATGTTTGGTCCTTGGAACTACTGCTAGCTATTACTTGTAATATGTATTGTGGTTGTTCAATCAAAGTACTTCTTGTGATTTTCTTGGAACCTCCAAAATTTCAGGTCCTAAATAAAACATCTCTCAGCTGCCCAAAAATAAATAAATGAATAAAACATCTCCCACAATTCTTCCCTTCTCACAAATTCAAACAAGAAACTTTTAAACACTTATACTTTCTTGGTGATGGATTTAAAATTTCTTTTTAAAAAATTTTCTTATAATATATATATATATATAATATCAATAAATTTATTAATTTTATAGATATAAATGTGTTCACGAAAAAATTTTAAGGTATTCCAAATTTTTTCTTGAAATTTTTTTGTTTTTCACTTTTTAAGATATAAAGATAATTTTTGAAATTATCAAAAAAAAATTTTTTTAATTTTTTAATTTTGGATTATTCATAAATACTTTAAATGTTCATTTGGATCCGCCTTGCATAATTTTATATCGATGCTCCTATCAACATTAATTAAAAATTACAAGTGAAAAACGGATTTTAAAAAATTTAAACATGTAACATTTTTATTAAGTAAATGAAATAGATAGAGATTGATTGTTAAGTGTAAATTAAATTATAAAAAAAAAAAAGAGAAAAAAACTATGGGTAGGAATTTATATGAAAATTAGGAGACAAAGACAAATAACTTTAGCTACGCGGAGTTTGTTGTTTGAGTAACTTTAAATCCAAACCTCTTTCTTTTCCATAGACTTCAGGGAACTACTTTGAACTTAAGGATATAATAAAAAAACAAAATATTCTA